>VXAZ01001324.1:3038773-3109911 GCA_013399875.1 Gymnorhina tibicen | reverse complement strand
CGGCGCCCCCTGGCGGGCGGCGGCGGCACCTGCCCTCGCCCGGCCCCGGCCCCGGCCCAGCTCCGCGGATGCCGCTCCCGCCCTCGCTCCCGCTTGGCTTGTTGCTTCATCAAAGTCACTTCGTAGATACAGATTGTCTGCCCTCTCGTAGGACCCTCAGCATGCTGGAGACTTGCAGGAAATTATTAGTTCTTAGCTGATTGAATAAACAGCATTAAGCAACTTGTGTGCTGTGGCGGCAGGGGGCAGGGGATGTTTAGAGCTGCTGTGCTGAATCCCTGCATAAGGAACTGTTCTTCGTTTCCCTTTCTCACCTACCGTTTAAATTTCTTAGCTGATAAAGGTATTTCCTGTGTCCTTTTATTTATGCCCTTCTTGCCCTGAGTGGTCCGAAGTGCCTCCAAATTAGATCTTGTCTGGTGCAGCCGCCGCAGGGTGGCTGGCAGCGTGCTGGTCCCCTGTGGAAATGGAGACCTGGCGTAACGCTGTGCTGCTGGCCTCGAGCACCGCTCACAGCAGCCTCTCCTGCCTCCTGGGAAGGGCTGTCTTCCCTCCTCTGCCCTCAGAATGGATTTCTGGTGGAAAGATTATTTGCTAAAGACTTGGTTTCTGGAGGAATGGCACCCTGTTGCTGCGGCAAGGGGGTCGGTGGCAGTGCTTGGGGCTGGTGGGGCTGGGCAGCAGCTGATGTTTCCAGTGCGCTCCGCTCCAGCTCCATCTCTGCCCAGCAGGGAGGGAAGGAAGCCTGTGGGAATAAGACAGAAGGCACCTTGTGAAGTCTCTTTAAACTCAGGGAGAAGGCTGGTCCTGTTTCAGTGATGATTCAGGTCTCCCTTTGCCGCTGAGAAGCGGATTTCCCTGGTCCATTGGTGCCGGGGAGGCAGAGCTCTTGCTGTGGATGGCAGTTCTGGCCATGAGGAGAGCTCACCCCAGACCAAAACTGAATCCACACTAACTTTGAAAACGCTGTATGGTTTTAGACATGTTTGAAGCAGTGGTGCAGTGGTTGGCTTCTTTTTTTTTTCTCTCTCTAGGAGGCTGTTCAGGCTGCCTTAGGAACTGGTGGGGACCACATTTTACTAAATTATTTTCTTAACTATGTTACTGATAAAATAATTGCAGTCTACTAACCTGAACTGTCAACCAACACAGAGTGTAGCAGAATCCTGTGAAATTCTCTTTCATAGGGCCAGTGCAAAATTTAATTTTTTTTCAATGTGGAAGAGGGGTTTGTAGTAATGGTTCAAAAGATTCAGTATGTTTAGGGTTAAAAAAAAAGGCTAACAGGTTGATACATCTGTTCCTTTAAAAAAAAGCATTCTCCATTTTTGAGACATCATAAATATGTAACTGAGGCCTCTTTAATTACTGCCTAGGGCTATAAACTCTCAATGCTAGAAGGGAGGGAAGAAGGAAGAATAATTCACATAATTTTTTAATTTTTTTTTTTTTTTTTAAGAGAGGGAGATTGGGTCTCTGCCTCAGAAAAGAAAGAAGAATGGGGCGTTTTATTGTTAAATTACCAGAAGG
This sequence comes from Gymnorhina tibicen, assembly GCA_013399875.1. Lineage (NCBI taxonomy): Eukaryota > Metazoa > Chordata > Aves > Passeriformes > Artamidae > Gymnorhina > Gymnorhina tibicen. The sequence continues at coordinate 3,108,381 of VXAZ01001324.1, read as the reverse complement.
TGCTGGGAACACTTCTTTTTTTGTTTATCCTTTTGGATGGAGTTAGCATGTAAAGCAGTAATGTACAATCTTCCTGGCTAATGTGTGCACCAAACAGAGGAGATTTGTTACAAAGCACCAGGAAAAATTCCGTTCTCTATCCTCCTCTGCCAGTACCCTTAATCCTGATCAGCAACATCCCCTGCTGTCTCTTGAGCTGCTCGCAGGCCTGAATCTTAGCGTGCTGTCTAATGCAGGGACACCGCAGGCCAGCCAGGGACCCTGCAAAGTCGTTTTCACTTGTGACCTGATAAGTGCACAGCACTTAACCGAATAGAAGTCTGTTCTTATTCAGCCCTGACGGCCTGTCTGTATCTTAAGTACTGTTATTTTCAACTAAGGTGATCTTGCTGCTACTTTTAAAATAGCATGAGATCGACAGAAAGGGCATTTTTTAAATTTCAGGGGTAGATGTACATGTGGGGAACCTAGTACAGAGTACAGCAATACCCACGTAGTAGGTACAGTTACTGGAAATTTAATTCTGCTGTTATTTTTCTTCCAGCCAAAATGGTCTGGTGTCAAAATGCTTATTCTGCCGTGTTGAAATTTCAGATCTGTGTGATAATTTTCACTTTCCAAGTTTAATCTTTTAATTCTTGCTGAGGCCCATGAAAGAGTAATTTCCAGATAATAATGGTTTCCCACTAATAAGCTCTGCGTTTTTTATAGCAGAAATTACTTAGAGCCAGTATGCTCACTGAAAAAAATTACTCAATTTGATGTTCTTATGATGTGTCTGAGAGAAAGATAAAGATGAGTCTTGTGGCAGTGAGGGCATTTCAATGCTAAAGGGCATTTCAAATACAAAGTATTATGTCGTTGTATGTGAAGAGCCTTCGTATGTACAATTTTGGCTGTTTGGTTCATGCAACAAATGTTTACTGTCCAGGGGAGTTAGTGGGCTGCGGGGCTTCTCTTGACCAGAAGAGAATAAATGAGATTGGGCTGTGAAAGTAGCAACTGTCAGCAGCAAAGGCTGGTGGGTGATTGTCCATCCATGCCATGAGGGGGAAGAGGCAGAGGGAGCCTGGCAGGGCAAAGACTGAGCCATAGAGCTAATGATGTGAGAACAAGTGGAATTGAGCATGGAAGTGAAAATTCTTCTAGCTGCTAGGGGAAGGGTGAGAGTCAGAGAGTACTTTTCAATGAGAGACATTGGGTTTTAAAACCAGAATTATTTTGTAGACTGAATTTGATCAGCTTATTACAGAATTTGTGTGCCCTGTCTGTGTAGGAGAGTAGGAGATTGCACGCCCAGTCCCGCCTCCAAGAGCCTTGTTGGGTTCCTGCTCAGTTAGGTGAGTTACTTTTGTGTATTCTGTCCCTCTGCTTTTCCAGACAAGCTTTGAGAAGCTGTGCCGTGTGGGAGAAATGACAGTTTGGACAAGTACAATAGTAAGCTGTGGTTCAGGTAGCTGATAGCAACCTTTGATTTTGCTTATGGTTAACTGTAAGGCAGTTAATTAGGGTGGTATTACATGTACAATTCAAATATGTCATGACTTCCTTAAAAAAAGAAAGGTGCCTCAGGTTGCACGTCTTCAAATTTTTCGACAGACATCCATGTGCATGTATATGTATTTGTTTTCGGTATGCCCTTCTCCATCTGTCCTGATGTTCAATTATAATGCAGATAATTTGTGCTAGCTTGTAAGATGGATCACTGCTGAAGTAGTGTCATGTCTAGGCTAGCTTATCTCTTAATAAATACCTCTGCTGTCCACTGAGAGATTAAACTTCATGACTACTGAGGTCTGTTAGGGGGTCTTACAGGCAGATAAGACCGTGTAACTGGCTTTTAATAAAATATATCAATTTACATTTGCTAGAAGACCTTTGGATGGCATTTGCTATTGAGAAGGTGGCAGTGGCATAATCAAAAGATAATACTTGCATGTGAAACTGGCTCTTCTGTTTTGTAAGTATTATAATTTATTGACAGGAATGCTTTACTGAACCCTCTTGTGTCTAGAGTGTGGAGGTGAGGAGCTTGAGCTGCTGTTGTAAGACCTCATTTAGTTGTCTAGCAGAAAAGATTTCTTCCCCTGAGTCTAATCCAGCAGGAGCCATGAAAGAACATTATCAGCAAGGTACAGAAATTTCTGGCGGTTTGGGTGTGTGGGATGTGCACGGATCCGTGGTCTGGAGTCTGTCTCATTGTGAAAGCTGTGTAGTCAAGGTTCCCACCACAGGGAGCATTCTTCCCCTCAAGGGGGTTGAGTATGGACGGTGCTGCAATTGTTTAACTGAAGAGATGTTGAGTTGTGTACCAGAAGTGGTGAACAGCCAGCTTCTCTAACCAGACAAGTATCTGAAAAATTTGCTGTCTCTTATGTGTATGGAGAGAGTGGAAAATAGTTCTGTCATGAACAGTGCTCCAAATGACAAACCACTCAGTGCCACTGAGGAGGTTCATGAGGGAGAGGTTTCTGTGCAAGACTGGGACCTTGCTAGTGCTACTATAAAGTTTGGTATAAATAGGGCATTTGGGGATATATTTCTGTGCCCACTCATTGTTCATGAGTGTAAGTGTACAACTTCTTGGAGTGTACCAATTTCTCTAGTAAAAGGATATGGAAATTTTAGGCAAAGGTGTTTCTCATGTACCAAATGTGCAGTATCTACGCTTTATTTTCCATTTTAGATGCCATGAAAGTGACCGAAACGGCAGAGTATACACACACATACATATATATATATATATATATGTGTGTGTGTGTGTGTGTGTGTGTGAAACATCTCTGTGTCTCTGAGAAGTGACTTCTAGAAAAAAGCACTTGAATCTGGTTAGCTTATTAAGTACAGGCTGGAGTCCCATGCGGTTGTACTCAAAACATAAAGAAGTAGAAGTCACAGTGCAAACCATTCGGTAATATGGATTATGGACTGAAAGAGTTGATTAGTTGTTGGTTTATGGTGTCTTTATGATCTGCCGTTCTGCCACTACAGGAAAATCAAAGGGCAAGGCCAGAGAGGGTGAATGGCTGAAAGAGGCCCGGTGAAATGCAAACCATCCCCACAACAAGAGCCTTGCTTACCCTTACTTGTACTTTTAGTGTCTTACTCTCAGTCCAAGTTTGAGGGGCATTCTGGCCATCCCTGCATCCCAAGCTGTATCCACAAACATAACTCACCATGGCGAGCATCGGTGGTGGGGAGGACTGCGAATTTGCTCTTTAGATCTCTATAACTTGCTGCCAGTTTTCATTTGATGATTTCATACAGCTGTAGCAACATGAATTAGAACTCCAAACACTACTCTGAGCCTTAATTTTTATTTTCTAGATTTATTTTTTCTTAAAGTCACAGGAAGGCTTAATTTGCCTTAAGTTATGCTGTTTGTTAAGAGATGGACCTAAAGACAGCGGGATGTGTTTTTCCAGAAGTAACAAGTAGTTTGTCCAGCTATAGATACCTGAGAGAGCACAATTTTTCTGGAAGGGAGGAACTGCTCAGCCCTTTGCTCTGAAGACCAGGTCTATTCCATATATGCTAGGTTGTGCATCTGGACATTTTTCATTCTTAAAGTCTGGGCTGAGTTGTGGATCCCAGTTCTTCCTGCCCTGTCATCTTGGCCATTTCAAGGACTCATGAAATAGATTTGCCAGTTGGAGAAGAATCCAAAATGTATCTGTTGCTTTTATTTCCAATCCAGAAATCCAGATTCCTCAGGACACACATTTTGTGCTATTTTTGGGCATGTAATACTCTGCTGTATCTGATTCCTTTAATATTTATGGGAGGTATTTTCTCTTAGAGGAAGATTAGGAAGAATCCCCATGCCCTTGTCCTTGCAAAAGCCGGGCTGTCATTGTTATTGGGATTATTATTATTTTATCTCACAGTGTGCTCAGGGGTTTCTTGCAAACAGCTCTGTTCGATTGTTCAGGTGGTGGAAGTGTATGGACTGTGTTCAGTGATCTTTATTGTCCTTTTTGTCTTGCAGATCGAGGGATTTTAATGGCTTTCAGGTAGAAGAAAGTGGAGACAATCAAAATGAATTCTATGGACAGGCACATACAGCAGACCAATGACCGGCTGCAGTGCATAAAACAGGTAAGCTGAAGGTGGAGGTCACTGCTGCTAAGTGAGGGTTGGGTGTTGTGTGGCAGGTGTTGTGCATGCGGTTACCTGTTGCTTAATGAATGTCCTTGCCCTTCAGAGGGAAGGAATGAGACAATGTAATTTCATTGAAGAGAATATCTGCTGTGAGAGCTGGTGTATTAACCTCAAAAGCCAAACTTTCCCTTACACCTTTCTAAGAAATCTTCAGCCTGGAGACTCAGCAAATCTGTCTCAGCTGGAAGCAGAGTGGTGCTTGTCCTGCCAGCTCAGCCATGGAGGGTCACAGCGGGTGACAGTAATCCACAGTTCTGATGGGCCGGTTTTGATTTTAATCCAGTAGCTGACCTGAGACCTGCACTGCCTGGAGACTCAGAACTTGGATGGTTGGCATGCCTCCAAGTGCTCAGAGTGCTGCTTAATCAGTTTGCATGGAGATTGTAAAAACTTCTCTTTGCGAGGTAAAATTTTCAGAAGCATCTGTTTGTGAAGATGAAGGGCTCTTCACATGCCACCGCCTTTCAGTGAATGATGTCTCATTTACGGATTTCCCCACTGTAACTGTGCTTGCAAATGCTTTTATGACCAAGTGAAACTACAAAGGCAAGGATGAGCAGAGACCACCTTTCCTGCTTAACCCTTCTTCAGTGAACCTTGCTGTCTAGGGTTGCAGGCAGCATATATTCTCCCCTCATCTATGTTCTCATCCCCATGCAACAATCCTAACAGAATTTTCATAGCAATGGTCCTTCTAGAGGCAGTGATCAAGAGAATGGTTTTTCATGTTGATAGTTCCTGTGTTTATCTCTAAATCAATGCATGCATGCATGCAGCAAACAAGTGCATAAATGCAAGTTGCACACAGATATTTTGAAGATCCCATCTGGATCCAGGAGATGAGCTCCAAAGTTCATCTCTCCAGACTGGTTGAAATTTTCTGAATTACACTGGAAAAACAGACATTTGTTATTCCATGAAATAATGCTCCCAAATAATTTTTCACTGTTGTCTGAGCAGTTTTCTTTGTGAGATCAGGTCACAGCAGAGTCCTGCTGTTTTAGTTTTTTATTTGTATTAGCTAAGTTAAAAACCTGCCTGCCTACTTGTGCCCTAGGACATGTCCATATTGCTCCTTGAGGCAGCACAGCATTTCTCTGTTGATAGATTTGTATTGTAGACCCAAGCACCCTCAATCAAAGGAACTGATAAAAGATAAGCGTGGGGGTGGCACTGGATCAGTAGCTCTGGATTTTTAAATGTATTTCTTTTAACTACAACTTCCTCAAGAGAAGCAGCCAAGGGGAAGTGCTGATCCCTCTCTGGTGAGCAGTGATAGGACAGAAAAATGCAATGATGCTGTGTCAGGGCAAGTTCAGACTGGGTGTTAGGAAAAGGGTCTTCACTGAGAGGATGGTCAGTCACTGGAACAGGCTACTTGTGGAAGTGGGCACAACACCAAGCCTGTCAGAGTTCAAGGAATGTTCAGATGATGCTCTTAGTCATATGACTTAATTTTAGGTAGTCCTGTGAGGAGCAGGAAGTTGGACTTATTGATACCTAGAGGTCCCTTCCAGCTTGATAGATTCTTTAAGAATAGGTTGCTCTTCTCTTAGTTTCATCAGTCTCCATCATTATGTTGTTATAGCTTTGCCTAGATATTAGTGGAAGCTTATATTTTCTAGAGTGTGTTGTAATGCAGAAATATGTGGGCTTTTGCAAGTCTGGCCATGCAGATGTTTTGGGTGATATAAAAAAAGAATACAGCTCACACCTAAACCAGGTGATTTTTCTCTCCATATTTCCTTTATAAGAGAGGATTTCAGAATAAATCAAACAAAGCTAGTTCATAGGTCAAGGAGCAGAAATAGGAATCTTTTCCTGTGGAATTGCTGGTCATAATCCAGTCTCACGCTGTGGTGTCTCTCTCTTTCATCACTCTGCAGTGAAAGTTAATGCATCTAATGGCCCTTTAAGGGCCTGAGGAAAATATGAATTTGAGGATTTCATCCTAGTTTCTTATGAACAACTATCTGTTTCAGAAAAAACATGCCCTTGACTGGTACAAATTGGTGTCCTTTCTGGCCATCCTAGCCCATAGGATGAAGAATGAAGGTTAAATTGCAGAACAATTTAACCTTCTGGCTGTAAGAACAGACCTTTACATCAAGTGGAGACAAATGGAGGATGCTGCTCAGCTCCTTTTTCTAGAGCTGTCAGTTTCTGTACATAATTTATATTATTTTAATTAGATAAGAGAATATCAAATTACACTTCTTAAAGTTTTAAAGAGATAATTTTGCATGTGTAATGGGTACTCTGTCAGTTAAACCACTAACTTCATTTATACGTAGTGCTGTTTTGCATGCGTGGCTTGGATATTCCTTCAGTGTTGAAGGCCGGGGGGAAGGGAGGAAGGTCAGGCTGCCCTGCATTTGTGTAACACTCTCTGTTTTCTTTGATCCTGGAAGAAAGCTTGGGGTTTTGTGGTAGACCGGGGGCATGCTTGTGTCAGAGCTCAAAGGATGCCCTGAAAAGAAGCTATCCTGCTTGGGAATGCTTGTGAATTCATGGTTCCTCCATTCTGTTTAGACCCAAAAAAAGAAGAGGAGGAGAAGAAGAAGAAGAAGAAAACTCTTGTTTTCAAGTCATGACAAACTGTAGTTAACCAGATAGTGGCTAAAAACCAAAAATATATCTCAGAAAGCTTTTTTTTTGTGAGAGTGGCATTACTTGTAGTTTTGTTGGAGCGTAATGACATTGTTTTTTTAAAAAAATTGTTTCGTTGAAGAAAGTAGCATCAGCACTGCTGTTTGCTTTTTCATAGTTCCAAAATCTTGTGCTGTTATCTTTGCCATAATGCAGAAAGAGACAAAAACTTACTTTACCTCTTTGGAAGACACACCTCCCTGTCACAGGGTCATAAATTACTAGTTTGAGGACATTTACCTTATTCTTTGAGACAGGTCATCAGCTGGCTGATACTAGGAAGAGTAATTTCCAGTTCACCCACTGAGAAGTGGCCTGCACACTGCTCTGCGCATGTTGGGTTTGGGAGTGAAGCAGTACCTTGCATGGCCGTATCAATGGATCTTCACCTAATTTGGGATTAACTCCAGGGTCAGACAAAACTTTGTCTGCCTTTTCTTCCTGGTCTGGTCTGTCATCCTCTTTTCCCGGACTGTGAACAAACAGTGCTGCTGTTCTCCTGAGCACACGTGCTTTTGGGGTGGTTGACACAGCACTGGTGTGGAAGGTGCACTGCAACACGGGAAGGAAAACCATCCTTCCTTGGCGCCCAGCATCTGCAGGTTTTGTAACCCTGCTGGCAGCCAGTGGCTCCTGCAGCCACACTGAGAGCTGTCTGCCACCCTCCTTGCCCCTCACTCCAGCCCCTGAGAAATGCTATAAATGGTAATCCATGTGCCTCTTTAACTAGATCAGGTTTCAGCACAGGGTCAGGACAGGCTTCTTTCTTCCCAGCTCTGTGACTTGTGAGACACCCACAATATCCTTGCTGACTTCTGTTCCAGGATCAAGGTTGTGTTTTACCTTCATCTTTTTTAGTGCTTTAAAGCTACAAACCCAAAACTTGTATATGATCAGCTAGTTAGGAAATGAAGTGTGTGTTAAGAAGTGTTTCAGAATAGATGAAAGGGCAAACTGAAGAGGTGGCTGTGTATTTATGCTTAAAAAAACCCCAGACTTCTGTGGAAGGCTGGAACAGCTTGTGTGGTCTCTTTGTAGCTGATTCCCTCAGTATTTGTAAGTGTGTGCGCTTTAAAATCAAACATAGCTTTTTTGATGTACAGTGGAAAAAGCCAAAGTAACAGGCTTTCCTTAACACGTGCAATTAGTTTGTCATGACACAGGAGCCTCTTCAGGGTACATTGAAGGAAGCTGGATGTTCAGGGTGCAGGCTTTTTTCTTTAAGTCTTTGTCCATACAAACAGAACGAACAGAACCACGAAATTACTTTTGTGCAGAGCAAAGATCTGATAGCCCCTGAGAGTCCCCTGCCATATTTGAGGCCGCAGTAATAATCTGTTTATCTGCTGAGGGCTCGTGGCTCAGGTGGCTCTGACACAATGTCCCCCATGAAGCTGTGGGGCAGCAGGAGCTGGCTCAAGCGGGTACAGAGCTGAGTTTGAGAGCTTCCTTGCTTGCCTGCTGCCCAGGCACAGCCTTCTAAGGGAGCCAGCTTGACTCCTGCTGCATAGAAAATCCCAGTAAAGAATTGACTGGGTTTCTTAAAGCATTCTTCATAGCAGTCCAGAGGTGTGGCTTTACACAGACGCTGGCCATTGCTTTTGTTAGGTGATAGAAGCAAATACCAGGGGCAATCAGTGGATTGGGTAACATCTCTCTACTCTTACTCTATTGGAGGAGGTTGAAAAACTTAGAGCTATTATACATCTAGGGACTTCTGCCTTTTGTGTCTGTTTGCTGTCAGTCAGTTTTGTAAGGTTTCTGTATGTTTCTTCTGAAATTCTTGCAAAGAAGAAGATGGAAAAAATCTTTCTATATTTAAATTACAAGGAAGCCGCCCCTTTCAGAAGGAGTGTGTGATATCTTCCTGCCATGCGGAGTACAGTTGTTAGGCTCTGTAAAAGCTGTGCTGAAATGTTAGCAACAGGTTAAGGGGAAGTGTGAAAAGGCTCTCTGGTGTCAAAAGTATTAGATCATGGTGGGAACAGAGAAAGTTGTTTCTGCTGCTTGTGTCATGGTACATCAGGGCACATGGAGCAGTATCATCAAATGATGCTGGATCACCAGTTAATTGGAGACACACATCACATAGCTGATTTCCAGAAACTGATTAGCATTTCTCCCCTCTTTCCTTCCAGAAGGCTTGCTGAATTGCTGCCTAGCAATGCTTTTTAGTGCCTACCCAGCCATTCAGAGAGATATGCTAAAAGTTGTAATTGCTGTGTGTTTTTGTTGATATTTTCTTGCTCAGATTGGAAACAAGCAAGCCCATTTCTTTCATCATTCAGCAGTTAGGTTTTTGGTAGCTTGCAATTCAGGGGAAAATAGAATTCTTTGTATATTTACATAACTGTTTTTAAGTGCTGAAGTGTTTGAACTAATTCTTCTGCTCTTCAATGTTATTGTTGCAGACTCATGTAAATGCTAAACAGTCCTAAACATGTCATTTTTAGTATATTTTGGACTGGTTACCAAGAACTGGTATGAAATTACAGCTGAAAAGATTTTAATAAAAGGAAAAATGCTTCCCATACATTTTTTTTCATTTGCATGTGCTTACAAAACTGCCCACAATAGTTTCATGAAAATTTCATTCTTGAAGAACTTTGAAAATTAGACGTATTCTTATAAAGAGTGCATTTATTTAGAATATATATTTTTTTGTATTCTATATAAGTGTTACAGGGGGTTTTAGCAGCTAAATATGAAATAACAAGGCTAAAGGGGAAAAAGAACTTTTCCATAAAAAGACATTTGATGGGCCTCGAGTGTTACAGTTTATTGGTTGAATGGTTCATCAGTGCTGTGTTAGTAGCTGCATTCTTTTTGTATCTTTTTTTCTGAGGCCTATAGCCACAAGTCCTTTGTCTGCTTTTCTGCTCAGTCTGTTGGAATATTCCTCTGCTAGACTTAAGTATGTTTAGGAAAAACTGTCAGCAGACCAGTTTTCCTGGCTTCTCTAGTCCATTTAGAGACTTGTCAGTCAGCATTCCTGCTGTGTTAGATCCTGCATCCTGGTAGGGAAGCTGCAAGGGAAAGAGCAAAGAGGCAGTTTGCTAGAAGCGCTTCTGGTGGGGAGGGGGAAGAAAGCACCTTCTTGTAGTTTACAGTGTTTGGCTGGTTTGTTTATCTGACAAGATTCCAGTGGGCAGAATGTAACCCATTGTGTTGTGAGGCGGATTGGTAAAGTTGTGGCAGGTTCACTTTTCCCATTCCCAGTTCTGCTGCTTTACTGGAGCACCTGTCCTCAAGTGTTAGTACTCTTAATATTAACCATGTTAGTATCCTCAGTATTTCCATTTCAAAATGGAAAATGTATGTTTTAAACTCACACAGAAAACCTCCAGTACCCATAGGATTTAGTATCATTTTATTCTTTTCTGTCCAACAAATTAATCTGGCCTGTTTTACCTTATTTACCAAAAAACAATTTGTTTAAAATTGTCTTTCGGTAAATAAGCATGAATACTTGAAAATTCTAGACATCTGTAAGTTGAGTCCATGATGTCACCCTGGTGTCAGATGAGCACAGGAAGTCCTTTTTGTCAGCAGCTGGGTCAAACTCCACAGTGAAAATGTGGCACAGCTGGTGACATCTCTGACTTCTGTCCTGCCATTTCTGGATCTTCCTTCTTACATATGCCCTTGCTACTCGAGTTGCTGCTATTGTGTGCAACAGCAAATCCACAGAGGTATGGCTCAGAGAGCATTTGCACATAAGGACCATTTACCATTTTTACCATTTGTAAAAGCAGGTGTTTTCAGAAAAGCTGTGGTGGCTGAAGTACTGTTAATACCAAGAGCCTTCAGCTGTGCAGACCTCTGCTGTCACCTCCTGAAGGAAAAGTCTCTTCACTGATGGTGCTCACTCCTTCTTGCCTCTGTGCAGTAACACATTGTACGTGGGCAGGTTACACAGCAGGTGCTGTGGGCAGTTTCGTAAATGAAAAACTGTCTGGGGAAGCATTTTTCCTTTTGATTTGCAAATATCTCAGTGATGCCTAGCTGGCTGGTGGGACCTGTGAGAATAGGTCATGTGAATTCTACATCTTCCGCAGGGGTATCGGTTTGTGTAGTCGTCATTTTAAGTAGTCACCTTGAGATTTTATCTCTGCATAGATTAAGAGATTAAAATAATAAAGGTTAAACCAGTTGATTAAATGCTACAAAAAGCTCAATAAGTAAGTAAACTACTCAAATGAGTCAAAAAAATTAATTGGAATACAAAATACATCCAACAAACATGCTGCTGTTCAACTACGTCCAACAAATGTGCTGCTGTTCAACTGGGTATACTGAAGACTATTGGTTATTTTTCAAAATTAGTGAATTTATTCTCCTGAAATTTAGAAAACTAATAAATATATCTATTTTAATTAAATTTTAGAATTTGATTCAGTACATAAACAGAGGAGTTGGTGCTTTTTTTTTTCTCCCTTGCCATCAACTCACTTTATACTCTTGGGTGGTGTTATTTCTTTTTAAAGAATGCACTATTGACAATAATCTTCCAGTAAAGGGATGATGTGATACTTCTTTAATGTTCTTAAAATACCTTGATAAGGTAAGAACTGCATGAAAAAAACCACCAACCCAGATATTTTATAATGCTGTGATACGTACCTCAAATTATGAAATGGTTCATAACACTGAAATATTTGTGTAGACACCCGACTTTGCCTGAGTCCTTCACTTAATCGTCTACTAAAACACATTGTGAAAGTAGGTGGTTTTTTTTTTGTCATGACAGCAGGTAAGCAAGTCTAGAACAAATAAGCCTATTTTAAACAATAAAATGCATTACCAATTTACGTAAATGTTATTGTAATAATTAAACATTATCCTAATAGTGCAATGGTGTGCTAACAGAAAGAGTATGGCCACTGCTTTGAGAAAATTAACTCTTTGATATGTTGAGATATTTAGGACTGAAACTACTGACTGAAAAGCACGAGGGCATTAGAGAAGAAAGCTCCTGCATCATTGCAATGTCTGTTGGAATGATAAGGCTCAGCACTGTTGCTGTAGTCACACAGAGAGACATCTCATGCTAGCATGGTATAATAGGGAGATACTAATGGAAAATGGGTTGTTTCACTTGCCAAGAAGAGCAAGTGAACTGGTTAGGCAAACTGATTTCATAATTCTGTTGAGCTTTAATTGCCAATTTAAAGACAGATTAGAGCCTTGCAAGGCTGAACATGGCCTTGGAGAAAGAGCAAAGAGTTGTACCTTTGTCTTTTGACTTTAAACTCCCTAAAATCAGTTTGTGAGTGCTTAAGGAAAAATAATTCCGACCCTTCTGATTATTTGGAGTCTTTGCAAACCCTACTGTTCCCACTGCTGTCAGCTGACATAATAGCAGTCCAGATGCCGGGGGTAAGGAAGGTACAAAGATTGGACCAACAATCGAGAGATGAACGTAAACACATACTGCCATTAGTCTGCCCCATTTCCATCTTCAGTCAGATCTGATCACAACCTTCAGACCCCCAAGTCACAGTTTCCTCCTGGGCAGGGGAGCGTGGGGTGGAACAGCAGGTTATGACTAAAGAAGTTTAATTTGCTGCATGTTCCTTTACTTAACAAAAAGTTTTATCCAAGTATATTATAAATGCACTGCAGTTATGTAGATCTGAAAGGTATGGGGCTGGAAGACTGTTGCAGTTCTGATCAGCAGAGTTAAGGAATGATTCTTGTTTTAGCTCTTCTGGCTTCTGTGTATAGTTCTTGAGGATCAGATGTTAAAGCCATTTCTCACACTTTTGTAAAACTAGTGGACGAGCCAAAGTTCCAGTATCTTTCCTTTGCTCCAGCACATGCATATAGGTGTGCAGTCATCCTCACCAAACTCACGGTACAGGAGATCCATGCAGCAGAACAAGGCTGCTCAAATACCAGGCATTCACCTTTTCTGAAATCAGTACTCAATTATACACACACCTTATACTAAAAGTGTATGGGAGAAGCATCTATGAAAATCTGCATTAATACAGATTTTGTTCTCTTACAGCTCATAACTGAACAGCTTGGGTATTTTGCAGTTCAGTGATGCTCATATTTTTTATTTGTTCTTTTTCTCATTTGTTTAGCATGTGATCCTGCCCAGTATTTTCTTGATATTAAAACATCTGCTACAGAGGTGCTGGTCTTTGCTCAGTATTTACTGCTTTCTTTTGAAAAAGAAGCTGCAATGGACAAAGGGGGCAAAGGTGACTGTGTGTGCTCTGTTTTTCATAAGTAGGAATGGCTAACATGGTCTTAATCTCTCTCTCAGTATATCTAGTGCCTCTCAAAATGTGAGCCTAATAAAATATTTATAAAGCCTCTGATGGAATGAGCCATGTAAGTGCAAGATAATTCTATTAATTAGGGATCTCTCAATCTCACAAACACTAAATTGGGAGGGGGGGATTATCTGAATACAAAGTGCACAGCTTGAGCCTTTTAATTTTTGGATAAATAAAACAATCTTTGATATTGAAAGGGACTGCAGAGAATTGAACTATCTACACCCATATCCAGATAAACAAAAACCACACTCCCAAAAGACAGAAAATAGCTCAATACTCCCCTCTATCCTCATGAAAAAGACCATTTGTTTTGAATATTGATTGCAGATGAGTTTTTAATATACCAAGTATGGCTGCTTGTGGATTGGGCAAGGTGCGTATAATCACAGTTGACTAAAAAAATAAAGACAGAGAAACCACCTATTTCAGGTTATGTCATTTTCTATGTTTGAAGTGTATTCCTGGGTGGTGTCCTGTATTTCTGTACAGGAGCTCTCTGGCAGCCAGTGGAGGGCATGCCAGGGAGAGTTCTGGGTGGATGGGGATCTGAATGTAGAGGCCTTTGCATAGGAGGGGGAGACAGGTTCATGATTGGGCTCACTCACAGGGCTTGCTCAGGGTTTAGAGTAATAAAGGCTCTATCAATGTTTTAAAGCAAATGGCTCTTGCTGGTTTGGAGGTCTTATGGTGCTGAGTGAGCTCTCAGATTTAGGTCTAGTAGCAGTGTACCTGTGCACTGAGTAACACACAGAGACCAGCCTTGTCTCCCCTTGGTTATGCTCTGTCGAGGGTGTCTGACCAGGGATCCTATTGACGTTCTTAAGGGAGGTGATTAGTTTTCATTTGGGAGCTGAAGGCCCTTTGCCCCACCTGCAGGAGCACAGGAATTCTGCTCTTGAGTTGTTTTAAGTTGAAGGGCATGTAACCTCTTTCAGTTCTCTCTGCCCTTTCTCTTTCCAGGTCCCATTCTTCCCTGCTCCCCTCTTCACCCCGCTTCAGCACGACAGTGCATTTTCATTACACATGATTGCAGGCGTGTCTGGATGAGCATTAAGATGGACAAAATTAGTCTGACTTGCCCGGCAGAATCTGCCAAAGCACCAAATCCCATCTCAGGGGTCAGAGTGAGATACACACCAGAGTTAGAAAAGTCCTGTAGGCATGGAGAAGTGGGTCAGCTCCTTCACCAGTCATTTTCAATCAGTTTAGCTCCAAAGGAATTATGGTTTCTGCATTTATTTTATTTTTTTATATAAATTTTGATAGCTGCTTTTTCTTTTTGTTATTAAATTCATGGATTTTACAATCATATGAGACTTTTTATTTCCATTGTTGTGGAGAAAGACTTGAAAACAGCAAGCAGGTCATGTGAACCTCAGAGTTGTACACAGGCATTTCAAATGCCACCACCTGTATGCAAAATTTATGTCATGATAAATATCTGGCTCATCATTTGGAAAAGATGGGCTTGATGCTGGGTTTTATATACTTTAAAATTCCAGACCTGTTGGAAAGTTTTGAGAGCACACAGATGAACCTCTTGTCTAAATTTGGCTGAAGTCTGAGGATTACCTCAAGAGTAAATGTGTACCAATATCAGAACACTAAAAATCCGTGTTTCCTTTTGACAGCTTTCTTCATATGCATTGTGGTTTTTGGAGAATAATGAGGAATATGAATAACAAAATATTTCTCTGGCTTGAAATAATTGACAGTACAGTTATTGTTTTAAAAAGGAGGGTGTTGTGAGGCAGGAGGAGTATTTATGCTGTGAACTTAACTGTGTCATCCTCTTACATTGATGATACAGCTCCACCTTTGGGAGAAGTTTCGCGATGCGTTTAGTCCAAAGCTGCTGCTAAGAGCAGAGCCCTGGTATCTTCCCAGCCCTACCTTTTGTTAGCTGCCACATTCTTTGAGTCAGGTCTAATGATTGTGTGGTCACATAAGGGATCTCCCTGTGAGTGGTGGCTGAAAGTCAGCTTTTGAGAGGTTAGATCACAGTCAGAACAGCAAGTGTGGTTTGAGGTGCTGAAAGTGCTGGAAGTACGTGTTTGGGCGAAGAAGCTCGCAGAGACAAGCTGCCATAAGACTAAGTATTACCAACAAAATGTATCCTAAGTCTTAGGTCAGCTTCAGTCTAGTATTGGTATGAAAAAACGGTGGGATGTAACATGTGCCCATTCCCATGGCTCCTGAAGGGCCTCCCCTGGAGTGGCTCACACTGCTGCTGTCTCCCCTGCTGGTGCTGAGGTTCAAGGACCTGCCCTGCCTGCCATCCTGGAGGGCCAGTGCAGCTCATATTGGTAGTGTAGAATGAGGCTAATTCACCCTGCAGGCAGGCATGTGTCCTGTTGTGCTGTGCAGGGGAGCAGGCAGGAGAAGACAGAGGGAGGCAGGAGCCTTCCAGGGCTGGCAGCCCCCAGGGCTTGCGTTAGCTGGCAGTGCTTGTGGAACAGCAGCCCGGGCTTTCTGTCCTGCAGGAGAGCAGCTGCCTCCTGGATTCACTTTCCCTAACTGGTGGACCAGAATGTTTGCCAAGCCAGCAGCCTTGCCACATGGTGTGTAGGAAGGGGTTAATTTCAGAGTGAAGAAAAGGCTACCTACGTCTCTCTGTGTTTTCCTTTTCTGTGCACTGAAAAGCTCCCTGTGTTGCCAGTGTTTTGTGTCGCTGATGTAAAATTCCCAGACTCGTTGATTAGTGAAGCTAGACAGTAGACAGGGTCCAAGTGGCTAACCATGTGAGAAATGCAGTGACGGTAGGCTACTGTTAATTAACCTAGAATCTAGCAACATGGCATAATGTCTGCGTGATAAGTTATATTATCTTCAGCAGTTCAATTAAATCAAGGAGTGAGACACAGAGCAGACGTAACTCGGCAAAACAAACAGACAACTTGAGTCAGCCTTCATAATTTGCTGCGACATCACGTAAATAAATGCAATAACTTGTTTAGCATAGTTAAGCAGTTTGCTGCTCAAAAACTTATTTGCATGACATCTCATTTTGAATAGGTTAAGTTGTGGCAAATTAGGTCTCTGCCTTCAGTCTGATGTATTCCACAGAAAAGAGGAAAAAAACCCTCCACCAGAGATGTCATTTGCAAATTGAAATTCAACATTTGTTTTCTATAGCAGCAAACTGGAACATACGGATTTCATGTTTAAATGATTCACTTTCCATACCACTGCTGTTACGTTAGCATTTCTTGATGTGTGTGAGATAATATTAAGCATCTGTAATTGTTCTTAATTTTGACTGATATTCTTGCATTGCTTACTAGACTGTTCTGCCTAAGGTACACAAGTGTACGGACGGGTTATAGACTTCTATATTTAGAGGAGATAAGGCCATTGTGCTTGCCATGTTTCAGTGTGGGTAATTGGTTTCAGTCTCCAAACTCATATTGAATCTTGGGTTGCAGGAAGTGGTTTTCACCCACTTTGGTGTTGGTGAGATGACTGAGAGTACTCAATTGTGCTTTAGTATCCTTCTAAATAATAAGATCTTTATTATATATGCCTATTTAACTCATAGCAGCCTACATTCATATGCAGAGTGAAGCTTATATTTTTGTGCCCATTGCAGAGTTTTTATTGTATATCAAGACTTTTTGATCACTGATTGGAAGGGAATAACAATTTCAAGTGGTGGCTGTACTCTGGAACATTGGGACCAAAAATTGCCACATATCAGGTGCTGTGTGTAACTCTCAATATGATCGTTGTTGTCCTCTCTCCAGGCAACTACAGAGCAGTAAACCATGGAATGGGCACAAAGACAGTTGCAGTGGAATCTGATGGACTTGGGTCCTAGTGTACCTGCATCCTCTGCCTCTATGTCCACACAGATTTACAAAGGTGGTCTGTTCTTTATGTAATTAGAGCATTTAAGCCAGAGGTGCACGAACAGCAGTAGATGTTCCCATCTTCCCTGGAATCCAGCCCAAATGTCAGAAATCCTCAGCAAAGGGCTTTGCTGGTACAGTTCACTCTTCTTGGACATAGTAAAATGGAGAGCAAAGTCTTTTGCTGTTCTCTCTATTCCTTTACACCAGACTGTTAACTGAAGAGCTACAAAGAACAAAAGATTCCTTCCAAGATCAAATATAAATGAGTCTGAGACTCAGACTCTCCATTTAGACCATCACCTGGTGATCCTGCAATGATACGCTCACATGCATCAAGTGTTTCTGTGATTTCTGTTCCATTCAGGCTAAGGGAATATTAGATTTGGGGTATTATAAATGATTAGACGGAAAATTTTCTGAATTTTTTCAATTATAGAAATTGTCATGTTTCGCTAATAGTCTTCTGAAAAGCAAATGATACTGAAAGCAATCTGGTAAATAACTGCTTCATTCAGTTCATTGGCTTTGTTCATTTCTGCTTCAGATTTTATTCGTACAAATCCTCTTCACTTGCTGAAAATGTGATTGCTTGCAGGCATGGTGATGTTAGGTGGCCCTTCACTAGTAGCTTTGAAGATACACCAAGATGTGTCGTAACCAGATCTGGTTCATTGTCACTTTTTTCTAAACCATCTACTAATGAGGTGGATTTTTTTCCCCTTGTTTACAAGAAGCACAGTTTCAGACAAGACTCTTCAGGCACACGCCTTGCTTCTGTCAAAATGCTGCCAATAATTTCAGTTGAAGAGGATAGAGCCATGCATGGAAAATGCTTCACAACAAGGCTGATGGATGGATCTGGCATAAGCTTTGTTTTGTACTTCTGTTCTTGGATCGAGAACTGAGAATATCTCTTTAATTTCCTGTTTGATGAATATAGTAGATGTAGCATTCTTCTCAGGGAGGCTTTTTGTTGTGAGGATGTGAATGACATTGGGGCTTTTTGCTCCAGGTACAGTGTTTAAGTTGTCAATAAATAAAAATCACAGTAGGCATTTGGAACATCTTCTTATGTAACTGAGGGAAGGAATTGCACCTGCCTTCATGCTTTGGTTCGTGCTGGATCTTCTCTTTGTTTTCCACAAAAGTAGCCTTGCCCCCTGTAATGTGAAAAAGAAAAACTGGAGGAGAACCTGAATTTAAAATTATTTAGAAAGTCAGAAAGCTGTGAGAAATATGTCCCAGACACAACTGTGTGTGACATTGTAAGAAGTGTCCTCTCTGGACCAGCTTTTCTCTCATCCCATAAACTACTCAAATTCACTCCACAGAGGCAGAACCCACTGGTATTCTGACTTTTTCTTATGTTTTCTTTGGGGTTTTTTAGTCTGTAATGGAACTAATAGAATTGCTTATCTTGCCTAGTGAGTTTCTGAACAAGTTTTAGTTAGGTAGTTGCATTTAAGAAGTCAGGATTTCAATATCGCCTCTGTATTTAAGTGGGTTCTGATAGTGTACCTCACAGGTCAGTCCTGATGCAATGAAATAACTTGCTGGAGGGTTACAGAACAAACAATTAAAATCAAGTCATTGAGGTCACCCCTGCTTTGGCACAGGCAAGTAGGAAACTTCTCTTCCATGGGAAAGTGCAAGTTTAATGTATGTTGAAACTTTAGGAGAAAAAATACTGCTTTTCGGTGGTGTTATGGTAAGTAAAAAAATTACCCTTATGTGGTAGAAAACTGGAAATGAAGCGTATGGATAAGGGTGTGCCCTGCTCTTTATCTGTTAGCCTATATCTGTAAAAATTGTTCTCATTCAGGTATAGTGTCTGTTTGTCAATGGGGAAATTTCATCGTAAGCTTTAGTAGAAGATGTCAGCTTTGGTAGAAGATGTGTGTAGCTGGCAAGCAGCAACACTGGTGAAAATAAATATTATGTAGCTCTTACTTAGGCCTTTTGATTAGTGGATCTCAATTCATTTCACAAGGACTTAAATTAAAGACTGTTTCACATACAGAATTGCATAGCTTTAGTGAATTTTTCCGTACGTTGTTTCTGTGTGGAAGGCATTTTTGGTCTGGGTTATTTTTTCCCTTCTGAGAGATCTGTGACCTAAGTCCTATCAGTACAGCGGGTATTCGGTATGAGCACCAGCTCATGTGCCTCTCTTGCCTTCTGGAAATAGTGTATTTGATATTAGCAGAGCTTACATGTGCTGTTGTAGAGGGGTTTGAAGCAACTTCTGTTTCCCCTGCAGATCAAAGTGGCCTGTGGAAGGAGCAGTATTCACTGAGAGATTTGGTGTCAGGCAGTCACTTCTCTGGAGGTTTAAGTGAAGCGTTCAAAAAGGCATCCTTTTCCCTTTTTCTTGGAAGATTTGTAACCCAAACTTCTGGCTCTGTTCATGGGACTTTTTTTACATGAAGCCTTAAAATACAGCTTCTTACATGTACTTACTTGGATTCTTGCCTTTGATCTGTAAACACAATTGTTTGACTCCTCCAACAATTGGACGGTTAGCCAGCAAAGAGATGCAGTTCTGAAATGCAGCCTAGGTAAAGCTCTCACTGGGTGGCAGTGGGAGCTGTACCCATGTTGGTAGAGCAGAGGTAGAAACCCGCTTTGCACAGTGCCTGTCTGCTTTTTCAAATTCTGCTATTGTTTTAAAAATCTGTGCCCTGCATGTCAGTCATCTCTTGTTAAAACAAGGCCTCTGACCAAGAGCATTCATTGAATAAGAATTATTTAATGTAACGTGATCCAAAAGCTCTCAGACTGGGAACTCCTGAAAACCTGGCCTGGGAGAATTTTTTTTTTTTTTCCCTTCATTTGTCATGAAGTTAATATATGCAGCTACTCAGGCATTGAGGGGATGAAGGGAGAAAAAATAGGTTGTGAACATTATAGTTAATCCAGATACTTAGAAATGAGCAGTCATGTTTTCCCACATTATGCAACTGATTTAAAAGTAGTGATATATTTTTTAAATTATGCCCCTGAGATTTGTGCCTCCCAGATACAACACTCGTATCATTTCCATATTTTTTTCAGCAATTCCAAGAATTATAAAACCACTACTTAAAAAACCCAACAATTCCTAAATACTCTCTTTTCTTCTTGTTTCTGGAGTTTTCACTGAAACATCTACCATCACCAGAACTGGAGAATTTAGTAGCAATATTACTGATGTAAATTGAATTCCTTCTTTCCTGTGCCATCCCTCTGCTCCTTCTAAAATGTTGGAATACTTCAGCAATGTAGACAGTGAGGGATGACAATGTGAACAATAGTATTAGGTAAGTTTACTAACTGCCTCTAAAATCAGGACTTCTGGTTGTTTGGAAAAAGGCAGAAATTAATGTCAGAGTCAGAAAAAACCCATTGCCCATGCAAATTTCATAACAAAACTAGATTTTTTTTTCCATGTCAAAATCCTGCCACCCTCTTCAGGAGAGGTAGGGTTCCACTCTGAAGTGTCTGCATGCCTTCTGTGCATGTGAAAACATTTTCCTTTGAGAAATAACCCTCCATTTTTCATGATCCTGTAGCTGATCACCCTAATTGCTCATGATGTCATGAGCAACATTAACCAAAGCTCCTAGAAAGGATCAGTATAGCGAGTGTGCTTCTCCCTGTCACTGGCGTTTTCTCACTCTGTCACCTTTGCCTCATTGGCCGGCAGCAAAGATTGAAATTTCCATTATTGGAAGGTGCTGTGCTGGCATGTCCCAACAGTGGGACATAAGCACACATCAAAGACATTGAACCCAAGACTAAAATTTCCCTTAATTGGGGCTCAGACAGTTTTGATTTCTAAGTAGAATCCATTATGATTTGCAGGTGGGAGAGGTGGTGCTGCGGAGGAAATGGTTTGGGGAGCTCTGGTATTTCAGCTACAGCTTGCCTCTAACTAATGAGGTCATGTCAGAAAACTGTAAGTGTTAATAAGAATGAAGTAGGATTTTCTGCATTCACTGTGCAATTTAAAATCTTGCTTTTGAATTACATGCAGTTCCTGTTTCCGCACTTTGCAATAATGTGATGTGGAAAGGAATATGTCAGCCTTTGTGTATGTTATTTACCGTGTTGCTTTGCCTTCCCTTTCCAGCACTTACAGAACCCAGCAAACTTCCATAATGCAGCAACAGAGCTCCTGGACTGGTGTGGAGACCCCAGAGCCTTCCAGAGACCATTTGAGCAGAGCCTGATGGGTTGTTTGACGGTATGTCCATCCTACTGTGACGGTGGCTCCTGTTCTGTTTTGTACTGTGTTCACTCTCTTGTGGCCAAGGGAACTTGATTTTCAGAATCTGCATTTTGAGGGAATTTTTGTCATTTTACCTTCAATACACGAAGCCAGATCCTAAGACCTATTTATTTGACTCCATTGCTTAACAGGAAGCAATATGAAATAACAAGAAGTTAGAGCATAAGAGGGCTAAACATTTTTAGTTAGATTACTTACAAATGCACAGGCTAGGTTATTTGTTGTGCACATACAGTATTATTTCATGGTTTGAAACTGCAAAGCGAGCTGTGTTCTTACAGAGTAATGAACTTTGCAGGCATTTGTTTTCCTTTGGCATTTTTGGTAGGGCTGAAGGACTACTTGCATTTTATTCTAAGTATGCTGTGCTTTCAGTTAAACAGTGTTTCTGACATAGCTGTTCAGCTGACTTTCTTACGTGTATTGACTGCAGGTCTAATCCTGGCATGCTAATTCCAACAGTTCCATTGATTTCAGTGCTTTTCTTTCCATTCAGTTTCTATTAAGACCACCGTAGTTCCTAAAGCGACTTCACTACAATGCATTAAAATACATATCTATGTGTGCGTTTCTTGTTTTGAAAATTTTATTTCCCACCCACCCAGCAGCAGCAGACCAGAATTGTTTTGTGGAGTCAAGACTTTAGATGAATTAAATTGTCACTGAGCAGGAGGGTTTAAAAGCCTCACTGGAATTTGCCAAGCAAGTTGGTGTAAATAATTAGTCACAAAAGAAACAGAAATTCTGAAATGATTAATGAAGAGGCTGTCATTGTATTTGTTGGGGGGCAGAAGTATGTGGGTTATTTTCATGCACTGTGTAGCTGGTATATATAAAACAGACATTAAGACTGAGACTCAGTTGCCAGAAATCCAAATGTTAAGGAATGGCTCCATCTTAGTGTGCTCCAGTGTATAGCATCCCTCAGATTTGTGTGTCAAAAAGTTAGAATAAATCCAATGATGATAGGAGGTGCATAGCATTCTTTCAATCAGAGAAAAAAATAAAATAAAGCAAGTTAAAAATGTTAAAGTCCAGAGATAGAATATTTAACAATTCTGTTTGAAGTAAAAGTTATCTGTAACATAAATTATGAGAAAATGCACATAATGTCCAATGTGACCATAACTATATTTTATTTATACTTTTTAAAAACTTTCCTAGCATTTGGGAAAGGAAACATTCCCCTCAAGTATAATTGGGCTGTCTCTGCACAGTATTTCTCTGCAGCCCCTGCTAGAACATTGTGAGTCTGACCTGCGACTTCCTTGCTGTTTAAATCTTTTCTTTCTACACGAGCAGATTTTCAGCCCTGCCCAAGTGGAGGGTCAAAATAAGGTCTGACTGCCAGTGATTCATCCTCTTCACAGAGTGTACAGAAAGTGGGCAGGAAATGCTCCATGAAAACTAGTGAGGTAAAACACAATACATGGTTTTCAGTGTTTTGAAATGAAAATACTGTTTTTCTTCTGACAAGAATGAAGAAAAAAATCTTAGTGTTAATATTTGAGCCACTTGTATTGCTTCGCTTCATACTTCTCCCTGGAATGCAAACAGGGTGGCATGTCCCCCTTTCCCAAGCTTGTTGTGGGAGAGAACTGTCTGCAGTGTAGGACTGACTGGCAGCAGCATCTTTATCACATGTTGTAATCTCATTATATCCCTGACAAGGAAATAACACAGGAACTTAACCAGGTGGCTTGTTCTGTGTTTGATAAATACACAGGATTTGCAGAATGCATATAAACTGCAATGAATATGTTTCTTGTTCTTAATTTTAAAATCCCTCTAAGAAAGATATTCTTTAATTTCTCCTTGTGTACATCTCTCTTCCTCTTCCTGCTTCCCATTAAACAGACTTAACTGCATCGTTGTATCCCAAGAGGTTTGTACTTCCTGTATCTTCTTCGTACATTAGCAGTACAGTGGGCAAGGTCTCTTTTTTTTAATTTTTTTTTTTATTTTTCTCCTTATAGGTATTCTTTCTGTCTGAGCTTGCTCATACATAATTTCTTTCAAATTAGTATTTTCCGATTCATAATTTAGCAAAGGTGGATTTTGAGGCTTATCATTCACTTACAGGAAAAGGGGTTTATCTTATTTACTTTCATTTAACAAACATGATAGAACTTCAGGGTGTTTTCAGAGAAATTATTCAGAAAGTTGCAAATAAGTGAAAGGTAGCTGAAATACTGGAATATCATGAGTAAATTTAACATCAGTTTGCTTAGCTGCATGTTCTCTACTATCAGTACTTTTCTTAATGCTGACAAGGTACCAGTGTCCTTCTTTGTGAGGATTATGCTAAAAGAAAAATGAAAAATCAGTATGAAAGTCTATTCAATCACTGAAACTGGATTATTGTTTTATTTTGCCAGCCTTTAAAATGACCTTCAAAATCAAATTCTCTTAAAACTTCCGTATTTTTGGATATACTTTTTAAAGCAAATAATCTCTACCATCATTACAACATTGGAACTGTGTGGTTCTTTGAGGCATTTAATTTGGAAATTCTACAAATACTAAAAATGCTTGCTCTTAAAGCTTCCCCTCTGTAGTATTGAGAATGTTTTTTTTTATTTTTATGACATTCTGTTCTGTTAACTTTCTGACCAGGGAAAAAGTGGTATGCTAAACTGTTCTGGAACCATCAAGGGATATGAAATGATCATGTCCTACAAGTGGATAACACGATATGTACTAATCCAAATTGAAACATATTAGGATGTCATGAATGCAGAAGGGCAGGCTCTCTCAGGAACGTGCAAACCATTCATTCGCACACTGCAAAGCTGAAATGCATCAGGTGTAACGACAGAGCATCAGAACAGATCTGTTGTGTTATGAATAGCCAGTTTAATAGATTACCACAGATAGGCATAACATAGGTACAATGGGTATAACAGATTCTTTGCATCATTTAAGTCTTATGTATAGTCTTTTGCAAAAATTAACCAATTAGGTTTATTCCTATTAATAAAGGAAAAATATGCTCGCAGTCTTGAGCTTTAATTTAAGTGGTTCTTAGAAGTAGTTCTGTTTACCTGACACACCGTCTTTGTGTTGGGACTGTCAGTAATGTCTGGTTCACTTTATAACCACCTGGATGGTTTTATTCCTGCTGCCTGTCTTAGAATAGATGCAGAAGAATGATCTTAGAAATATTCTTCCTGGGCAATAGCAGAAGAGCTTCCAGCTTCATTTATGGAATTGCTGGTTTTGATAATAATATATAGAATGTATATAGAATAGGCTGTTGTAGAGGGTTTTCTTAAATTGTAATACCAGCACTCAGGGAAATCTTGGTGACTTGAAAATTTCATGAGATCACTAGACAGCAAGTGTTGAACAACAACATGTGTAACACGTGTCTAGTGTTTGTCTTTCCTTGGTGATTTTTTTTAGAATAATCTGTGCACAATATACATACTGGCTATTTGTGGTAGATTTTTCCATATCAGCAGCACTTTATAACCCTGGAGTTACATTTGCTACTGTGGGCTCCATTGTATGCAACGTAATAGGAATGGTTTTCTTATCTCAAGAAGAAACTCAGGATTTGATACAACAGCTAAATTTTGCCAGAGAGGTACCTAATAAGGTATGTAAACTTCATTTTAGTAGTTAAATACTTTGCATTTGTTAAGTAGGATCCTTTAAATGATTAGTCATTTAGAGGTGAAATAATTTCTTTTTGTGATAAAGAAATTAGACTAATGCTGTCCAGGCCTATGAATAAAACTGGACTATTTCTGTGCAGTGCAAACAGGATGCGTAGGTAAACCAATGGCTTGTGCTAGAAATAGAAAATATTTTTTCATTAACTAAGCCCCAAAAGCTGTGCCTCTTCTGGCCAAAATGTGATGCATGTGCACTGTCATTATGTTCAAACCATTCTGACAGACACTAATTCTAGAGCTTAACTTTTTGTGCTTACCCATTACAGAAAATCACCAAAGTGAGTGGGTAATAAAAATTTATAAAGAATACTCATTTCAACAGATAAATAATAAGTCAGGGATAAAGGGGTAAGCTTTGAATCTGTTTTGTTTCTTGTAAGCTACAGGCTGTGGAAAGGTTCCCTTAAACAGCTTTTATGGAGCTCATGCAAACAAATTATGGTCTTTCTCAGAGACAATAAAATCTCTTCTAACTTGCCAAGAAAAGCTAGGTGTTATTTTTCAACAGTAGTTATTTTCAAATCAATTAGACAGTCTGTAGGCCAGAAACTGAATTATAATTGAAATCATTGATTCTATAAATTATTGAAATAGCAATGAATATGGTGTTCTTTTGTATATAATGCTACTTCTTCCATAGTGTTATGGGGAGCTGATGAAAACAGCCTCCACTTTCCACAAATCAGACGTAGCTGTGTTTTTACTAGGATGGAAAACGTTTCTTACTTCAGCACTAGATTGTATTATGGCAAGGCTGGTAGTCTTGATAAATTTAAGAATATAAATTTCTAAAAATGTACTGTAAATGGCATTACCTTACAGTCTCCTGAAAGAAATAGCTTCAGTTACTACACAGCAGTTAAAAAAAACAGCCCTAGTTTGGCCAAATCGGATACCAGTCCAAGCAAAGAAATCAAAGTACTTGAATCACTCCCAGGTTAACTTTTCTCCTGACTGTTTCCCAGTCCATGAGGATACTAAAAGTCATGTTTAACAGTAATGTTTAGCAAAAAGTTACACAGTAATTAAATTATACCTCTGTGTATGGGAGACAAAAGCAAAATACAGTTCAAAAGCATTTCGGGAAAGAATGCTTCAAAGTAGACTGCAATCCAAATTACTTTCAGTCAGCATTTGGCCCAGGTTGTTTCATTCATTTCTGCCTCTTCTCGGGTCCAGTGTAGCCTCGTCCCATGGGTCTGCTCTTGCCGAGCAGTTTAACATGTAAATGATCTTATTGAAGGCTTTGGCTAATGTTTGTGTTGGTGCTGCAGCAAAAATGGAATGAGGAGACAGCTGAGAGCAGAACGGACAGATTTACAGACTTGTCTTCAGCAAAGGACCATAAAGGCACTGCCTTGTTCTCTTGCTGTGCTTCAGCTTTACAAGGCACCGAGTTTATCATTCTTTAGGGCTCTTCAGTGTGTCCAATAAAGAAATAAAAGGGTGAGAGGAGCAAAGCTGTGTGCAGTTACTCTGTAGCTGTACCTAGGGGCTTCATCTAAGAAATTAAAATCCAGCACTGCAATGGTTTTGGACAGTAGGAGGAGTTTAGGTAAGTGGGGTGTGCTTACCTGAGCTGACTCCTGGTGAAAGCACTGAATGTAAGAGAGCTTCTCTAGTGAAAGCTGTCATCTCTAACCACAGTGGTTTGGATCTGGGTCTCTCTTTGCATCCAAAAGATTCGAAGACTTCCTATCCCAGATTGTCCACAAAAAACAATCCTGAAATAGTTGTTGAAATTGTAATTAAAAATGCCTTCCCCTTTCCCTCCCCTTCCCCCAAATCTTAATGTTCTAGATTTTCCTTTCCAAATAGTGGGTCTGCCTCAGTCGTCAGATGTGGGAAACTTACCTGTGTTTGTGAAAGAAATGTTTTGTTTTAAATTAAAACAAGCAAACAAACAAAACACAAAGCTGTAGTCCTAGCTGTACTTCATCTAAAGGTTATGGATTTCATTTAAATCTTTTTGCTGCTTGTAGTTCTTACTACATCTCTGTAGTACTACTGCTGATGAGAGCTGCTGAAATAACAAGCATCAATGATGAACTGATGGAAGTATCTGCAATAAGTTCATGCTTTAATGATACTGATACAATAGTACAGTAATCTTTTGAATTGCATTTCTCTTCAGAAAATCCTGGAATTGCGACTGTTGAGATTATTTTAGATCATTTTAAGGAGAAAAAAACCCTAACTGCTCTCAGTTTCATAGTACGGGAATCTATTTTAGCTTGTCTGATATGTTATGGAGAACATAATTGGTTCAAAAAAGACATACATGTTGAAAAAAATACAAGAATGGCATGTCTGAATTATGGGAGGTTTCCATAATGGGATGCCTCAGACGGCAAATGCAGCTGCTGCTGCTGCATTGACTTCATGCTTGCCTGGATTCATTCTGTTTAATGTGGAAAAGTACATAATCAAAAATCAACCTGTGACATTCCAAAAATCAGGTTTCTAATCAGATTAGAGTTTGAATGTGATTAATTAGATGGAAGAGTTGGTTCAGCATATCTATACCTAGAAAATGGGAGGTTGCAGCTGCCCGTAAGAGCCCTAGAAATGTTACATTTACTCTCTGTATCCAAGACTTCCAGAGCACAAAGTTCACGTGGAAGAAATTCTGCTCCCATCATCCTCTCCACGCATCTGTTAAACACACAGCTTTGTGTTTGCAGAGCAGCACGGCACTCCAGGGCTGTGTACGTGCTGTACTGCCAGGGTACAGCCAGCAGGCACAGAACACTCTGCTTCAGAGCAGCTCAGAGTGCTACCAAATAACTCGGTATTACTGCCTGTCCTTTCACTTCATGGTCTCCTAAAGCCCTTCTAACCAAAACTTTGTTAGTCTAGTGATCATCTTCATTTCAAAATTAAGGTCAATGGAACAGATCACTGCAGAAATGATAACATTATTTAAAACTCTTTTGAGATGTGTTGCTCTCCAAAGTAAAGTGCTTTTGGAATTCCCTTGTCACTTTCTTCATGTGACCGGTGTATGTTTCATCCAAATCACTGTTCAAGGTGTGCCAGGACTCAGGTGACAACAATATTGCAGTGACCCAGTGATCAGCTGGTTTAATTAAAGCACAATCCCTGCCTCTTTTCCTCTGGGAAAATTTTCAGTGGAGGGGGTTGAGTATAGTGACCTTCTCTTCAATGTTTATGCTTGTTAGAGACATGCAGCGAGGAGGAGGATGGAAAGGAGAAGATACTCTTACTCTCCATGATTTACGCTACTGTTGCAGGAAGCGTCAGGAAGTAGGTGGCAGGCGTACTGGTTTGTTTTACTTGGAAAATGTGGTTTTTATCCACCTTATATAGTGGGAAATAAATTTTAAGAAAACTCTAGTTTGAATACAAGGGTTCTGTAAAGTCTCTTACATTTGCAGAACCTACCTAATGTCTGTTTTCAAGCATCAAAGGCAAGAAACTACTTAATGATATACGTAACTTCTCTGACTTGCTTTGATTGTCTCTATTGTTGAAGCAGCCCTTCTGCAACGGGAGTGTAAGAGTCTCATCAGATCAGGACTTCAGATCACAGATTTCTTCCTCCTTTTCCTACCCTTTTTTTTTTTTTTTTTCTGTTTGAGGCAGATCACTATTCATGTTGCAAAATTCCTCAATTTGCTTCCTGTTTATCTGATCTTTGTGTGTTACTGAGGGGGAAAAATTACCATCTACATTGCAGAATTCTAATTACAAAATTTCTGCTGTAGTCTTCAAACTGCATTCAGATAATTTCAAGTATGCACAAGTGGCTGAACACGGAGCCGTCTGAACTAGCAATCAGCTGGCATTTTTAGTTTTGAGCAACCAGCAAATTGAATTGGTAAAATTCATTCTGATGCCAGCAGGGGGGGGTGCTCTTGACTGCTGCTAGTTAAGAGTTTCATTGAAAGTGCAACATAATGGAAAGGGAGTTTAGAAATAAGCAGTCATGTAGCTCTCTTGATTAACAGGGCTGTTAGGTTGAGAGCTACATTGTTCCAGTACTTCGTGGGGTGATGACAAGCAGGGCAGGGAGGGACGCTCCGTGGTGAAGCTCCTTAGCCGTGCAAAAGGAGAAAGGAGGGGGGGCAAAAAGTATTGCAGGTAAATTCAGCAAAGAAAAGATGCCGGTAGCCAAATTTGTCTGCTTTTCATGTAATTAAAACCTCACTCCCATCATTTTCTCCTCACTGTCAATGACCCTGAGAGTTCAGACATCTGGAACTCTGCAGAGCTGAGTCACAGACAGTGAATGCAATGTCTCCTTTATGAATGCTGTTTATCTGAATTATTCAGATTAAAGATTTCAGAGGTTTGGAGTGATCAGATTTTCTTACTGGCAGCTGATGTTATATTAATGTTTGTTTGCAGATAGGGTATATGTTCACTTAAAAACGGCTTGAAATAGTTGTTGGTGCCATATCTAAATTTAAATAAAAGTTAGGTGTTGCAAGTGTGTGTAGGAAATGGGCTAGCTTTTATAAAGTCTAGCTGTCTGAAATGTTAAAAAAACAACATGGAGAAATGTTAAGTGTTGAACCTTGGGCTGGCCAAGCACCTCTCCCACCCATGATAAAGGAAGATTATCTCAATTTATGATTGTGGTACTGGCAACTATGTCTGGGGTTTCTTTTAATGTACTACTTTTCAATGGAATTTTATGTTATGAATGGTTAGGTCAAGTAAGACAGGTGCTTACAGCACTGCAGAATGAAGTCATGGTTGAATACGTGGTGCCAGCTACATATTGTCTGAATTTTTGCTGATGTGCTGGATTTGAATTTGCAGTTAGAGAAAGAGTACGTTTGCAAATGGTATTATAATCACTTAGCCATAACATTTAGTGGATTATTGAAACTGTTGCCTTGATCCCATCTGATCCACACTGGTACCTGAGTAAGACTGAAATCACAGGAGGTTTCAAATGTGGTAGAATACCTGGGACAGGGTTCAGATGGAGCTGGATGGCTCCAGTCAGCAGCAGGTGTCTGGAATCACTGAGGATTGGCTTGGGACAGACCTAAGGGAACATGCTGCCTACTCTTTTTCTCCAAACTGGGATGTGATACAGATAAAGTATGGTCTACTATAAATCCCTTTGCCCTCCAAAATCCAGAGAATGAGAGGTGGCTCATTCCAGTGCCTGATGATCTTTAATACAAACATTTACAAATATACAATGCATACAATACGTACAATAATACAAACATTTTCCCAGTGAGTCATGTATACACTGAGAAAATTAATGTCTGTTCCTAATTTTCTATTTGGGCATTTAATTTTTTCTTTCTGTTCTGTAGTATTTCATGTGTGTCTTTGGTCTCATTTTTGCAACATTTTTCCAGGATAAAAAGATAATTTTAAACTCTTACCCTGTCCTGTTAAGTGTTTGCAGACTCTTCTGCTTGCAGAACCACCTAGAGGTTTTGCAGTTTACTCTGTCATTGTCCAAGTCAGGACTAAATACATAGAAATTACCTGTAGCAAGCACAAGTTATGATTTGACAAAGGACTAGTAATTAATAATCTGAGTAAAATTTATACTGCTGTCACCTGGGCTATGTTCCTTTGTAACGATAGTGTTACATAAGGCAGTGTCAAAAGACGTGTTAGAGTTAGGATCTGGTAACCTGTCAAAGAAGGAAATGGCACAGTGCTGATGGATTCATGATGATGTTCTGTATTGCTCACCTTGTACTTCTTTAATACTTTACTTTGTTGTCTGTCTGGATACCTGTACTTTCTGAGAGTCACGTTAAAACCAGATTTGGTGTATCTCCAAGCTCTCTGTCCTGAATGAATCTCTGAAGATAATCATTAGCAGTTACACTGTTTGTCCAGGTGAGTTCCTTTGAGGCACTCAAAGGTAAATTTCATCAGGGTCTGCTGACCTGAATATATTAAACTTACCAAATATCTTGTAGCTATTTCTTTGTGTTTTCTGGATCATGCTCCCTCCTATGATGCATTTGTCATCTTGTTTCTGAGAATTCTGAGTGTCTATTTAAAAAGCCACGGGGTCCCTTGTGCAGAGGAAAGCTTGACAAGTACCAAGTGAGCAATGTCTGACTTGAGTTGTAGACAACCTGGAACAGGGTCTTGGGAGGGAGGTATGAGCTGTTCCACTGACCTTAATTTTGAAATTAAAGTAAGTCTTTAACCTATCACAGTTGAAAGAAAAACTTTAAATACAGTCAATGCAAAAAATTGTAAGCCTTGTTAAAAAATTCAGGCAACGTGCAGCTGGCACCATGTGTTCAACCATGAGTTCATTTTGCAATGCTGTAAGCACTTATCTTAGTTGACCCAACCATTCCTTGCAAAGGAAATAGATGTCTACTGCCCTATTGATCTTGACCAAGCTGTGGCAGAAGGGACCAGAGAAAGCCCTCTTCAGCACAGGTCCACCAGTTTGTTTAACAGACCCCCTTTCTGCATGTAATGGAGTGCATACAAGAACACCGTTGGTGGAAAATGACTCTTGGCAAAACAGAAATTGTATTAGAAATATCTGCTTTCTATTAAGTTTCTGTGTGTTTTGTTGTTCTTTCGAGAGGAAGAAGGGGCTTTTTGTGCAGTTTGTCAGTGGAAAAGATTTCTTTCTAAGATTATTACTTTTTAATTTTTTTTTGCTAAAACAAATTTGCAATTTGTTTTCCCTCACACTTTGCACGAAGAAGTAAGTGATAGTTTGACTGGTTGGCTTCTGCACACTCTCAAGTTCAGATTCTGCCTTCTCATGCTCAGTCCTCTTGTGGTGTTTGCTGGGGCGCTGCCTGAGCCGCTGCAGGGTGGGTGCTCCCAGGCCGTGCTGTGCCCGGCGGGGTGCGGTCAGCCTCGGGCTGCACACTCTGGCACCTGGAAAGCTCTGCTCTCCACCCGTCTGAGCTTCATGGCACTGCTTCCTCTGGCGGGGGAAGTTAAGAAAAGGAAACTGATGCAAAGTGGGAGTGTAGAAAGTTAGGCGTCAGCCTGTGGTTAGGACTGCAGTGACCAAGGCTTTGCAGGCTATTCAGCGAAGACAGGGCAAGCAGAACTTGGCTTTTGTGGGTTTTACACTTCTCTCTGTTTCCTGAATTGCTTTGTAGAATTTGTCCATAATTAGCAAGATGTCAGTTGAGAGTAGTGATTTGGCCTCTGGCTAGGAGGGTCTCAGGATTTGTAGCATCATGTCTTAAAATGAATCGAGCATATAAGCAGCCAATGCATTTCCTGAGTTACTGTGTGCTCACTGATTAGCAGGTGTATCTGCCTTCATTCCTGTCCAGTTTCAACATAAATGGTTTAATGACTATGTGCTTTTTCAAAACAGAAAATGGGAGGGCCCTTTCTCCATTGTTTTACAGACCTGATTGGCAATCTGAAATGTGTTTCTCTGTGATGGTGCAATAGATGATGGCTAAAGGAGTTTAAATAATGTTTATACATTAATGAGACATTGTTCTCAGGAGCCTTTCGCAAGGTGGTGGTTTGGGTTTTTTACAAGAGCTTTTTGTCTATTTTCTTCTCATCCCTCCCCTAATATCTGCTTTTGGGTGGCTGAAATACAGTGATACTGGACGTAGAAAAGGGGAACAGATTTCCAAGTATGTAAGTGTCTTCCAGATCTCATGGCAGCCCACCAGTCTTCACTCCTGTTGCTAATTTAGCATGAAACATGGCATATCATGTTCTGCTCTTGTTTTTCTGTTTTTGAATGGTTTTGTGGGTGGGTTTTTATTATTATTTATTTTATTTTTCTTATTTTTCCAAGTTTGGGCCCAGAGTCTTAGCCAGGATGCTAACAACTGGACTTCTAAGTGTAAAGGATTAAAGGCTGATCTACCAAGTTGGAAATGGTTTTTTGTTTATCAAAAATAATTAGGCCAAATTCAGGGAAACGTCCAAAAGGAACGTCTCCTCAAAGGAAGGCAGGTTACAAACCACCCCTCCCCCCAGTTGGGTTCGGGAAAAAACAAATTTTCCTCAAAGGAAAGTGAAGGAGAAAATAAAACTATTTATTTGACAAACACACAGGAAAACAATACTAATAATGCTAAATAGTAAAATCTCTCGCTCTGGAGAGAAAACCTGAAAGATTTTAGAGTCCTTCTGTGGGTGTGGTCTCTCTCCTCCTCCTCGGAGCTGGGTTGGCGTGGGGGGGCCCCCCTCCAGGCCGGTGGAAGGTCCCCCGGTGGGGTTCTGATGTTCTGGTGTTCCGAACAAGTCCAGAAGAGAAGAAGGGAAAAAAACCCGAAGTCCCAAGAGGAAAAAAAACTCAACTCTCCGTCCCTCTCCGAAGAAACAGAGCCGAAGAAGCTGACCGAAAAGCCAGAAAAAAAAAGTGCTTCCTCTGCCCGCCGCAGAAGCAGCTAATCTCTGTGTCCTTGAAGCACAAACTGTTTTGAAAAGTTCGCTCAGTTTTTTTCTCTCTGTCTCTTGCATCCAGTTTTAAAGGCATAGAAAGGCTCAGGAATCATGTCTGGGCATAGAGCAGTGGTAGGGGATACAACAGCATACAGTCACCCCAAGACACTCTTTTCTCAGTTTTGAGGTCAGAAGGGTTAAATTTAGGGAGGGAACACTCCCACTTTATAAAGTCTTATGAATCTGTAATTTTTACATTAATAGGAGCAACAGAACAAAACATCTACCTGGGAACTTCATTCACGTTAATTCTTTTTTAAGAAATAAATTTGATTCTTAATTAGGAAAAGTAGATATTTTGGAAAAAGTTTAGAATAATATTTGTAAGTTATCATATATGTTAGTTCTTCACTCTGTTCTATACTATTGCTTTTTGCAGTCCTGGACACAGATAACTGCAGTGTCATTCATTTAAGAAAGAAGCTTTCAGATGAAGAAAGGGGTGGGAAAAGGATATTTTCTTGTACTGTAAGCTATTAAAGATAGGGACTTTCTTTTGCTTCAGGAAATGGTGTTCTGTTTCTTGTGCAGTTCCTTCACCATTGTTTTAATGCAAAGAAGTAATGGCACTGTTAAGAATAATCTGTTCTATCTGTGCCTCTGAGTCTGAAGTCATCATGTGCCACTAGAAGGCAATAGAAAAGCTGTGCTGTGTATAAGTTTAGCATCGTTTGGCAGAATGACTGTGGCATTGTGTTTGTACTATGCAGATTTTAAAGAGGATACGTTCTTGGCTGATAGCTGAGTTGCTGGCTTGGAGAAACATTTGACTGCTTTTCATCCTTAACTCCAGTCTTCGATTTGCCTGGTTTTGCTAGTTCTTCTAGATCAGTCAACAACAACAACAGTTTTTCCCTAATTTAATGTTTGGCAAATGCTTCTTGCACAGGCCTGTTTATTCTAAAACTGCAGTAAATGTGCTTCCCAATAGAGTATTGTTGAAATGCAGCAACTGTGACACCGAGCACGGCATAGGACAACCGTGCCCAGCAGTGTGGAGCGGGCATTTTAACCTAAAGGACCTGGGCACTGCCCTTGGGAACAGGGCCAGGAACTGTACAACTGAGAGAGTGACTGAGGATTTCTCATCCTCACATCTCAAGTACAGTAAGGTGTATTCTATACAATCATTACATACATTGCTCTTGCATTATTTCTTCTGGCTTTGTCTCTCCAATTTTCGTGGAACTACCAGGCCTTTCTTCTGATGAGTGGTCAAATAACCAGATCACCAGATTACTCCTGTGTTCAGTTTGCTGTGCTTGTGTTTGAAACTACTGGGGAGCACTGCCTCATACCATGTTTGTACTGTGCTCTTGCAGTGGATTCAGATGTCTAACATTAGTGCTGATAAGCAGGTTAATGTCACTTTGTAAAGAGCTCAAGTAACCCCTAATGAAGCTTTCTCTCTTTCCCTCTGCAGGTGGTTAGTCGAGTGGCAGCTCAACAAGGATTTGACTTGGATCTTGGATACAGGCTACTGGCAGTATGTGCAGCCAACAGGGACAAATTCACTCCAAAATCAGCTGGTAGGAAAAGCCTTTTTTTGATGTATTGTTGATTCTTGGATGATCATATTCTGAAAAAACGACTACCTGTGACTGTCTTGCATTCTTTAAAAAAACAAAACCAAAAGCAAACATGTATTTGGTGGTTATAGCTCTGTTGCTTTTAGCATTGCAATGGCATGCTCTTCTGAGGATACATGGCTTTGGAAATTTATGTTTTCCCCAGCTAGTGCTGTTCGTTGCCCTATTTGATCTCATGGATGAAATGCTGCTTCCAGAAGCACAGATGTTTAGTAATTTCATGGTGGGAATGAATATATTCAGACCCCTCTGTCTTGGTAAATCATTGATTTTCTGTCATGTGTCAACCTCTAAATCTTTCACATTCATTCTGCACTCCCTGGTATATCTATTGCAAAACTTGTATTCCTTGACTTCATATGTCTGTGCAAATAAGTTCCATGGATTCTTCTGCATACAGTCCTTAGCATTAGAATTTTGAGCCAAGAGTAGGTAGTAATTCTATTGCTGTAGTATGAAGTAGCCATTTCCCCAGTATTTCACAGCAATAATCTGTTACAGGGCTCTGATCAAGTAGCAATATTTGATCATGATGTATTGCCATTGCTCCTCCGTAGAGAAGTAGAAAATGCACTTAAGGGTCTTTCTGCTTCTCACATGTTTGATTTAACTGGAGCATTTAATTCTGGTTCTCCTTTTCTTAGCTGATGAATGTCAACATAATGTGCACTGGCTTGGAAAACAGGAAGATAATTGTTCCATTCCAGAGTGAGCATGGATAACTTTTCTGCTTAGTACTAAACTGGTATGCAGTCCCCATTTTAGAACATCAGAAAAGGTTACCTTCTTCCAAAACAGTGGCTTTTAACCAACTGATTGGGTGTTAATATTTCTTTTCATGTTCCTTTTCAGTTTTTATCAGCCCCAAGCCTCTTTACTCATGGCTACCTTTTGTCCTAAGTGTTCTAAGCAGTTCCTCATGCAAAAGTGACTTTCACATCAAAGCATATTTGCTGGACTTACTGTTTTATTTTTTGTATGGGAAGGGATCATTAATCTTACTACATGTTGAATAAACTGTCTGATTTTCATCCAGGAAAACTGTGTGGAGGATAAAATGTTCAGTTGACCAAGCACAATGTCCCTTTTTTCTGACTTCCTATTGAGTTTATCCATTAGTTAGCTATCGCATCTCTTCTTGGTCGTTTGGGGTTTTTTTAAAAAAAAAGCTTATCAAGTGAGGCTTTTCAGCTATGAGAGCATCATATTTTCTGTAAAAATACAGCTATTCCCCCTCTCTTACTAATTCTTCCTGACGTGTCTCTCTATCAGTGTGTTAGTGAAGGAGAGGTTGAGTCAGATGTTACAGTGCTTTTCTTTTAGGGCTCACTTGAGGGGGTAGTCTTGAAAACTGCTGGTCAGTCATCGTGTTCTAGAAAAGCCCAATGTCAGTGTTTGATTTCTACCAGTAATTACTTTTTTAAGGAATATGTGTGGGGTTTTTTTTAATCTTAGCACTTTGTACAGAGTTCAGTCTTTCCCTTTTTAATTGGGGAAAGCTGGTAAATCACATGCTCTTCTCTCAGTATATTCTAAAACCCTTCTCAGTGCCTTGCTTTGCTTCCTATTTCCCAGTTGTATATACAAGTCATTTATTTTCAATGATCTTAAATACTTGGTTTCAAAACTACTTTAGTTTTACTATGTGTACAGTTGTTTCACCAGGTCTTCCCAGGGTTTCATCATGCCCATCTACACTGTGCTTTTTGTGCTCTTACTGTCTGTGTTAAATACTCGTATTTTGGGGCATACCATAACATATTTTGTGGAATGTCACATATAGCCTCTACTCTAAGGATGTCGCATTCACATACGAGCTCTGAGAGCTCCATCATTGAATAGGCAGCTTGAAAGATTGACAGACTGGGATTACAAATGTGAGGTCATTTCAGAACATACAGACTTTTTTTAAAGGGTGATTTTCCACATCAGAGTGCATTAACATTTGCTGATTTCTAATACAGCAGTGGCTCTGCTCCTTCATTCAGTTTTTGTAAAAATGTTGAGATTGTTCTTTGCTCTTCTTGTGAAGAGTGTGCATCATTGAAAACTGCCTTCCGTGATTTGCTTAAGTTGTTGTCAGGGATGCTTGCAGGTTGTTTTGAGTAAGTCATTCTGTTTTCTTTTGCATCTAATGAAAGACACCTTCAACACTTCTTCCAGTCACATTCCTACAGAAATCCCCTGATGTAGATATCAAATGGCATTAATTTTAATGAATAATAATTTGTTTTTCCCTTCCTCCAGGCTTAAGCGGAATTTACAATGGTTTGTATTCATCCCTCCAAGTATGAATTTAATGCTGCCAATGGGATCGCTCTGGAAACATTTTTAATCCATGTTGTTTAGTGTCTGACATTCTTAAATGCAAGGAGAAAAAAAGACATTCTAATTAAAACATATTTGAGTAGGCATACACTGGGGAAAATAATTGCACCGAATCCTTTCAAGGGCCATCCACTGTTAGTACCTCCTTACAGTTTAGGACAAGGCTTGTAGACTGATGTCCTGCAGGCTGGGAGCCTGGAGTGGCCTGGCAGTGGTGGCTGGCAGGCTTTGCAGCTCTGCCGTGTGGAGCAGGTGGGCCACTCCAGCCCCATGTCCCTCAGGTCTGCTGGTTTGCAGAGACAGCTGAACCAGTGCAATCAGTAGTCCTGCTCCTGTTCTCCAAAAATTCCCACCCTAAGCTCGCTCAGGGATCGCTACTGGCAGGAGAGCTTTTGCTGGTATGGCTTCTTTTCTGTTTGACTGCTCCCTGAGCTGTGTCCCTGCAGGGCCCCAGGAGAGTGAGCGTCCCCATGGCAGCGCCTGGGGATCTCACTTATCCCTGATGGAAACGGGCTGGAGCCTGAGGCTAGAAGGCAGAGCAGCCAGCTGCCAAATTGGCTCAGCTCTATGGGAAAGCCACCCCCTAGTTCATGGAAATGGCTCCACGATGTTTCCTCCCAGCTGCTTTAAGCTGTTTTGGTGTGGCTCCCTGCTAAGCTGGAAAGGAGGTGCAGATGGCAGATCAGAGTCCAGGCAAACATGGGGGGAAGCAGGGAGGGATAGGAGGCTGCAGCCGGGTGGGGCAGCTTTTCAGGTGGCACAGCCTCAGCTGGGGAAAGGCAGGGCACCAGACCAAGAGCTGTCAGTTCCTTGGCTTCTCCCATCCGGGATTGTTTGGTGTTGCCGAGACGGTGTTTGATGTGCTTTTTGGTGTTGTTTTACTTGGTCATTGACATATAGTTAACAATTAGCTAATACAAGGTGTTTTGGAGAATGCCTAGAGGGGAGGTTCATGCAGCATGAAAAGTATTAAAAAGTTGTCATGTGTGTTTTTTAATAGAAATGACGATTTAATGACTGTGCCTTTTGTCTCTGCTTTCTGGTGTTTGTACCTGAAATAATAGCTGCTGCCTTTTATTCTTCTAGCCCATGCTGCTGCAACGGGGCAGCTGCCTCAGCAGGAGGTCAAACACAGCATTTCCCACCCTGAAGACAAATGACAAAGCCTTTAAAAATATATGTGTCTGTTTTGGTGACAGCTGCTCCCCAGACCTTCCACTGCAAATTCCTTTGCCTTGTTGTGACACCGATAGGGAATGGCCCAGCAGGTTGGCTGCCTGCTCATTTGCTTCCAGAGTGCAGTAACCTGAGTTGCTCTCAGTATGTGAGTGCATAGGTGTTTATGTATTCTGGCTTTTCTTCCGTAAACCTGAAGACCTTCTCTCTGAATAGCGTTTGCTTGGACTTTTTCTGAGCATATCTGATGCTTTTGTCCTTCCTGTAAAATTTAAGTCATTTGGTAGCTTTATTTTAACATCTTCTGTTCAAATAGAGTTCACCAATTAAGGTGTTTCTTTTAAAAAAAAAAGGGGGGGGGGGAGAGAAAGAGAGGGAACAATTTTCTGTTGTGAAATATTTTTTTTTCTAAAAGATACTTTATCGAGCTACTGAACTTCATTGCTCTTGTAGCTACTTTTCTCCTTTTGCTTTTGTCAGGAGGCCAAGCTGAGGCCAGACAAGGGGACGACAGGATGAGATCATACAGCGAGCTTTGTCAGAAAAGGACACTGTTCAGTATCTCTGTAAAGAGACAGAGGAAGGAAAAAGCCTGAGGGCAGAACTGTGCAGAAAAGGTACTTTAGCAGTCTCTGAGCAGCTACAGCAAACAAATGCTGTGATAGCTTGGACGGGCAGCTAAGTGTTGGCTGTTTGATAGCAGAAATGGCAACCTTTTTTGATATCACTTTGCTTTCAATCCCTTAGGCTGTGCTTGGTGTGCTTCTGATTTTACTTTTCAAGAGCAGTATTACTTAATAATCTTGATTTTATATGAAGTATGAACTAAAACTTCATAGTATTTGAGGATTCTATATTATGGGGTTTTTATTTCTTTAGCTTCAGTCGTTGTACTCTAGTTGTGATATAATAGGACTGTTCTTGTGAGTAGGATGCCAAAGCTGTAAATAAATTGGACCCTGGGTTAACAAAGGTGTTTGCAGTGAGAGTGCTGGCAAGTGGAGGTGTTAAAACATTACTGGACAAGATAGTGAGACTTAAGGTATGTCCTGATCAGGATACATTTTCAAAGCAGTAGTAGAGAGTGGGCAAAGAGTATTTTGGTGTATTATCAAATCAGTCTTCCAGAGATTATATAAAAAGAGAGAAAAAATGATGCCACAATGTGAATGAATAAAAAGGTAGAAAGTAAGGATAACGTATAGATTATGGAGGACCATAAGGCTAGATTAACACTTTTACTAAGTTTCCAGTAATAATGCTCATATTATCTGTGGAGACAAGGCAAAGCGAGGTGGCTAAAAGGATTACAAGTATAGAATGGAAATTACTCCAGCCAAGGCTGATGGCATCCCTCCAGCTTGAAGGGACCAAATGATTGACAAGCCTGTGTTAGGAAAGAAATAGCATATGAATTGTCAGTCTCATGCCTCACACCAAAGATTTCCAGCAAGTCAAGTCAAAATGGTCTTATATGACTGGAGAAGAAGTACAAATGCTGTATCTGCACTTCAGAAAGTAGCTGATAAGAATAAGTAAGCAGCTTTATGAGAGCGGAGTAAAAGCTTGGGTTGTTTGTGAAATGAAAGCTGAGCAAAGTTATGAAATGTATGTAAGTACTAACAAATTAACAACTCAGAACAAGAAGAGCTTTGAAGCTATAGTACAGTATTGGCATAAAAACATAGGGTGTAAACTGAGTAGAACACTGAAATGAGGGGGAATTCAGAATTATTAGAGCAGTTGTATTTGAAAAATATTTTCAGCTAGAATGACAGTGGAGAGGGATGGAGCAGAGTAAAGGAAAATGGAAAAGTGAAAGAGCCTTTTTAAAGATGAAACTCAGTGTATGAAATTGTGTAACGTGGTTCTTGATGTAGCTGGAATCTGGTTAAGAACCTTTTATCTGTGTCGTCCTAAATTTCTACTACATTTCCATGCAGATATCTAATCCATTGGTAGTTAGAGTTGGTGTCCTAAAACCATCCACTTGACACTCCTCATTAAAATAAAGGTATTATTTTCTTTTAGCTGTTAGCTTCTGAAACATCTTTTGATGCTGAGGCTGACTACATTTCGGGTGATCTCTAAGTTCACTTCCCTGCTCTTAGCACAGATTCTCACTGTGTGCCCTTGTCTGCTTTGCTCTCAGTTTTTTAGTTCTATATTTTTGAAGCAAGGATAATAATACACCTTCCATCTCACTTTTATTTATCTCATTTAATTAAATTCAGTATCATGCAGTACAGAAACTACCTCTTCCCCTCTAGGTAGTTATCCAGTGCAGCAGAGCCATGGTTTCAGCTGGGACATTGACACTTTGTTATCATACAGATAAAATAATTCTGTTCTGGAACATATATTGGCAGGATACACCTTTGTTGTAACTAAGTCTTTCTTTCCTAAAGATTTATAGTGTGGATACTACAAATAAATGAGTAATTAATTCTTAATTCATTTAGATTACGAGGTTAGTTTCATTAGTTTCTCGTAATGAAGTTGGCAACTTCCCTTGACCAAAGGGAAACACAGTCAGTAGTGCTGCTCAGTGGCAGGCAGCATTAATTCATGTCTGCACTCTGTGACAACCACGTTTACGTTGGCTGCAGAAGAGGCACAGTGGACTTTGCCCTTTTGTCTCACCCATGAGTTTACTCAGAACAAAACTCTAAAAGACCTGCAGTTTGGGCAATTATATCCTTTATCTTAAGCCTCTGTCAGGTTGGCTTGACATATGGCAGCCATGTCAGTAGTCAGCCCTCAAACATCTTGAGGTTAAGAGTCTGCAGAATGAGATGCTTTTCCCCACTGGGCTTTATTTGTTGGGGTTGTTCCTGTTCCCTTCTTCTGAGAGGTCTGCTCCTCATGCATTTGGTTTGCCTTCTGCTCGTGGGAAACGTGATCGTACTTGTGTCACATCTTCATTGTCCTCAGCTTGGCAACTCCTCTTCATTTTTACTGTGAGCTTGAGGACCTCATGACATATCAATGTAGGTAGCTGTTATTTTGGTGAAAATTCACTTCCTTTTTGGCATTCACTGTTCTCCTGTACACTTGAACACTTATGTTTATAAAGGAGGTTGCATGGCTGAGCTGCTGCTTATTTATTTTGTGTAGCCAAAATACCAGGTGGTGTATCTGTCCTGTTCTTTTTGACATTTCACTGGTCCTTGTTACCATGGTACCAATTCTGACTTTGAGAGATGTCACAGTAAAACTGTTGCCAGGTTAGAACATTTCTGCTCTAATGCCTTTTCTATAGCACTTAAGGAACTTGTGGACACTCAACTACAGCAACAAGCTTGCTCTGCTGTTTTCTTAGTCTGTGCCTTGGATTTTCATGAGGCTGGTACCTACCTGAGTGCTCTCTTTGTTGCAGATTTGAATGTGTAGTGCATTAACTTACCATGCAGTTCCTGGGAAGAATCTTTTCCTAAAGTGTGCAACACACTTTCACTTGGACTGGAACTGGCATTCCCCAGAGAAGATTTCTGTTGATCTCTGTCAGTGTTTTCTGTCTTCTGCTTCAGGGATTCCATATGTGCTGAGAACAGCTGAAGATTTGGTGGTAGAGACATCTTAGAGCTTGTCTTGGTGTGAATTTTGATTTTTCATTTTCTGTTGTTTTGAGTAACTTCCCCCTGAAGATGAGGTAAGTCACAAATGGCAAGTAAGAGGGGAGGCAGCTGTGAAAGCCTGCATGTATTCATGGGAGAGAAAAAAGCAAACTCTTAGAATGGCATTTGCCCTTTGCAAGTTACCTTTTCTCAGCTTACAGCAAGCAGTCCTGAACTTGTTCCCTTTTGAGCTGCAGAGCATCCAAATGTACCTCACTGCCAGTGCTCTCTTATTAGCCTGTGTATCTTGGAGGCATTCAGAGAAGTTCGTGAGGAGTCCAGCTTTGAGAACAGTAACGTACCAGCTTCCATGGGGATCGGTAGCTTTTGTGCTGCTGGAGGGCTGAACTGCGAAAGCATGAACTGTGTGAGCAGATCAGGTCGTCAAGCTCCAAGAACAGCAAGTTCACGTCCTAAATACAGTTGAGATTCCACTGCTCACATTTTTAGATCCATCCCTAATTCCTCCAGGCTTGTCTGCAGCACGGAGTCAGCCTGTTAAAAAAGTT
Source organism: Gymnorhina tibicen (assembly GCA_013399875.1). Taxonomy (NCBI): domain Eukaryota; kingdom Metazoa; phylum Chordata; class Aves; order Passeriformes; family Artamidae; genus Gymnorhina; species Gymnorhina tibicen. The sequence continues at coordinate 3,065,852 of VXAZ01001324.1, read as the reverse complement.
CTTTCTCTGAATACTCTAGACTCGACACTCTGAGAAACACAATGATTAGTAGATAAGATGTTATATGTAGTATTTCTCTTTAAAAAGAGGGATTTCCCTACTGAGAAGTTTTGAAAAAAATGGTTTTATTTCATCTTTTCTAATGCTCATATTTAAGTACACCCGTTAAAGTGTGCTGATAGCAAGGTATTTGCAAAAGTTCTACGTGATGCAATACATTCATTTAAATACCAGTTAAAGAACAAACAAAGAATCATAAGGATTCATCATCACAGATAGTTCTAATTTGTATTAGTCTTTGTGTGACTTCATGTGAGGGGATTCAAGGAGAAAGACCACAGAATAAAGGAAAATTGATTTGAAGAGAGCTCTTAAGTAATACATTCCCCCAAAAAATGCATATTGTTCCTTATAACATGTGCTGTTTTTCTGAGAAGTTCAGTAGAAGTCAGTATGTTCATGCTTGATGAGGATTCTGGATTGTTTCCTTTTTAGGGATCATTTTTGTCTCTACCTGCTTTTACTTTCAGTAAAATATGTAAAGAAAACCATCAGATTTGCTTCCTCTGCAGGTTTTCTGGATGCCAGGGTAAATAACTCCCTTTTTATTTTTTGGTAATCTGATGAAAATTGCAACAATACATGTCATTGTAAGACACTTCTGTGAATATCTTAATAAATCTAGACTTTATTCCTGACACTTCTGTGTAAGGTAAATCATGCTTTGTAGCAGATGCCAGTAACACCTGACTTCAGGAATAAATGGAAGAGATAAGATTTTCCTCCTGAAGTTTAGTAGTTTGACAATAATGAACTCCAAAAGGTGTGAATCTAACTAGAAGTTGTTGTTTTGAATCTCATTTGTGTGACTTAAACCAGGCATTTAGGATGTCAAGTCCAAGAAACAAATACATGATTGTGAGTGTGTCTCCACTAAAAGACTTCCCCATAGATGCAGTTGTTTTTGGGGTTGAAGCTCATAGGTAAGATTTCGTAATGTGCTGGAAGGATAGAATGATCAAGCATTGAGATGCCTGGATATTGTGCAGTCCTAAGGAAATCTTTTTGACTCTTGTCTGTCTAGTAGGTATCTCAGTTGTACCTCTGCTTTGCTGCTGTATGTATTTCTTACATGCACTGTTACAAAGAACCAGTGTTTCTTCATGTTTTGTATGAACTGAGTATCTACTCAACTTCTGAGATTCATTCTCAGCAAAACTTAAAGCAGTAGCATTTCATGTGAAACATTAGCTCCTATGAAATATGTGATCAAATTAAGGATTAATTCAACCCCCTTCAATACATTCCTTATTTCTTTGAGAAATGCCTGCACCTAAAGTGTGCTGGGGCTACTAATTTCAGGGGACAGAAAAAGTTACAGATTTTTAGATCCTGCCTGCCTGTGCTGTTGTTTCCAACGCCCTGCTTGGGGCTCTGTAGATTCAAACCTGCAGACCAAGACAGCGATCCTTAGTTTCAGGTTCACAGAATGGTTCAAAATATGTATCTTCTAAAGCAAGTTCTCAGGGGAAACATAAATTTAAACTTTTTAAAGGCAAGTATGACTGACTTGGCTCTGAACTCAATAATAGAAGGCTGAACAGGGGCTGCTCCTGAGGAAATAAATTGAACACTGAACATCTGTGTACAAAGCAGGATATTTGTTCATGTGTGATACTTTCCCTTGTGAATGCCTGGTCAGACCCAAAAGACATTAATCTTGCTCACTCCGGAAGATACTGTCTTTCCATCACAGGAAAAAACAAATGAAATTATTTAGTGTATTTACTACAGAAGCAATTTCAATTAAGGCAAAGAACCAGAGAGACCTCTAAGTTTTCAGTGTGAAAAATGAAACACTGCTGGTCTAAAATAAGATTGTGAGAGGTTAATTGCTGGAAATTTATAACAGTTGCTGTCTCCCAACAGGAATGTTGTAGTGGACCTAGTGGTCCTTGAAAAGCTAGATACCATTGCAGGCAGTAAGGGGATTTTGCTTTGGAGGTTTTCTAGTGTTACAACGAAATGTGTTTGAAATAATAAGCAGTAGCTACAGTAACTGTCTTGACCAAAGCAAAAGCAGCGAGGTACTGGAGTTGTGTCCATGTTGTGCTGTCTTGAGAGCAAAAGCAAAGACTTGGGTAAGTTTTTATTAGAGCCAAAATTGTGCAAGCCTCCTTTCTCTGTTCTTTTACAAAATGTAGCATGTCTTACATGGACAAATGTAGCAATGTCTTACAGGACAGCAAATTGATTTTAAATTCTGATTTAAAATTCTATGCAGTTTAGCTAATTGCGCATTCAATACCTAAGATGAGCTGGAGAAGAGCTAGACTGACATTTTGGTCTAGCAACTGTCAGAATGGAAGAAAGAAAAAAATGTTCCAAAAGAGAGAGATACTTTTTGCTTCTTTCAGTGTGTGGAAAAATTAATAGGTAAAGACAGAGTCTTTTATTGGAAGAAATTCTGTGTTCATTTGATTCTTTGCAGCCAGTTATTGCTCCCAGCTTGCAGTGATCAAGAAGGCAGAAGTTCCTCAGCCAGGGCAGCACAGTGTGACAGCTGTCACTCAAGGAGCTCCTGTCTCTGAGCCACTGGGTTATATCAAGACCATTGTGTGAAGCTGTGTGCTTGGCGTGGGACCTGGGCACTGATCCGCCTTCTAGGGAATCTCGATAGAAGGGTGGAAGGAAGGGTTGTGTTCCTGTTCTGTGTAAGCAGGATCAGCCCCATGCAGAATCATTCACTGCCTGTAAAGGGACAGAAAGCTGGGACGAGAAACAAGAGTACTGTCTGAGAGCAACGTCCTCAAGCCAGTGACACAAAGCTGGTGGATCATCACACCACTGCTGGAGGCTCAGTGGGATCCTTTGGTAATTGATTACCAATGATATTTTGAAGATATCTCTGATGCACACCAAAATTCAAACAGTTTGTGAGTTTACTGCTAATATGAGAACCCAAGCCATGTGTCAGGGCAAAGAACTCAGCTGAATGGAGTTCAGGAGCCAGTCTTCATGGGGAATCCTTGCTGGGAGCTAGGCTTCAAACAGACCTCAGTCCTTTTGAAGGACAGGACAGCAGAGTGGTTTTCAGCATCCCTTTGGAACAGCTGCATGTGCAGAGGCATTTCAGCATTTTTTTCTTTCCTTTGATTGCAGTGTGTGTTGTAGCAAACACTGGAGGTAATGTTAGAAAAACAGAGGGGAAATCCTAACTGCCATGTCTCGCTTGGCACAGTCCCTTTGGTTCAGTCAGCACTGAACTGACTGCCAGACTTCTGCAGTTGAAAGTATCTTCTGTGTTCCTCATATTTTCTTGATCTGGTAGAATTCACATCTTTGTGCGTCAGTGACAAACGTATGCTTTCACTCAGATTGAGTGGAAGAGCCAGAATTTCCAACCCTGGGATGGGTTATGTTTTCAAATCTAGGGAGGAGGGGAAATGTATTTGCCCCACATTTAATTAAATCTTAAATTTAGTCAATCATATAATCATAAACTCTGTAGAAGGATGGTGACTTCTAAGAATTGTCTCCAAAAAGCTAACACTGATACATGGCTGACAGTCTCAGTGTGATACAAATCCTTCTGCAGGCGAGTTTTGTAGAGAAGAGAGGAAAACAAAACTAAACTGAGGATGTGGAAGGAATGTGAGCATACATGTGCATCTGTTGTGAAGTAAATATATTTGGACTGTGGTTTGAAACCATACTGGAAACTTGGAATAGTCAGATATGAATTAGATACATTGCCCCATGAAAGGAAACTCTTTACTCTGCAGGTGCCATTTAGTCTACAAAGGTGGAAAAAAAAAGTCCATACAGGATCATTGTTCTATTGCTGTGTTTATTTGCAATAGGTGATGTTTTTATCTGCTTTTCATCTCTCTGTCCAAAACTCTACTTACCATGAGGTCAATAAGGCTAAAAAGGTTGCAGAGAGATTGAAAAAATGAAACTATGCTTGAGAAAGCTCATTTATGCAGAAATATCTGTCTTACATAGCAATGTTGGAGTTACTTTTTAAAGGTTCCGTGTCTAGAGAATTATTTGTTAGTGATGAACTCTAAGCCCATTCCCTGGAGAAAAAGCCTCGATTGCTGTGTACAGGATGGTGAGAAACTGTAGATTCAGTGTTTTCAGTGTGCCCAGACCAAACATCATCTGTCCCACACAATAAACAGTGCCCATTCTTTTGGCAGCTGTTTGTATGTTTTTAAACCAGTAGAAGAGTAGAGATGACAGAACTGGAATGGTTTTATTCCTTTTACTGATGCAGCAAAAAGAAACAGAGCAAAGGGTGAGGTCACATTATGGGAGCAGAGGAAATGGACAGCAAATGCCTGTTCTGCCTGTAAAGCTGGCAAATTCTAGACAAATGAGTTACTGTGGGGGAGGCTGAACCTTAGGATAAAAATAGAAATTCTAGAATTAAAAAAATCCAGTTGTGTCCAGGGAAACACAATCATGTGCTAATTCAAAGCCCAAAGTAATGGGGATGGGATAATGAAGTTTTATGATGCCTGCAGGTTCTCCTTATGGCATGTGCAAGTTAATAAGCAAATAATACCCCCAAAACTAAAATTAATAGCTAGATGGGGTTTTTCTACATCTCCTTCAACCCCAATATGTCACCCTATCTTAACAAACCAAATGGCTTTAAAGAAATTGATAGCAGGTTTTAAAAGAGCTAACAGTTGTCACTTAGAGCATATTGCTTTAATAATCCAACTGGAACATTCTTATTCTATTCTTGTGTCTCCAAATACACTCATGAAGTAGATACATAGTTGATTTCTTTGTATTGTCAGCTTTCTCTTCAGTGTTAATTTGAGGCTGGACCTCTTTAAACTTTTTTCCAGTGCTCTTTTGACAGCAGAATATTAGGTATGGGACAACAGATTTTGAGTAAATGAAGGATGAGCCATCTTGCAGCATGCACACATTTGTGAGTGGGGTTTCTGAAAAATCATTAAATCAGTGGGATTTCAGATAGAGATTTTCCAAGGACCTCTTGGTATTTCAGCTGTGCAATTACCAGTACAATTAATGCAAACTGCGTAACAAATCCTTCGCTGTTGCAGTTGCTCGGCGCAGCTCAGGCACCTGACGGTGGTTCTGTTGGTGGTACACCCCGGTGTAGCCCAGTCCACTCCGTGTCGTACAGAGGATCAGGGGACCCTGCAGGGAGCTTTGTAGATTGGGACTGTGATAGACAGCAGTGTCTTCAGCACAAGTACTCTTCGGGGTTCCTTGTTTAGTTTGAGTAACGCCTTCTGCAGTGTTTTTCATAGTGAACTCAGTTCATGGTTTTCCTTCTATTTTCCTCTTCCCCCTGCACTGCTGTATCCTTCTAAATCCACCTTTAATTGTAGAATACCTGCAGTTTATAATGGCTGTCATGTATTCCAGGTTTTAAAAGGCCATAAACACAGAAGAATGGGTTGAAATAGCTGAGTTAAAAGGCTTGTTAAAGATGCTATCTGTGTGCTGAATCCAATTCATGGGCATGTTAAAAGACATCAGATTTTTCTCTAGAGGTGTTTAGCAGAAATGCCTGGCAGGAGCTGAAGCTTTGATCTTGATGTTTTGCTCTAGTGTGTGCTGTGGAGGCACCTCACTGTCTTTTTACCTCTGGGACTTGAACTGTTATTTCTGATGACTGGATCTGTGGTGTTCCTGTTCTCTTCATTCTTCATGCAGTTTTGGTATTCGGGTTTTTTTGTTTGCTTTGGTTTTTTTATTTGTTTTGGTTTTTTAAAGTTAATTTAATGCTTTACTATTTCGTGCCTGTTCTTACGTGACCTTAAAATATCCCAGATATTGGGACCTAAAGGCCGTCATTCAAATGAACAAATAAGACATTTACAGCAGGCTCTTCCACACTGCAAGAACCTTGTGGGTCCCTTCCAACTCAAAATATTCTATGACTCTATGACTCTAACTAACAACATCGAGAAAGGATTCCTATATAACTTTAATTTCTCTGTGAAGTAGCTGCTTACTTGTAAATTTTCCTTTTTAGTGTGTGGAGCACTACTTTTAGCTCTTTATTTATGGAAATGGGAAAAATTCTATCTTGTAAAAAAAAAAATCTGACTAACGAAAAGAAGGGCTGAGACCATCACATGTTCTTCAACCATGAAACTTCCATTATTCAGGCAAGTACTCAGGTCTATGCTTATCTTTTGAGACATGCTTAGCTTCTTTCTGCATGTTATGAGTGAAGATGAGTTAAGTGCATTCCTGAACCAGAACCTTAGCACTAATCCTTCAGTCACTGCAAAGAATAAATGAGGGGCAAAGACAAAGGGCCAAATTAAAATCAACGAGATTCTATTCAGATGGGCTCTGCTTCAGCAAGCACATATCTAATTATAAGCACAGAAGTAGGCTCACTGACGTCAAAGTTAATTAAACTGCTTAAATTTAGGCACATGCTTAAATTTTTTGCTGAATCGGTATTTTTGAGCCACTGAATAATAGGACAGCATTGCTGGTCCAAGGCATGATTTTTGTGGGAGGGAAGGAGTTTAAATTCCCCCTTTCCTCCATCAGTTCTTCTGAGGTCTGCCTGCTGGCATTTTATGTGAGTCCCAGTGGTGAAGGAATGTGTCAATATGTTAAAGTTTCTTAGAGTGTTTGCTAACAATACCCAAACCCGACAGTTGGATCTCTGGTATTTTTAAGGCATCTTTCCTCCATGTAGTGTGTTCTGCAGTATATGGCAGGACCATGCCCAGCACAGTAATCTTTCCAGCTTTGTTTTTAATGATGCCCCTTCTCTGAAATGAATCCCTTTGTCCAGTCTCTGAAAGGCAAACTACTAACTCATTTTCATAACAAAAAAATGAAGGAAATGTGTAGACAGAAGTGTTAAATGAAGAGTGCCTGTCATACAGAAGCAGTTTTCATTCTGTTGGTTTCACAGGTTATTTTAATTTATGATGTCACAAATAAATAACCTATTATTTGTTGGCCTTGGATTATTAAGGGCCTAATAAGAATTTCCCCCATAGGAATATGAAGGATAACATGATGCTTCTTACACAGAAGCACACATGGGAATTTCAGCCACGTTTTGTAAATAAGCTGGGGCTGGTTGTGAGCTTTTAACTATGGTCCCTGCCTAAGTAACGCAGTGGAGTTGCCCTGATGTAGTAGCAAGGGATTAATCAGGGAGGTGCACTGCAAAAGATCAGATTTCTTCTACTTGGTAAAACTCACACCATGGGGACTTAGGGTCTGCAAAGGAAGCTAATTGAGTCATCAACAGGAATAAGTTCAAAAGAGAAAAGCAGGTAAGAGAGCTAAATAAATCTAGCCTTGTGTTTTACATTTTGTTCATGTATCTATTACCTACTAATCACTTTTACCTGGTGCATGAGTCTAAAGCTTAAATTTAATCATCTTCATTTAGATACCAGGAAATGACATGTATTCATTTATTTATTCATATCTTTGTGGTTTAAAAAAAATAATTAAAAATCAACTTTGCTCCTGATGACACCTGTATCAATTTTGCCAGTAGTGGCTGAAAGCTGTTGCATTTGGAAAAGTGTTCCGTTAGCTGTGCGGGCAGCTTTGATGGAGAATGGGTGACTTTGTAGTCAATATTTGTCTGTACCGTGTCATTCATTTCATGCCAGTTGGCAGCTATGTTCACAGTCTCGAGCAGTGGGCTCACAGGTGTCTCGAGTCAAGCCAGAGCTTGTTTGACTTGGTTCCCCTTGCTAGGTGAGGTGAAGTAAGGAGAGAGGGAGCAGCTGTGAATGAGAGACCGTTCCTAATGAGAGAGCTGGGCTGTTGTCAGTGACAAAGCATCAGCTTTCCTCTGTTGGGTCTCCCACATTTCCTTTTCTCTCACCCAGCAGCTCATCCTGCCACAGGCCAAGAGTATATAAACTGTAAAGAGCCGGAGCAGCTACTGCAGCTGCTGAAGTTGCGTGCCTGGAGTTAGAGGAAGGAAGCAGCCCATCAGGCAAGCAGCTTTTTCACTAATGTAGTATAAATTGTCTGTCTTGATGGACATTGTCTTGGCCAGCAAAGTAGAAGGAAAGCTCAAGCCTGAATGGTGCATTTTTTGGACTATCTTTTTATGTACATTATTCTTTGATTGCATCCATGTGTCTCTCTAAGATGATGATTTAATTAATTTAAACCAGGGTATTTCTTCACCAATTTTCTTAGTTTTTTTCCCCACGTCTCTGTATTTTGCATACAAGCATGATGAAAGTGTCAAACTGTGTCTATTCATCATGATAACAGAAGGATCAAAGTGGGGACATGGTCATTTTATACACAGAAGTTGTCCAAATGCATAACAGGTTACGCTAGAACATGTAATGAAATCACCTAAGTGGGCAGATTTAATTATGATTAGATCATATTACTGGAGGTCTTGAGTCACAGCTGGGACTTCACTAAAGACTTGTTTTCTCTCTTCTTCACAGCCCTCTATCTGGATTTCCATTCTCAGTTACCTGAGGTGCCTCAGAGGGTTATGTCAGGAGGCTGTTAGAGCCACCCTGCAATCTCTTGAAACATGAGGGCTTTGAAATCTGTGTTTGGAAGTATCTCAAGTATCAGTATTTGACATTGTATAAAAACAATCAGTTGAAGAGAGAAAGCACTCATTTGCCAGCTACTAGGAAGAGTTCTTTGAGGAGCATTTCCCATGCTTCAGTCTCTTCCTTCTCTCTTTCTGTTTCTGTGGTGGCAGGGGACAGTTTGATCTGTCTCATACTTGTATTGCAGAGAGCAAGAGCATGAAGCATCCCATGGACTCTTAAGAAAGACTCCTGTCATAAGGGGGGAACAACTGTCCAAAGTGCACATACATGCAGGGTGTGAGCAGTTTGAAGTCTTACCACTACGGGTAGATAACTTTCTGATTCAAAAGGCTACTCGCACATTCTTACTAGAGAAGCTGGAGTGGGGTATCTCCAGAAAGCATTGCTTTCTGACCTTTAAAGCTGTTACCTCCAGGGCAGACTGAAGCAGGATATGTGCCTCACTATTGACTGTGACATTTCTGTCCTAAAAATAGATCACTACAATCCCTTTCTGGTTCAGACCGGCACCCTCTGTTGGGTATATGATATTCACACAGGTCTCGATTTTTACAGGGTTTTAGTAGCTGGATATCCAGATGGAATGAATGCTGAAAGCCTCAAATTGGGAAAACAAGGTGGAAAAAGAGGATGGAAAGTACCTCATTGTGGTTTTGTTTGCTATAGTAGAGAAAATGTTTCCTGTGGAAATCTACAGCTTAATCTGAGTCTGCTGAGATCAGAGATGACTAATCCACTTAGTGGATCCTTCAGCAATGGAAAGTGGCTGCACAAACCTATGTAAACCAGGGGATCTTTTCTATCTCCTTGATTTACATAGTTAAGAGTTATTATAGTCTTAACAACAAGCGTATGGGTGTACTCTGCACCATAATAAATGCTTTATCTTTTATACTCAAGGTAAACTGTTGATTATATTTTTATTTTTGAGCATGTTTTGTCTATATGCAAAAATCAAGCATTTTTATGAATACATTCAATTTCTAGTTGATGTCTGTAAAAGGCAGTAAATGTGAATTTACACTGGACTGGTTGAAAACTGGTAAGGGAAAATAAAAAGTTGCATAATGCATTTATTTATTTTCCAGCCAACACTGTTAGTCATCCAAGGCCATGCAAAACAAATGTACCAATCCTGTTTAGCCGAATTCATGCTCAACCTTCATGTAGCTGAGTTGCTCATTTGATACCAGTATAAAATGGTAACATATGGGAGTTACTGATCATGGGAATACTAAGAATTAATTTTTACAACAGAAAAACTTTTTCGGTGGGACATTGAGCTTGAGTAAGCTGACATGTTTAGATGAAGTTCAAGTTCCCTCTTACTAAATCTGTTCGGCTACCTACATCTTAATCAAATCACAGACTAAATCATTTTAGGTCTGGATAAGTCTTTTCAGTGTTTTCAAGAAGACCACATTAGCTTTGGATGTTGGGGAAGACCCCTTGAGTGCCCTGAGAAGGAACTGACATGGCATTTCAACTGCAGCACAGAGAGATGTGTCTTCAAACTGCTAAGAACACAGTGTAAGCAGAAACTGGAACATTACAGTTCCTTGGGGAAGATGCAGATGGTATAGGGAAATAGTCATTTGTGTAGCTCGGGCAGGTAAACACAAACACTCCTGTTAATACATCAGTCACCTGCACAGAGGAGACTTTCAGCTGAAGATCTGTTTGAGTGAACTGTGGGACCAGACTTCTGTGTTTGCTTGTCATCTTGGACAACTGTTTGCTCTTCTTTCGGGGATGGGGAGAAGGGACAAGAAATCACTGTGTTACAGAGAAAATAGGCTCATCCCTTCTAACCCACCTACTGCTTCTACCCTGCTGCACTTTTAGTGTTACAAGGAAGTCATTGTAAGTCTGTAACTTCTGAGCTGAGGAAACACATTCTTCACATTAATAAGCAGTTTTCCACAACAAATAGCAATGGGAACTTTTGGGTTCTTCATTGGAAAGAATGATACTAATTGTTTTGCCATAATAAAGTGGCTAATAGGAACTCCTTCCCCACATCCCCCTTTTTTCAGGTCAGTGTGGCACATTCCAATTTGTGTTTGCTTCGAAGCACAGGAGGAATCTCGCGTGGAGGGGGAGGGTTGTTTTATCATGCTCAGGCGTGAAACCAGTAAGCCTTTTACTTTCTTCATATACCCCAGTTTCAGGGTAGTTGGGAGGATTCTGGATTTCCCCCCACATGCTGAAGAAATGCAGCATTCTTTGTTTTCCCATCACAAATGAACTGAAACCTGTAATCTCTGTACTGAGCAGAAGTGATTAAAATAGTGTGGAACAGATGGTTTAAGTGCTGCCAAAAATTGAATCTTTTGCTATTTTGTTTCTTGAAACAACTACATTAATTCCTGAGTCAGCTTTGAGGGTACCATCGTAACTCCTCTGAGATGAGAGAGCATGCTTGTTTCTGTCTTTGACTGCAAATTAATAGCAACTAATTAATTTAATTTTTTAAAATTAAAAAATGCATACTAAAAGCTGAGGTAACATATCATTTTCATGCAGGACAAAAATGGAAGTTTTCCATGGAGCTTTGAACAATTTTTTTTTCTTGGAAATTGTCCTGCTTATGTTAAGGGTTCATTCTGTGGAGGGGAAAACCAGTTCTACTGGAATGAAGACACTGCAGTACTTTGAAATGGTATTTGGTTTTGGTACTCAGTGTGTGAGTTTTGTGGTCTTTACACATTGATTTGTGCACAGAAATTTCCAGACAATCTTGTGATCCAGAAACCCCTCATAAAGCTGTCAGTGTCAGGTGTGCTTTCCCTGCTGTTCCAGATGAACAGATACCTTCCACTGAAGGCTGAGGACCAGGAGGCTTGCAAACAGCAGAGTCGTATCCTGCCCAATGCATGTTGTGAAACAGCATCTTCCTCTTTTGAGCTGCCTTTTTTTTTCATAAAGCCATAGTCTTTAGCTTAAATCAAAGAAAAATTTTTTTACTGTCAAGCCAAAGCACGTCAGTCATACGAGTGGGATGTGTGATGGCACAACACACCACACTGGCCTCTTCCAAGTCTTTCACTTCTGCCATGGAGCTACTCCGGCAGTTTTATGGGTTGAAAATTATGACAAGGTCTTTTGATATTCCTAAATACCAATGGTTTACTAATGATACTTAGAGTGATTTTCATGTAGCACTTCTCTGCTCTCAGGTCTGGCATCCACTTGAGGAACATTTTTAGGGATTGATTTTGTCAAGTTAGAGAAATACTTGTTGGTCACATAATTTTTGTGAAACCTCATGATTTTCCTCTTGTTTTATAAACTGTGCATGAGCTGAGCCGTTACCATTTTGTTGTCTTGATCCTAATTAAATTTAAAGTTTTCAATCAGTAGCCTTCCTAGCAAAGTAACATTTATTTTTACATATTTGATAGTGCAAAATCCCAACGTTCTAATTTAGATAGAAAGCTACCTGTGTACAGTACAATAGTAAATGACTTCTAGAAAGGAGGGGTAGCAAAACCAAGCTGAATTTGTTTTTTTATTTAAACATGGTTTTAATTTTGTTAAGGTTTGCAGTTTTAAATTAGAATTTCAGAAATGTAGTAACTGATTTCTGTAGATGATGCTCTGTTTAACCAAAGCAGTTTTGAAAAATTGAAGTCTTGGTTAATGTTTGCTGAAACTGAATTTGATGGCTGCCTCCACTCACATTGATGGAAACTGATCTGTTTGCCCCCATCATTTTTTCCCAGTGTATCATCTCCCCAAGGAGAAAAACCTAGGCTGGATGTTCTTTTTTATCTAGGCTCTTCTGTGAAGTAAAGAACTTGGCTTCTGAAAGACATAACTAGAAGTCAGGAGGCAGCCAGTTGCTCAGGTCTGGGGGTCATCACCAGCAATGCCATTGCAAGTTGGAGACTTGGGTGCTGGGGAGTCTGTCCCCTGGCTCTTCTTGCTGGAAGACTTTTGCTGTTGTATGTGCTGCAGGTGTAGTTGCTAAACCTGAGTTGTTTCAGTACACCTGAGGCCCACTAGAACTGAGTAATGCTTTACATTTTAAATATTTACTCTGTTTTTCTTTTTTCTTTGTTTCCTTAAGGGTTTAAAAGCTTGATACTAAGTTGGCAGGGTTTTCCCTGATATTTTTCCTTCAAGGAATGCAGTATCTCTTGTTGGTCAAACCTTGGTTAATGGACTTTATATCTCCTCAGTTATCAATTATTTTCTAAGGCACAGGAAGGCAAGTGAGAGGAGAGGAAGGATTTTGAAGGCTCTCTATTGAAACTTCTAGTTTTGTTTATTTTTTAAATTCTCCTAAATACTCATAGTAGAAAGTGACATAATTGCATAGACTTGTAACTTCCTCAAGGCTCTGTGTGGTCTTCATCCACCATCTCAGATGCTGGCTACAGATGTTTAAAATCACTTCCTCCCAATTAAGCATCTTCTCCCAAGTGACAAAGTGTAAGACCGGAGATGTCTGAAAGGCCAGTGTATGCACCAACAGTTTTTGTTAGTAGATATGATGGGAACGTTTTCCCTTGTCTCAGCATTTTGTGCATAGACAGTGAGACATTGCTCTGCTTATTGAACTCCATGTGGGAGCCTGGGTGCTGGTTTTAAGTACACATTTAAAAATGCCCTGCCTCTTCTGTGTAAGTCTTTTGGACATCTCTTGTTCAAGGTTGTCACTTGCTCTACTATCTAGGGGTTATGTGCTGTCCGCTTGGGGTCTTTTTAGATGAAAAGTAGTGATGTGAGCTGATACAGTGACTTTACTATTTAATTAGAGGGAATATTAAAAAAATATTTTAATATTATAAAAACCTCTATTTTATTTTATTTTATTTTTAAAACTTGGTGCAGTATGTATGTTGTACCAAAATGAGGATTAATGCAGCCAGTCTCATTCTTTGATCAGTGCTCAGTAGTCTTCACCTGGACTGGCCGCAGGGTAGATGTATGCAAGAGAAAAAGTGACTGTGAATAAATGGTAATAACAGTATTGTAACTGGGAGAGGAATTGAGAAAATAATAGATTTTTTAAAATTGGTTTTCAGAGGTAGAATATTGAATATTGATGACATTAGGTAAAGGTAACAAAAGATTAAAAGAAATTAATTTCAGAAGATGTCAGAGAAAAATAATGGGTTTGTACCATGGGGAAGAAACCAATAAAAAGGAAACAGTGGCAAAAAAAGCGCCTTTGCTGATAGAAATTCAGCAATTTAAGTCTAAATTAAAACTTATATGGTAAATGAACCTAAAATACCTACAAGAGTTTGTGTGTGTATGTTTTTGATGTACTATGGTGTTAGTAGCATTCTATAGGTTGTTACTTCTTTTGTTCCATCTTAGTCTGCAGATGTGCAAGCGGTTGGTGAAAGAATGATGTGCTTTGCTGTGTCAGTGCTGTGAAGTAGACATTGTAAGGATTTGTTTTGGAGGGGGGGAGGGGGGCAGTGGGGGAAGGCACTAAGTGAGGAACATCCCGAATTACACGTGGGACGATGTTTCAGGGACACAGCCTACTGACTAAGCATTAAATGACAAATGTGAAGTGAAACATTTTCAAAAAATGTAACATTTGTCAAAGCCGAATCCCTAAGCATGAAATTCTCTGGGTTCCAGATGCCGAATTTGGTGATGCAGGCATCTGAGCTGAGCTGTGACCGGTGTGGTCATGGTGTATGTGCTGCTGAACAGCTCCTGATGGTAACGAGATAACCCAGGCCTTATCACAACCCAAACCATAGCAAAAGGCTGCTTTGCCAAGTTAACAGAGTTTGAAACTCTTGTTGTTACAGTCACATCCTTGATTATAATACGTGTTTTTAAAAGAAAGAAGTATATCACTCCTAGCCTTCTTAACTTTATAATGCTACCTTCTTAAACAAGTTATTGAAAAACTTAGTTCTTGCCTTAATCTGTTTATTAGAGAACTAAATATTTGTTACACCGAGTACTGGCTGTAGTCAATGTACTCCCTGTCCTAAGGAGGTGACATCATCTGCTGCAGTCACCAAAGAAGAAAGTGCAGAATTTTCAAAGGATGTTATCTGTGGTTTTTCTGGTGCCCTGATGCAGTGCTGGTTGGTTGTAGTGTTGGTGTTACTCACTGGTGCTCTCATAGGTCCCATATGAGATCAGTGCCATTTGTGCTAAGAAATTCTGCACACATTTTGAAGGTCCTTTCTATGAATAACTTTTACTGAGCTAGACAGGTAGGAGCGTAAAGGAAAGCAAGGTTTGGAGAAAAGAGATGGGAGCTGAGTTAACCCTGTCAGAGAACTGGGAACTGCTGTCTTGAGTCTCCCAACAGCGTTTATCACACCACTGTTTTTCTGCTAGTGCATTTTTGAGAGAGAAGATAAAGAACTTACAGAGTGTATGGTCACAAAGCTTCCTCCTGGATTTGACACTGTATTCTTAAAAATTAGGAACTTCCTGTGGAAATGGACAGTGGCAACTCAGTTACAAGAGCTTTTATACTAATTAGAATTTGCCACTGTGAGGTCTTGTCTGAGAGCAGTCAGAAACCCAATTTAACCAACCATCTCAGTTTAAGGATCATGTTTTTATGACACTGTCCAGGGCAGCGCAGTCAGTGGCAGAAGGGAGCCAGTCTTGTCACAGGGGACTGAGGGCTCTGTATCAGTACCCGACTCAGTGCCCCTCGGAGCACAGTGACCTCCTCACTGTCTGCCTATGGGATATACCTACAGTCCTCATCACTCATCTATTCCCTGAAGTGAGGAGAGCAGGCAAGTAGTGGATTTGCTGTTAAGCACTGGTATAATCGATTACATTAATGTGTTGAATTCCTCCCAAGCAGGGCTCAAGTGGCGACACAGTGACTTCTTTCCTTTTCCACCTCTCTGTTTACTGTCTTTGTAAATAAAACCAATTGTATTTGGGGTTGGGTACTGCTTTTGTTTCATAAGATGCTGGGCAAAAGTGCCTTCTTTTCTATGTCTCTGTCTTTTTATCATTTAACGATGCAGAAAGGAAAATGTACCAGGTCGCCTGGGAGAATTTGGTCTAACTTGGAGGAATCCCCAGTGTGACTTCCTCCCCAAAGCATACCTCAGTCTTTAAAGTAGTTCCTTCTCCTTGCTGCTGCCTCCCAGAAGGCAGCAACGGGGGCGGCTGCTCCCCCGTCTTGGCTGCTCCTCCCAAGGGCACCACTTGCTGCTCTGGTAGTTAATGCAGGAGTTACAAGAATGTATGGACTTTCTTTCAGATTTACAATCTGTGTTTGAGCTTACTTGCTAGCTTGCATTGCAGTTGGTTGACAGAGTCATCTTCAGTAATGTTAACCACAGTACAGAAGTGGCAAATCCCACAGATTTTTTTCTTACCTTTGCATTCCTCTGCCTGCATGATGAGTACACTGAAAGAGCATTGTTGCTTAAATATCAGCTCTTTAATCTGATGTAATTATTTAGAGAATGTTTTCATGTTTTTGAGGAAATAAGGTATCTCAGTCAATACTTTGTCTGAAAGCAATATAAATATTTTATCAGAATCATGTAAATTGTGTTACACATTTTAGTAGGTTTAAGGTTGTTGCTTGCTTTCCTGTGGCATTCTGTAGGGATTCAGGCCTTTTTTTTTCATTGCCAAATGCCCATGAATTATTCTTGCTGTTATATAAGGCAGTGTCTAAGTCTTAAGAATTTAGTGGTACTTTTAAAGCTAAAAGTTAACAAATAGTAGTGATCGTTTCTGTTACGATGATATTCTAATCTTCCTGGTGTCTCTGGGCAGTAGTGTAACTCCAGTGATTAGTCATAAGAAAATGAATTACATTGGACCCATACATTCTCAGTTGAGTTCATCTCTCCCTGTAGCACTGGTGATACTTAAGACAAATCAAAATGTTGATTTGATCGATGGTTTGTTTTTCTTTATTTCTCATCATAAATTGACAGAATTTGCATGCTTATTCCCAGAGTTTAGAAACTACTTGCATGGGTCTGCTGCTTTTGCTTTTAAATAACTCCAAACTTAAAGACATGTAGGCGTTTTTCCTGATTATTCCGTTACTTTATTTTGGAAAAAGTATTCAGTAGTGAAAATTAAGTTGCAACAGAAAAAAACCCAAACCAAGAATGTGTGTGTATGTGTATTTTTTTTTCATCCTGAGGCCAATGGAGAGAGTACAGGTCAATAGGTATGCACTGGGTTAGAAGTGTTATCATATATGACATTCCCTGGAAGCCAATAAAAAAACTGAAGCAAGAGTAACCACCTACACCCATGTACACTACTTCCTACAATCTTTTCTATAGAGGAATTGCTACCAGAAATGAAGTGAGTCCTTGTTGTTTTCATAGAGAACCCAAGAAAAAGTCTGTTTTCCTCATATGGAAAAATAAAATTGTGCTGCAGACTTGGAATAGTTTGCTTATAGTGTAGCAGGAGATGGTTTGCAGTCAGTGGCATGTATCTGAAATGGGACTAGGAGTACAGAAGTGACATATCGAGGTTATTGAGAAACTAGGGTTATCCCTCTCCCATCTGCTCCTTTGCACCAGTGTAAAAACAAAGTGACAAACTGATTTTATCTTTGCTTCTCTCTCTCTCCCCCTTAGTCCCAGGAGCATGACAAGGTTTCCAAGAGAGTTAGAAGGCATATAAGTCTTCTCAGCTTGCTGAAATAGTCGTTTCTCTCTACTAAATGATGAAGCTGTTAAGGAGTGGTATTGAAAGTTACTCATTAACTTCTTTGCTCTGGTTTTGTAAAGCTGACTTCCATTTCCCCCTCTCTGATTTTGATACAGGAGTTTATGGCAGACCCCTGTGATTTTGATGTGATCGAAGTAAGGAGACTTAGGTCACTAAACCTGGCTCCTTCAGCAGAGATAAGAGCTACCATTAAATCCCAGAAAGACAGAGCAGATGAGAGTGCAGATAGTACTAGAATATAAACCCTAATTTTGTCAGGGCTATAAATGTTAAAATCATCGGCCTTCACGCAGAAGAATGTCTTCAAAGAGGTAAAGGTGATTCAAAACAAGAGAAGGCAATTTGGAGAGGACATCCTATTCATGAGAAAGTAGAAATGGTTTTGACGAGATCTGAGGCACTGTAGAAGTTCTGTCTTTCCTTCTGGAAAGTCCCTGCCTCATGAAGGTTTGTCATTTCTGACACCTTATCACAGAAATCATCTTTGAGAAAAAGAAGAATCTTTTTTTCTATTAATGTTGATTTCTGTAAGTATGTCTAATATTGCCTTCCCCAAAGTAAAAAGAAATGTAACTTTTGTAACTTTATCTCTCTTAACTTTGATAAAAACAATTTGCTTTCCCTCTACTAACTTTTCTTCGTAGGCATGAAAGTATATTATATCTCCTTTAAGAAAAATTTTTAACATGAGTTATTTTAAGGCCCACACAGCATTTTTCAGACAGCAGGTCCTCCAGGCCAGGATAAGTGGCCTACAGAGTAACACTGAAGTTTGTTAAGCCTCACTTAAATAACATGCCAGCACTTCTTAATTCAAAATGTTGATTAGAAAGGTGCAGTTATCAATAAATAGTTTGGAGAGTTGACATTGACTGTTTGGCTAAAAGTTAAAAGCTGTGGTTTTATGACCTGTGGTTTCTCAGTTCTTGAATGTGCTGAACTGAAAATATGTTAAAGATGCTTAACTTGTAGCAGCAGGAGATTTAGCACTTTTAGAAAATCAGACCCAATTATGCCTTCGGAAGTTGAAGTATTCAAAATTTTCATTTTCTCATCTTCTCCAGATTGTACTCTCTCATTTAAGCTGGTCTCACTGCACCTGAACTTTCAGTTCAGTTTTTGTAGTTAGAGGAGATACTTGAGTGTGTATTCTCAAAGTACTTTAAGTAATTAAAAGAAATTAAGTGATTAAAATAGAGTTGTCTGGTTAAGCTTTCAAAAATATCTTCAACTGTAATGTTTACTTAACAGTGGATTTAAATATGAAACAAACCCCACATTTATGGCCTAAGGAAACATGCAAAGTGTTCCTGTTTTTACTTTGGAGGCTTCATTAAAAATAGCTGGCTGACAAACTTCCCATTCTAAAGCTTCTGCCTTGAAATATTTAATCCTTAACACTCAGTCTTTTGACTGTGGACAATCAACCCACCAAGGTAACAGTGGACAGACTCAACTGATGCGTATTGATTAAACAGAGGATAGTTCCTGTCATTCACAGTGGAAGAATTCTAGACTTGAATAAAACCGTTTCAAAGCATCTCTTGGGACAGGATTCTGTTCTGGTGCCTTCACATTGTAAAAGCACAACTTTTGTGAAACTCTCCATGTGATGTTGCAGGATAGAAGTAAGAAACAGTGTTAAATACTGTTGGATATTTTCCAGATTATGGAAATGTATATTTTCATTGCTATACTATTGCTGCATCTTCTATCAGAATGTAAATTATTTAACAGATGGATGTAGTTATTAGAAAATCTTGAAGTGTGAACATTCCAAGGTGTAGACTTGCTCTTAGTCTCAAAGTAGGCTAGATCTATGCTAGAAATCCTCTAGTAAAATAGGATATGTTTATATGCATGCCAGAAGCCCTCTTCTAGTGATATCACATAAACTCTCAATTGTAAATTTAATTTCAATGAGAGCCCAATAAGGGCAATATAAGACATAGCCTCTTGCCAGTATGAACCGTGTCTGTGCTTGGTAGGAGCTGGCAGCAGGGCTGTCTTCTGTGGTTGTACTGCTAAGTATTTCTCAGGCCTAGAAGACTTCCAGCATCCTTTAAAGGAATACACAGACTGCTTTAAACAGAAATATACAGAAAATGGTAAAAAGAAAATAAAAAATGTGAGTGTAGCTATTTGGTAGGAATGTGCCAGATATTTATGGATGATCTCAAAGTGAGTGATACTTTTGTTTGGTAATAATATGTTTTGGTAACTTCATTTTCTACTGTTCTCAGCTTATTTAACCCACAAGCTATGATGCTTTAAAATTAATCACAGTTCAAGAAGGATTGAATGCTCTTAATGGAATCCATCTATTTGTAGGTATACGGTTATTTATCATGCATGCCCTTGCATTTTGTTCTTAACTATTTTATTTTCATTATTTTATTTGAGAAGATGCAATTATGCTATCTATATAATAAGGAAAGTTCTTCTTAAATTTAAGTAATAGGTAGTGAAGGGTTAAAAATCTAAGGTCCTATTAATGTAGAGAAATGCTGACGCAAGTTCTTCAGTCCTTTTCCTGACAGAACACCCATCTTTAATTTGCTCCTCTCTTTACCCATATAACATTGTACATCTGTCCTTGAAAACAGCTCTTGCAGCATGAGCGTAGCCAGTCAAGTCAATTTAGCAAAGGTTGCTGTCTGTGTCCTAGCAATGCAGGCAGACAGCCTGGAGCTATGACTTCGAATCAGCTGAACAGGTATATGAATAATTACTGAAGATAGAAACCTGTGTTAATTGCTGGGTTTAATGCTGTTCTCATAAATTGTTACAGAATCACCCCCCTCTAGCTCCTCCTCCTAGTACTAACATGTCAAAATGAGTATTCTTCTCAGATTGTAAGTAATCTAATAGATTTGGGAACTTTTTTAGTTTTAAGATTCTTGCTAGTATTTAAGCATACCAGTACTCCCTGAGAGTCCTTTATCTCTGCTTTGAAGCTTTGAGGCCTTGAAGTATTTGGAGTTGACTGAGACCCGAGTTTGCCAGTTTCTGAAAGCAAAAACTGATGTTAAGCTGTTGTTTCTCTTAAAATGATTGTCTACTAAGAGGTTTCTTTAATGACTCTGAGCAAAGCCACTTTCTTTTCAGACCATTCCATTCTTTCTGCAATCACTGTATCTTTGATTATCAAAACAGAGAAAACTGTAAGAAATGCCTCTCTCCCTCTAGTTCTATCCTGTTGCTAATGCAGGAATCCTCAGTAAGTGGGAAAAATTAAGGGACACTCTTAGAAATTGATTAGAGTATGAGGGGAAGAGTGACAGTGACTGCATTTGGTCTTCACCAAGAGCATTTTGCCTTATTAGGCTACTTTGCAAGCTAAACTGTACTTTATCTCACGGTCTGCTAAAAATAACTCTGTATGGCTTTCTGGCAGATTGATATAAAAAGTGTATGATGATGGTGCATGGGGTTGTTTAAATACAAAGCTAGAAGCATGAGCTGGCCTCCAAATGATGAATGTCTTTGTATTCCAGAATGGAAGCTTTCCAAGACAGTGATGCATAGCCACCAATTTGTAACTTTTCTTTTAATTTGTAACTTTGGACTTCTATCTATTTGATTATTTATATAACCCTCATATGGTTGATATGGCATCATTAAACATCTGAATGCACTTTCAATGGTTTCCTACACTCTACAACTCATTTGAAGAAAGTGACATTTGGTGTTGTTTTCATAGACTTTTTTTTAATAAAAAAAACCCCCAACCACTGCATCTCAACTTTCTCATTTTAATGCTCTCACAGTTTACTCATAGCACAGAAAAAAAGTTCTGTCATGAACTTTCCTATGTATAGAATGTAAATACTGAGGGTAATATCTTCTCTTTACGTATTTCCTTACTGCATTTATGTCTCACTCATGATGTTTGTATCACATATTTCTTCTCACAGCTGATACCTTCTAATATTAGTGGATTGGTTTTTAAAAGTAGTAACAAAAAGGATATAAGCAAATAGCCTAGGTTTCCTCTCAAACCCACTTTTGGATTAGAGGCAGCCTGGTGAAATGGGACCAAGAGGGTTCCCCATGCAGAGGGGAGGACAACTCAAATTGAGCCAGAAAACCAGAGCAGCAGCTGCTCACGCTGCTGTGATGGGGCTGGGATAAGGAGAAGTGTCAACTGGATATGAAGGCCTAGAAGGAAAAGATAAAGGAAAATAGTCACTGGGACTGATATTCATGGAGGGCTTATTCTTTTGAGATCTTAATGAGGAATATCCATACAATTTATATTTCTGAAAAATACTGTGAAGAGTCAAAACAGCTCAGACTGGATTTACAATGCCAAGAAGTGTCCAGGAGCCCTAGAAGGGCTTCTGCTTTCCAAGCTTCAGTTTCATTTACTCTTTTGCATCCCATTAGTTCTACGTAGCCTCACAAGCTGCTGTTCTAATAGTTTTCTATCTTCTTTCGGTGAGACCTGATTAAGTTGCTGTCTTCAGAGCTGCCTCCCTATCCCCTTGAACAGTTAATCAGGAAGAGAGAAAGCTTAGCTGTAATTAACCCACAGCTTGCCAAAGGTGGGACTTCTGCTATATGCTTAATAAAACCAAATATTTTTAGGGGAAATATATTCTTAACCATCTTGAAAAGCAGCAGAAAAAATGTTTTATTGAAGTGCATACTAAAACTTTCGTAGAGAGGTAGGAGTCCTCATGGCATTTGAAAGTCTTGCTTTGTTGTAACAAAGTTTTTAGTACTTTGCAGAACATATGAATGCTGAATGATTCGTTTGAAATCTAAAGAACGGTTCATCAGATATTCCCCCAAAGTGATAGAAGGCTAAAAATGTGTGAACTATATGAGGACAATCAAGCAGTTTGCAAGATGGGGTATAGAAATATTTAATCAAAACTTAGTGAAAAATATGGATGTTTTAGAAATCCACTTGATCATGCTGAAAAAATGATTGTTGAATGGAAAGGGCTTCAGTTAATTTTGATTTCTTTTTGATTTGCTAGAAGAGATGTCGTGAACTCTAGCCCAGTACCAAAAGAGGCACAGAACGCCATTTGTGTCATGCTCCAGTTTACCAAGGAGTTCCACTAGAAGCTTCTAAAAGCTGGAAAAACAATGAAGCTCCCATGTCATGAAAAGCAGCTTTTAAAACATGCACTAGTATTTGTAGCAAAATGGATACATTAAAATAAGGGCAGAGCATCACAGGTGGGGTATGTTCATCTGTCTTTAAAATAGCCTGAAGAACAAGTCAGGGTGCGAGGGGGCAGCTGCAGTGGCTCTGCTGCAGGTGAAATAGTACTGGGGACAACTCTTGAGCTGATGCTATCAGTACGGTGATACCTTAGGTCTGTAAAGCCTCTCTTCTGACTGCCACGCTACATCACAGATGTGATTTTTTCCTTGGTGTACTTTGTTCTTTATTTCTGCATGCTTTGGTTACTTTTCCTTCTCAGTTTTCTGTAAAAGTATAGCTGTGAAGAGAACCAAAGATACAAACATAATGAATGGCTTCTCTGTGTAGTTCTGAGTGGTTTTTTGCATTGTCATTTTGTAGATCATCTTGTTTTTATGCACAAAACATATATTTGTTTTATGGTAAAGACATTTAATCAAAAGAAAGAATGAAGGAAATAGAGATTAGAAAATTGCAACATTTTCAGATGGACTTAAGATAGATCTCCTTTTCCAAATATTTTGGCAGTTGACAGAGGTGTTCGTCGGAGTGCCTAAAGGTCTATCCTGAGTCTCTGCAGAGGCTTGAAGGAGTATTGCTTTGTAACAGGGTAACAAGAACATGAGCATTTCCACGGTCTTGAAAGTTAAATAGGGCATAAGTCTCTTTCAGAAGATTTTGAGTGTTTTGGTCCAATTGCTATGTGCATCCAAAACAGCATTGGTGTTTCCAGGTGTGGACTTCAGATCAGAGGGTTCATCAAAACATTTAGTTACGAAGGGCTACAAGCAAACAGTGGTCATGGGCAGCAGAAAAAAAAGAGATGCTGTGTAGTTACATTTTGTAACTTCCCTACCTTTGTTTTATAAAGCCTAATGGAGAAGGTATTCTAGGACTGAGGTACATACCAAAGGGTATGTACCTCAGTCCTAGAATTCTTTGCAATATAGTAATCCCTTGCTTAAACAGGATAAGACTTAATCGTGTGAAAGGGTCTTTTTTTATTTTGCTTTTAAATACTGGGTTTTCCTTCCACACCTCTTTTTGGAAAGAGTTTATTTGATTATGTAAAAATGGGTTATGCATGAAAGACACTTGATGCAGAGTCAAAGGATTTTAATTTTTATTTTTTCAAGTACATGGTTGATTTTTTACTGGTATGCAGCCCTTAGATTTATAACAGCTTCAACTGACTCAACCTACTGTGAAACATTAGGAAAAATCGACAAGGCCACTGATCCATGTATTCTGTGTATTTCAACTATGTAATTGTAACCCATCTAAAGAGTTTTTTGAATCCTTTGAATAAATAGTAAAATATATACATATCCAGGGAACTAATTCTTGGGCGAATAACCTGCTCTAGACAAATATTGTAAGGAACTACCCTGCTGTGTTCAGCAGTGCAGCAAAACTCAGATGAATAAAGATTGGTCCCCAAGATAAACCTTTAAATCTTTGGTCATAGAAAATTTGCATTGCTAAAGGATTATATTATGACTCAGTGGGCAATAACTGCTGTTACAGCTACTTGAAGAGATTTTCCTTACCCATTTATGTTTTCTTTCTCTGAACAACTTGTCTGCTCTTTTCTCAGCATACCTTTCACAATGATATTACAGTAGGACATGATGCTGTCCCCCCTTCTACAGTCTACTTGATACTGGAGTATCCAAATGGGTGATTTGATCTCCACCCCCCTCTGCAGCCTCTCCTATTACTGTTGGTGGTCTGCATCTTTATTACAGCTGTTGATCTATTTGATTAATTTTTTGCAATATCACCAAAGAGTGGCAAGGCAGGAGAGAAGTGAGAATTACACCCAAAGGCTACCTCACTTGAAGTAGCTGAAGATAAGCATCATGCCGTTTATGTTGAGCAATCAAAGGCACCTGAACGTATGAATATGTTCACATCGTTATCTTGTTCACCATAAAAATTGGTGTTCCACGGGCATATCTGTTGCATCATCGCAACTTAAGGACAGGCCTCTGACTTCTTAAAAATCCACTCCTTCAGAGATGTGTCTTGGCATGGAGAACAAAGAGCAGTACCGTAAGAACATGGTTTGCTTCTGTGCCAAGCGGTGACTGACAGGACTGAGATTTGGAAAGTTTCTGTCGCTAATACTGTTTCTCATTGGCAGTGTATGTTACACAGACAAACATTGCCTCCTGCTTTGAGATAAATAGGACTTCTCTAAAAATCTTCCAGCTCTTCTCCTTAATCAGCTAGAGGTGGTCCAACTAAGTGTCTCTTTCCCCCCTGTAGAACTCAAAGATGTCCTGACCCCTGTCTCCCCTCCCCTGTGGGGCTGAGCTGGGACAACAGCCAGCAGCAGGCACATCCCAGGCGCTGGGATCCCTTGGGCCTCAAGAGACCCACACAAAGCACAGCCAAAGAGTCTGCTCTCCCACCCCTGCATATAAAAGGTGCCTCCCAGTACGGACCTGCTTCTCCCAGTAGTACATGTCTTCAGTGAGTTGTGTTAATAGTTATCACTGCCTGAGATAACTTTCCTTGTGATGTAATTTGACATACTGCTGTCAGAGGGGCTTAAACATAGTAATCTTTAAAAATGATTGGGAATTTGCCCTAGAGAAAAAACTGTTATGATTAATTTCTACAAATGATAAACCACTCCTTCTTCAAAATACTGCATGCTATGAAGTGTGATTTAATCCATTTAACTACAGAGCCTGATGCTTCTGACAACTGTGACTCAAATGTCATCACAGAAAGTGATATTTCAAGTGGCAGGGTGGGATTAGAAACCTGCTGAAGATTTGTCAAAGGAGAAGTAAGTACATAATTTTTAGATAAGTGATTTGTCTACTCTAAACCACTTCCTCTGAAAAGACAGGCAGCTTTAAAAGAGAAACTTACACTGTTACACTAGAAAGAGCAATTTAACTGCAGAGAGATACTACTTATGATGGTAGGTAGAGAGAAAAACATAGGATCCTGGGGAATGTGTTTTCTATACAGAAAAAATAAAACTACTTTTCACTCTCAGGAAATAACTTAATCAAGGCTTGTATGAAGAAAGAGCCAGTCTCAATATCTGGGACTTTGTGACCACCTGATAATGTTCTTGTTGCTGCTTTGTGTGTTTTTTCAAAATACGAAAAGCCACCATGATAGCTTATGAACTGTGTGAAAATTCTGTAAATGCAGTCAAACCTGAAACAAGCACAGAAATGTTCATTCTGTGTCTGTCAAGAATTTATGTAGCATTAGAGCAATTATCAATTTCATTCACATCTACCAAGTCTGAACTCAGTGCAGTTACATTAATAGGGCAATTTGGTCCTTGTTTTGGATTATTGACATACTTCTCATTGCTTTGACAGTCCCCTAAAACTTGTGCTTCCTATTATCTATTCTGCCAATATAGCTGTATAATTTACACCTCCTTAAAGCATGTGTCTGCTCTGAAAGGCAATGAAAAAACTGTGTAAGGTTCTATACTTTTCTTTGGTGTGACTCAATCTCAAATTTGACCAACTGCGGTAGAAACTACATTTTGTGTAAGAGTTTGTTCCAGCAGCCCCGTGGGTCCACCTGCATCTATGAGGACCTAGCTGAAGGCTTGCCCAGGGTGTAGGGACTGTCTGCTGTGGACACTGGCCCAGCGCTGCGTCCTGGACCACCTGTAGCAGCCGTGTTGTTATGAAGTGTTCCTTCAGCCCTGCTTGTGCAGCTCTGAGATTGCACAAAGTGTGGAGGGTTTGGTTTGCAGTTCTGCTTGGTCTAATGGCTGTGGAGAGAAAGCAATAACCCTGTCTGACAGGCTGGCCTTGAGATCCTACATCAGGAGTGGAAGTTAAGTGAAAGCACACATAACTCTTACCTGTTTGTAGTGGATTCCCTGGGGGGAAAAAAAAAAAAGAACATGAAATCTGACAATGCTTTTTTGTGGAATCATTTTCCAGAGAAGAGCTGCTCTTTGATATCTGTGATAGTTTGCTGCTCCGATCTGTCATGTTGCTGACTCTCTGCTAAAGTGTTTGGGAAGAACAGTTGACTGTAAGCATGGCAAGGGAAGCTGGGGCCATTTTTTCACTGAAAGGAATTTTGTTGGAGAGACAGTATTGTTTTCAAGTCCTCCCTTTTTTATTGTTTGTATTTTGTTTGTTTCTCGCTGGAACCTGGCGGCTGCTTCACTGCGAGAGGGCCGGGTGCGCCTTTAAGAGGTGGAGGTGCCTTTGTGCAGGTTGTATGGGGAAGGAAGTGGCTCTGCACCACGGAGGGTGGCAGGAAAAGGCTGGTGCTCGGCTGGCCACAACTTAAACTGCCAGTTTTCCCTTTGAGAGGGAGCAAAGAATTGTCACATTAGCTTCCTGGAGGTTGGCTGTTTGTTGGTATCGGTTTTTTTTTCCTTCGGCACTGTCAGCTGAAACGCTGACCACCACAGGCACATGCTGGACATGACCACCAGCTGGACATGTGAAACTTGTTTAAAACTCTTCCGTGGGCAGCCCCGAACTGGCAGTGGCGTGGGAACGGGTGATGTCTTGGGAGCGGTGTGCGGCCGGCAAAGGTGAAGACCCGAACTCGCAAATTACACCCCAAGGCACCTGCCCGGGCCAGGCTGTCCCGCAGGTGGCAGCGGTTCCAGTGGCAGCCCGCAGCCCCCGCCCGCCTGCCTCAGTTTCCCCTGGCGGCGGAGGGACGG
>VXAZ01001324.1:2937698-3038678 GCA_013399875.1 Gymnorhina tibicen | reverse complement strand
GCCCGCCGGTACCTCCTGCCCGGCGCGGGGCGGCGGCCGGTCCGGAAGGAAACTCCCGGCCGCGGGGGCCGCCCGCCCCGGGCGCTGCTCCGCCGCCGAGGCTGCCCTGGACGCTAATTAGCATGACTAGTTTGATTGATTTAGTCAACAGCATTCAGCAAACAGGGTAGGGGGGAAACAAGGGTATAAGATTTCCCAAATCTCAAGACTTTTCAGCACCGGTGCCCTTAATGTTTTGTTACGCGGGCTCGAACAAGTGTTGTTTCCAATTAATTGATCGAGGGGATTTATTTCAGTATTTTGGCTGGGTGCCAGAGACAGAGGCTTTGTCCTAACGTTTTAAGCACCACCCCTCCTTGCAAGTTTGAAATGTGAGCTGCCTGGGTGGTTTTTTTTTCCTCCTCTCTTTCTCTCTCTTCTGGCAAAGTGGCTGTGGCTGCGTGTGTGTGTGTGTGCGCGTGTGCGTGCGTGCACGAGTATGAGAGAAGGACATACCTCTCTGTGTAATGGGAAAGCAAGACATGGATCACTAGAGACAGAAAAGAGAACCATCAATATCAGTAACATGCAGCTGAGGTGAGATTTTTCTGAGTGTTTGATTTTCTTAAAACCCTTTCGGAAGATTTACAGCAGCCTTCTGCCATGCTGTATGCTGAAGACGTACTCCTGAGCAATGTCATAGGGATGCTTACATGTCTATCGCCGTTTTAGGTCTGTTCGCGTACGTGTGAAGTTTTAAAGCTTAACCTGATTCTCTTTATTGTCTCTAGAGGGTTGTAGCTTGAGCACAAATAGCCTGTTGGCAAGTACGGCATGAGCCCATTAGCAAGACTCCATCTGTGATTGGTTTTGCCTGGAAACCGGGAGACAAGCAATGAATAATTGATGTGTGTTGTGCAGTAGCTGGACAGGCAATGAGGAGAGAGAGGGGGAGAAACAGAGCAGGGTGCCCTCAGAGGGGGAGAGCGAACAAGCTTGAAAATAGCTACTGGCTGCCTTGTGCTGAGATGAAGGCAACCCCGGCTGTCTTTGTTCTGCACTGGCTCGTTTCTGCCTAGAAGTGTTTGCAGACATATGTGGCCTCTCTGCAGCAGCAGAGGCAGGCGCGCAGAGGAGGGGCGGCAGAGGAAGCCCAGGCTTGTGAATGGGATGTAACTCGGGGGTAAGTTGGTTCCGGGGGGGCGGGGGCCGTGCGTGTGAGAGCGGGGCCGTGTGTTGGTGCGCGTTCGCCCCAGGGAGAGCCTGCGAGCGTGAATGCCGAGAGTGCGCGAATGTCTCCGTGTGCCCGTGCGAGTGTGTGCGGAGCGGGTGCATTGTGGGAACGGCCGCGCGGGGCTGTCAGCGATGGCAGCGGCTGTGCCCTGCCCGGGCACCGCGGACGGCCCGCGCCCGGCCCGCTGCTGCCGCTGCTGCGCGGGGCGCGCACCGCCCGCGTCCTGGGCTCAGCCCACGGCAGTCGGCAACAAGCGTGCTACTGCATCTGCAGTAATAAAACCGAAAGGCAGCGGCAATTATCAGTGGCCTTTTCTGCAACTTTAGCCTGTCTGGCACTGTCAGAACGTGACAAGCTGTTCTGCAAACAGCAGTGACAATACTCCTGCCACCATTTCATTTTTGCTGTCTTTATAGAGACCTTGCCGTGCAGAACTCACATCTGTGGCAAGTGGTTCCATAGAAAAAATCTCAAAGTAATATTAGTATCAGTGACAGTCCGGGGATTCCAATTGACAAGTTTTTTGCCCCTTCTGTTGAGTAGTAACAAGTGTCTTGTTTATTCTTTTCCTATGTAAAAACTAAAAAGGTTATTTAATTTGCATATGATTTAAGGAGTTTTCAGAAAGTTTCAAACTAGTGATGCCAGACTGGAATTTGGGATGTTGGTTTTATTGTTTAGTTTAGTTAGTTGTCTTAATGCAAGTAATATCTAGAAACTGAATAAAATAGCATATATCAATGTACGCCAAAACCAAAATGCACAGGATCTATACAGCTTCAGTGATTGCAATTCAGACGTTGACAGCACGGTCTGTTGGGGGAAGAGAGGTTCATATTGTAGATAACAGCTCTTTGAATCGGTAAAATCACTGTGTAAGGTAAAACAGACTTTGCATAAGGGAGCATCAGTGATTCTGGGTCCACTAAAGCCACTGTCAAAACAAGTTGTGACTTCAGTCATGCAAACTGCTTGACCCAAGTTCAGGTGAGCCCATTATAAGATCCAGTTAAAAATCCCTTCCTGTCATCTTTTGATGAAATAAATGCTCTCTGTAGACATTTCATGGGGTGAACTGGTTAAACTGAACCCAAATTTATGACAACTTACCTTGGCTCATAATACTATAGAAGATTATGTTAGTTCTGCAAATCTGTAGATTTTGGAATGAAAAGTTGCTGTGGAGACAGTTTCTTTCAAGAAGTCATGTCTCAGGTTAAGCTAACCAGGTCATTAGGCTGGGGTGACCTAAGAAAAGCAATTAGAGTGACTGAAACACTACTTTGAAATGGAAGTACATAAAACTAAGATCCAAGTAGAATTGCTCTACATTGCCTAACATTTCCTGTAGTTTTTCTTCAAGTTAGAAATTATTACAGTTATATTGGTAATAAAGTAATTATCAGCATCTAATCATGCATAAAAGTGGAAGCTCCTCTGAGTAGAGCAGAAGTATATCCCTCCATGCTGTCACCAATCTGCTTAGCAGAATTTTGTTCCTCTTTTTGCTTAGCATTTAAATTGAGATGGCAGCTAAAGTGCAATGGAACTTGCGAACAAAAGTTTGGGTTTATGTAAATTTATTTCAGAAGAACTCAGTCAGTAACGCTTCAGTTTAAATGAACAGAAGAGTGTTACCAAAGGCTCAGTTTCAAATTTATGGTCAAAGTTTGATTTAAAAAACTACTTAACACTGATTTGATTCCCACCCACCCCACCTATACCCCTTTCTGGAGGAGCAATGAGAAAGTCCCTGGAGAAATACATCTGAAAATGCAGTGAAATTTCACTAGTAAAGAAGCCATCTGAATGAGCAAGGGACAGTTTCATGTTAGCAATTGAAAATACTGATCATAAGAGAGGTTTGAAACATAGTCATAAGCCTTTAATCTTGTGTAGATCATAGTAGAATGGGTACAAATGTCAAATCTGTGCACGTCAGTGTCTCTGTGATCCTGGCTGAAATGTTGCTGTGTTCATATTTCAGTGAAACACATGCACTCTTGGTATTACTTGTGCTGAAAGCAGCATTTATTTCTGGGGCCCTTATGCTGGATAGATACTCCAGGAACAGCCAAGAAAGCTTGCCCACGTGTAGTGGACAGAGGACAGCTATTGGTTACAGAGCAAAGAAGCAGAGCATGCAAACCAACAATGCAAGAAAAATAGAGTATACTTAGGCTCAATTAATAAACAATTTGTTGTTGTAGTAACAGGTGCTGTATTAATTACAGTGAGATAGTTTAGAGAGAATAGTCTGGCAAAACAGGCTTGCTGTTGCCGTAAGAGTTAGTACAGCAATTAGTTCAAGAGAGTCTCTGAATCCACTGCCCCAAGCCCCCACAATTACAAGATGTGTAACTAAGACAAGAGAATAGTGGTTTTCTATGTCATGAGGTAGGCTGAGGACACACAAGTTCCCATGTTATCCTCAGTTGTCACTGGGACTGTGACAAAGCGAGGCTGCTTTCTCATGACAGTTACACCAGCAAAAGGGATATTGCTGATCAGCAGCAACCAAAAATCATTAGAGTGAAGCCAACAGGAAACTGTCACTCTACGGGATTGTAAAATTGTAACTTTTTTTTCTCACATAACAGAAGAATAGACTGTAGATTATATTAAAAAATACCAAAAGAGTTAATCAGGGAAGGAACTAACCAGCAGAAAACAAACCCAAAACCTTACCATGTGGAACATTGTTAAAATGATGTTCCAGAGATCTCAGTGAAGCTCTCTGGTTTGGTTCCTCTCAGTTTGAGAACAGAGAGTGCCACAGGAAATACCTTCCTCTGAGGCTGCTCTGGCAAGGCGAACTTCTGTTTTCTCTTGGGTGGAACAAACAGAAGAAGCTGCTCCTAACAGACTGCCATGAAACTGCTTGTAAGCAGCTGGACAGCAAGGTTTTTGCTCAAGGAAAAGAAAAAAAAAAAGTGGGGAAAAGTGACTTCCTCTCAGTGTTGCTCAGCTATTGCTGCATTGTAGTTCAGAGCTAGGCAAGCTAGAGCTGGGTGATCTAATCGAACTCTCAGAAGCCTTGCTGGCATGTGGATAGCTGTGCAGGCTGAGTGGATGGTTCACTACCTCTGGTACCTTGCAGGATACAGCAGAGACATATCGAGAGGGTTTTTAAAATATCATGTAACGAATGACCCCGCTGCCTATGAGTTTGTTTTCCTTGTACTGCCTTTCCAGAAGAAACCAGAAAATTCTGTGAAAAAAACCACTAGACATGACATCTGTTTCACTGTAGTGTGGTGTTACTGGTTGTTTCTTTGAAGTCACCAAAACAAACAAAAAATAAACTAATTCAAAATAGCTAAAAGTTAGCACACTTGAAAGAATATATTAATATCATTTGGCTCTTCTAACAGCAGGATAGGAACCAAAATTCCACGGGGTACACCTGGTTCTAAAATACTGAAGCAAAACAATGTTTTGGTATATAGAACAGTTGTTCAAGAAGTAACTAAAAATCAGCTTCTTCAGTATCAGAACAATTTGAAGTTACTGAACAAAGCCTTTCAAAGCAGCATGTAAAATGATGAGCTAGCCTTCAAATGGAATGCCTGTTTCACTGATTATGAGAGGTAACACCAGTGCACAGTAAAGCAAAGCTGTAATAGCTTTCAAGGCATGGGGAGGAGTGCGTATCCATTCGTCATGAGGGAGAAAGCAGCCAGCCAGTCTGGCTTTCACTGACAATTCAGTAAGGAAACAAGAGAAACCCAGAAAGAACACAGACGAGTTTTACATTTCTATTTTTAATTGGAAGTTGCTTGAAGAATTTTCTCCTAAAAATCAAGACAAAGTATAGTTATAAAAGAAAAAAAATTAATGACATTGGGACAATAATTACTTCAGTAGTGTGGAAGGCTGCCACTCAGCCCACCTCTAATAAATACTATACATTTCTTCAGTTCTTGACCTGGATCATTCTTAAATATCTTGCATTCTCTGGAGTGTGTTACTAATCCTGAGTCTTAGCTTGTTGGAGATCATTCTGCTGACAGTAATCCAGTGCAACCAAAGACAGTTTTACCTATTTCATAACAAAAAAAAAGTTAATTGTGTTCTCAGTTGTCTTTATTAGTGCCAATAAAATGTTCTGACAGCCAGCTAAGATCCTAATTCTTGTTGTTTATTATAACTGAAATACAGCTCTCAATAGTTTGATGAATAACCCTTAATGTTTGTTTATAAACTTCTAATCCTCAAACTGCATTTTGTTGTTAGTAGTTGGTGCTCTTTGTTCCTCCTCAGTGTCCCTTGCATCTATTAAATTAGATTTCAGGAGGCAGGCGAGCTGGATTCTCTGTTGACCTCCTGGAAGCAGACAAAATCCCACTATTGTTGGTTTATACAAGCTTATTAGAATGCTATTTGAATATAGTGTTATAGTACCTGGAGAGGCTCATTCTGCCATGATCTTATAATTAAAACTATTTGTACTGGATTTTCAAAATCATTCTGACCTAACTTAGTTACAAATAAAGTGAGTAGAGCTTCAGTAGAAGCAGAACTAGGGCAGATGGGAAAAACTGGGATTCTCATAAAAAGCACTCTCTTACTTATTATTGACTACCTTTTCTTAGTCAAGCCTAAGAAGGTAGCAAGGAGAACTAACAGGAGTTTGTCACAGGACTCCCTTCAGTTCTCAGTTAGCTATGCTAACCGGTTTTACTGACCTGGTGTTTGCTTTTTCGGTTTAATATATTTAATATTTGTTAACAACCTTGTTTCTGCATTAGTATGTAGTAGGAAAAGAAAAAATACTGGGGGAGGGGGTGTTTTGCCACTTAGTGCCACTTACTTATCCATATTCTAGGCCAGACTTCAAAGAAGGGTGTTAACAGTACTTTTACTGTCTTATCTACTGACACTATCCAACTGTTTTAGAAAGTTGAGGTTTTCAAGCATCAGCCTAACAGCATGGCTTTCAGAGGAGCCTGTCATGATTTACTTATTCATACAGATTGCAGTGGCTTATGTAGTCTTGATCCTGCTTGATCTGCCAGCAGTATTTGCTTCTATTGATCACAGGCTGTTATTTGACTGCCTTGAGCAGCTTGTAGGTCTCCCTGGTTCTGTTAACGGGGTCTGCTGCGGATACTTCTCAGCCTTCTCATTTTGCTGCTGTCAGTAGTTTTAACTCCAGCTTTCCCACTCAGACAGATATTCTGCAGAATTGTGTCACACTGGTTGTGTTTTTCAGGAAGTTTTGGAGCACCTCAGTGAACTATGGTGTTGAACCGGGGTTCTGTCCTGATTTGGCTGTTTGCTCTAATTTATAATGCGTGTTTGGCAGTGTGCCTGGCTGTCATGTGAAGTTGTGTGTAAAAACTCTTCCTATGCTAGGTGTAATAAAATGCCATATTTTTGGAAATAACCACCAGTTCTTCATGTTCCTATACACCTTTGCATTCCTACTGTTTTTCTAGCAACAGGGCAATCGAGAGGTTAGTCTGGAAGAAACTTGGAAACCAGTCGTCTTGCACATAGACAAGTACTGTTAAATTGTTCTGTTTCAGCCCACTTTCCAAATGGCTGTATATGATTTCTAACTCTTCCTTGGGCTGGAAATACTGTAACTCCTTAATTGGCTGATTTACCTGGAAGGTCCTTGAAGTAATTTGTGTCTGTCAAGAAGTACACTTCATTGGACCAAAGTTGCAGTAGAATCAGGTTAGAAACAGAAACATTCGTGTAAGTTTGTATATGGTCTTAGTCCATTAGTAACAGAAGATGTACATTTTTTTGCTAAATTACTTTACAACTTGTAAATATACTTTTAAGATCTTTGCAGAATAGAAGCATAGATGGTCCTTGTGTATTTTGTGTTTCTGGTTGTAGTACAAGACTGACCTTCTTTATAACATGCAGTTAAGCTTCTGTCTGTTATTGTTTGTGACACCTTGTATCATTTTGATAGAATCACAGCCCCGCAGATGGTCTTTGAGCAGACGGAACAGTTATTTGCAGGCTGGATTTTTGAAGAAGTACTTGAGATGGAAAATTATGAGGACCAAGTGGTTTTTACTTGTAAGGAACACATTTAATATGTGGTGATCCACTCTTTCCATCCTTCTATGTAGACACATCTAGTAAGACTAGGATGTTTTCTGTCTGGCTTGCCTGACATTCAGCAAACTTCCTCTTTGTCTCTACATCTACCAAAAATATCAGGGAGATTTAATTCTCTCACAGAGAGAGTTTGGGAATTTGGAGAGTTAGTTGAACATTAGCGTGCAATACCCCATGATCTTGGATTTTGTATTTTGCGATAAGCAGAACAGAAGATACAGTTTATAATTTTTGCTAAGTTAAGAGTACGTTATAGGAGATCAAAAAATGGAAATTTTAAAGTCCCATCTTAAGTGCTGACTTTAAATGACTCACTTGAAGCACTCATGAATCATGTTGCAAAGGCAAAAATGTCCTTCTTGTTAAATGACTGTAATCTAAAATGTTATAGAGAGCTAAATGATTTATTGGTGTCTATTTCTGAGGCGTTTACCTGCACCTGTAGCCAGCCCATTCCATTTATTTTGGCTTGCTGACAAATTAGCAGGCTATTTGTATGTCAGATTTGGTCAGTAGTCAGCTCCCACCCCGTTACATATTGAACTGCTTCTAATTTAATTGTTTGTGGTATTGGCAATTTATTATTCAGATAGATGTCATTCAGGGGAGCTCTTTTGCATAGAGAAGAGAAAAAGCAGGTGGTTTGTGTATATTCTCATAGTGCCTTGTAGAAAGACTGTGCAGAAGTGAGCAGCTTTCAAGCCTCTTCCATGCATACATACAGGCACTACCTTCCTTTCCGCTGGTTTGGACTGTCAAATATCAGATTTCATATTTAGTGGCTGAAATAAGATTAACTCTGTGATTATGGCCATTGTTGTTGTATCTAGGCACCTTTCAAGAGTGAGCAATCCAAATTACATGTTGGAGTTTTAACTGCATGTGTAAGTTGCATAAATACTCTCAGGGGGAGCTGAAGTGAGCACTGCCACCTGCAGTGGTTGCATTGTGGTGCTTGAGCACGTTTTGTGGGGTATTGAAGGCAAAATTCCTGTTTCTTGCTAAATAGTTTTAACTGTTGGCTTAGATCTTCATCACAGCAAGAATCTGAGCGCTACGTTTTCAAGTCAGAGTGCTCCACTGTTGCACAGAGGCCATTGCAGGTTGCCTGACCTCGGCTGCCAGGACGCCTCCAGCCCTGCTGCTCCTCCATGGCACGGCCACTGCTGCCAGCTGCAGCTGCTCACTGTGTTTGCCAGATGAAGAGGACTAGTGAATTCTGTTGTGTGGCTATGTTTTCTTAAGTTCAATTAATTTGATCTTGCACTCTGAGATTTAAGTAAGGTAGGAAATTTGGACTTTGACAGAGCCAAAAGGATTTTCATGTCATGGGAGCGTGGCCTGTGCTGGCCATCCTGGCCATCTGACTCTGGTAGGGCTCCCTGGGACTGCAGGAGGGCGCAAGGCTCAGCCATTGTTTTTCTCCTCTCAAACAGCTCCATGGTTGCTAGTTAACATTGCTGGCACTGTGCAGCTTGAAATGTTTTATGGTCTTACATCTACTTAACCTTTAATGTTTTCTGTCAACATCTATTATGGCCTGGTGGCCTATGGTTAGTAAAATGTGCCCTTGCAGGCTGCCAGATACTGTAATGGAATTAGGCCTTTAAAATTATCAGACCTGTCAAAGGGGCTTATAATCCTGTGAGAGCTTTAAGTGGTTTCTTACCTTCGCTTCAACACACATTTGACCTGGTTGAAGTGGTTTTACTTGCTTGTTTTGTTTTTACTTCCTATTAATACTTCTAGAACTGGAGGAGGGCAAGGGGAGGAAAAAAAATTATTTCCTTGGCATCTTTATGAGGAGTCTCTTCAGTTCTGTCCCAGCCACCTTTTTCTTTTTTTAACTTTCACTCTCTTGCACTTGTAGATTAAAGTCTGCAGATATTTCTGTGGGAACTTGTTCCTTTAAGTAAGGGAATAAGGATGCTTCGTTATGTACCTTAGTTAGTCACTGTGCACTGAGGGCTGGCACTAGTCGGGAGGGAACGTCAGACTTGCTCTGAGGGAAGTTGGACTCAACAAAGTACTCACAGAAGGTGCTGAACCGACACCTCTGGAAATGAATGTCCTCTGCAGAGTGAGTGTGGGAAGGACAGTAACACTGCAGTTACTCATATTTACCACCTTTGTGCTTTATCCTGGATTTTGAGATGGTTTACCTTTTGCTAGTTAGTGTTCAGTTACCTGTGGAAATGCTGGAAGTAATTTTGTAGCACTTTAGTGGTGTTCCTGTGATTATAACACAGTGCCTGGTGGTCATTAACAACGCAAGGTAATTAGCAGAGAGATATACTACATGTATCATATCCAGTAGAAATTGAAACGTGCCGTAGAGGAGACAGTTTGACCGTGTCACACGCAGCCTGTAGCCAAGTTCGGCAAGTCACCTTATCTGAACCAGGTTCCTGAGCCTCACTTCTTAGCAGTTTCCTGTCTTTGTGAAGTGGTTGTATGTGAACCGTTTCTTTAAGTTATTGCACATTTTTAACACTGTTTTGTTTTTGAGGAGTGATGCAACTTTGGCTTTTGAAGTAGTGCCATGCTGACTCCGTTTATTACCACCAGCAGGGTGATGCAAGGTGAGGAAAGAGAATAAAGCCAATAAAATGCTATTCCAAAATAAAGCAAATAAAATGCTGTCTTGTTTGAGACTTAGTACGTGAGTGATAGAGGGAAACACATAGCAGCCATTTCTTTTGCAAGGAAAAGCCCTTTTATTACAGCAGTTGTTTTTTTTTTTTTTACATTTTTGCTCTTCTCATATAGCATAATCAAGCAAGGTAAAAAAAAAATGTGGTTCCCGCTGCTAAACTGCATGCAGGCATTAGCCCCATAAATAAAATTAATTTTAAAAATAGTTTAGGTTTTCTGAGGTGGCATTAATTGGGATAGATGCTGGAATAAATTGGCCTCTTGAGTAAGGAGGACAAATAGACAAATACCCATCCCCCACAAAAAGTAACTCCTGTTACATTTTTTAGAGCAATTGCACTCACTACTAAATCCTGAGTTGGAATGCTCTGAAATCCTGACCTTCCTACAGGTGTATTTCTCTTTTTTGGTATACAAATCTCAAGAACCTCCCAGGACAGCTACTACTAAGCAGAAGAAATGGAGGTGTAGGAATGAAACCAGTCATCAGGCCTGGTGAGTGTTATGAGATGGGCTGTCTCTTCTGATCCAAGAGCTTCAGTGTATTGATGGCTAATATTTTTACTTGGTGACAGTCCAGTGAATGATCTCATCAGTTGTTACTAGCAGATGCAAAAATTATGAGCTTGTGGTAGCAAGACAGGTATTTGTATTTCTTCTGTGCTTGTCTTGGGATATGAGTGTCAGATGTGAGTATGACTGTTCTTTCTGAATGAAATTGTCCACAGCATTTTGGAAGGGTGCAAAGTAGATTACAATTGTTTCTTAGTGGAGGGAGGGGAGAAGGACCCATCTCAGGCAGCAACTGCCTGTTCATGAAAATTTGGGATTCTTTCTGCCTTCTGGGAAATTAATGTTTTAAGGGTTGTCCAGCTGTTCTAAGAGGAAGTACCTGAACTGTTGCTATTTCTACTGTCATGGCAAAGATGTGATAATGGTGTGAAAAAAATGAGGAGCAATGAATGTCTTCTTTCAGTATTTACTCTGGTTTATTTAGCTGGATTGCAAAGACATCAGATACCTATTTTTAAATAATTTTTTAGTAAACAGCAAGGAAACAGGTTTATGCAGTCAGACAAGCAGCTTTCCACAGTGGCCAGATTCACCAGTCCTGATTCTCTGCTGTGTTCTTCTTAGTGCCAAGTGAAGCGAAGCTGATGCACTGAAAAATGGGACCTCTGTCATGTTTAGGTTATTTAATCCTCAGTGTTGATTCCTAGTTGCAATGGTCTCTATTACTGGTTTGCTTACTTTGAGCATCCTGCTTCTCAGCTGTGTGTCCCCGAGTCAGAGCACATGTGCCTAACCCACATGAACACTCAGACTTTGGCCAAGTCATCCAAAATAAGGGGTGACAGACACTTCACTTGAAATGGGCATTTGATTTTCCAGCCATCTCAACAGTTTCAAGGATGTGCAAATTGCAAAAGGCACCAGGGCAGATTGAAATGAGGGAATTTATTTGAATGAAGCAGAGGCTGATCATAAAACAATAGTGTATGAGAGTTCAGCATTTCTTGTTTCAGTGGAGTCCTAAGTAGAAGCCTGAGTATTCCCTCTGCAGCTCGGTTCTGCCTACTTTGAGCTCTGTGTTTACATAATGGCACTTTCCCCTAACATTTTGCTTCTGTGCCTGTGTTTGTGCAGTACTTTGACTGTCAAAATGTCTGTCTGACTGCAATATGGAAGTTAATGTCTTAGTGTGAAAGTAATATTTATTATTCATTGTCTTTACACTGAAACGTCTCTGTATTTGTTGATCTTCACAAAGCATATCAAACAGCTGATAATTTTTCCGAAATCTCACTTTAAATAGTGCTTGTTACCTTTAAACTGAAAGCTGGTTGTGGCTCTCAATTTTCTATCAGTGGAACCACCATGAAACACCCTTCTAATTAATGCCATTTCAAGCTGTTGTACAGTTTCCCTCATAGTATTTGGCAAATTTTTCAAAGTCTTCTTCAGAGGGCTTTAGATTGTTAACAGACTGAGGCATTTTAAAGAAATGTTACCAGTTGTCACCATCCAAAACTGGAGTCTACAGCTGAGTTTTCCCATATGTATTTTCATTGTTTTTGTAATCTGTTTTGAGATCAGTTTTGCATGAATCAAAGGCTCCAAGGGGGAAAAAATATCTAAGTGGCTCTCTCTAGAAGCTTCTGCAGATTTCATTGATGATCAAGATATTTGTGGTCTGTCCTTAACTCTCCTTTTTCTTCATAATTACACTAGAGATTGAAGATTGTGTTTCATACTGCATGAGTAGTAACATCTACATACAAATAGTGACTCAAGCAGTGAAATAATCTGTAATCAGATTTCCTCCAGTAATGGTAATTTCTCTCTTAAAAGCAGGAAGATAGCTCCATCTGTGTAGGAAATAGAATAGACCTGTGTTCTGATTTAACAGACCTGTAAAAAAGCAAGGAAAAGAGGAAAAATGGAGGGGAAGAAAAGGCTACCACATCAAGGATTCTCTGATAGTTACAGAATTACTAACACCATAAATTCAAGTTAAACTTCAACTGCTAGAAATCAGCCATCAGACTGGTAACTTCTGTCTGCCTTACACCGCTCCTTCACATTTTTCCCCAGAACTGCATATGCTTCCCTTTTTATAGACTGAGCTCTGAAAATTTATCTGCCCTCTACTGAGCTTCCATTTTACGTGATATGAAAGGCTTGTACCTTTTGGGATATAGTTTATTGCTTGATTTCAGTGATTTCTCTGAAACCTAGAAGAAAGATATTAAGGTACAAATGATAAGGAGTTTTGTGGAGTGAGGATGAGATCACCTGGAGTGAGATCTGCACGTAAAGCTTGTGTGTGCATGGAAATGCCATTAAGGACTGTGCTTATTTACAACCCTCAATACAGGCAAAAATGCTAGAATAGGTATAGTTCTACAATAAAAAGGATGTTTTGCTGATGCTGCGTGTCTCACTCAAGGAATCAGTATAAGCTATAAACTAGCAAGAACACTTTTCTTAGCTGATACAAACCGTATTTACAATAGGCACACATCAAACTTTTTGAGGGGTGTTGTGCTGGCAGAATGTCTATTGAAGTGGTCACAAGGAATGCAAGAGGCAAGAGCCATGCTCCTGGGAGTAACTATCTCTTACTACTTGTTTGAACTTTCTAAGGTTTTCACTAGGTGCAGTTTTCTGGCCAGTGCTCTGTTGCTATCTGATACTGTGCGTACAGACTGGGGTTGTGTGTTAGTCAGTGTTGTTACCATGAAAATGGTCACTTAAAAGGTTTGTTAAGCTGTGTATTCTAACAAATTTATTTCCAAAGAGTCTCTCCCAGATATACTTCAGTATATCTCTCTGAAAGAGTCCCCTTGCCCATAGCATCATTTTTCTTTGTCATGGATCATCCATGAATAATGGTAAACCTGCCTAGTCTACAAATTCTGTAGGGAGAAAGAAAGGTTGGCTTTTAAAAAGACTGGTAATCATTCGAACTACATCAAAATGTTATTCGCTTACTCAAGAGAGTCTTAGCATAATGGAAATACATAAATAGGGCTTTACTCCTTGGGAGGTGTTTTTAGGATCAGTCTGATGCAGACCTGTAGGTAATTCATAGGTGTCATTCCAGGAGGACTTGATCCCATCCTGAGTTTCATCTTGAGTTTCAGGTTCAAAGCACTATCAAAGAAATGATGAACTCAACTTAAGTGGGATTGACTTTATTGATAGCAACATCTTTCATATTCACTGAATTTGCAGTTACCCAAAACTCTTGACCGAAATGCATCCCCAACCCC
Source organism: Gymnorhina tibicen (assembly GCA_013399875.1). Lineage (NCBI taxonomy): Eukaryota > Metazoa > Chordata > Aves > Passeriformes > Artamidae > Gymnorhina > Gymnorhina tibicen. The sequence goes on along the minus strand of VXAZ01001324.1, from coordinate 3,024,950 downwards.
TCTTGTTCTTTCAGCAGCCTCAGCTATGTTGCTTTTGATAATTTCCTGAAGAAGCAGTTTAGCCTGGTTTCAGTACAAAAATACTCCGTTCTAGCTCTGAGTGAAAAGTGTTTTTCATGTATTCCCAAGGCTGCTTGGTTGGTTGGTTTTTTTGTTTGGCCTTCTGTGCAGTGACCTACCCTTTGGAAAAAAATTGAGACTTGCCAGAGCAAGGCATATTTGCAACTTGAGCAACTCCTGTCTAAACCACATCTGTAAGCTTTCTGTAAATGAATTAAAATGCAGTTATGCCTTTTACACCAAAATTGATGTGGTCCATTTTTTCCAGCCAAATGGTCTTTAACTGTGTTTGAAAGATCTGTTTAAAGATAGTGTTGCTGCTGGTCTTCTTTTTCCGTGTTGATTTGCTTCTGTAGAAATGATTGTTGATTTTTTTTTCCCCCCTTATCTTTTAGGTTTTGACAAATAGACAAGTATTTTGGATCAAATGACAATAACATGAGACATCTCTCCATATTCTAGCACTTTAGGTGTGGTAATTATTTCTAGCATTTGATAATCGCTTGTCTGGAATTTCGTGTTTAGCCTCTCTAAATATCTTGTTACTCCAGCAGGAATTGACTGTTGATGTTACAGTTCAGCGAATCCAACGTGTTACCCAAGGTGGAGCTAAAATTGGTTCCCACATTTGCTTTCCCTACCTGAGGAAGCCTGTGCTGAACGCAGAAGTGTAACGTGTCAGTTCTCACCTGTTCCTGTGCACTGCGTGCACTGCGTACGTGCAGGCAGGAGGCCACAGCGCAGATTACTTTGATTATATTGCTGTAGGTAGTTTTTCCATTTGAAAATGAATCGTGTTTTCATCTGCTTGCTGGTTTATTGAAATAACAATTTGGAGTAAAAACAATTTGGTAATTTGATTTGGTTTCGGTAATTGTAGAATTCAGCTGTTAATCACAAGCTGAATTCTTTAATTTCTATTAATGACTATTAAAAGTTTCTATTTTCATTGGAACAGAGAAAGTGGGAGAATGTAAGTTCAGGCAAAACTTTTAACAGCTGCAATCCTACAAAAAGCTCAGCTTGGGTGAAATGCACTCGAGACTGGGACGTGCTGTTGCAAGTAAGCAGTGTAGTGGTCCTGATCCCTGCACAGTGCTTTACTGACTTGACTCTCCCTGCACTCCTTCCCCCAGAGATAGTGTGTTTTCTCTCTGCAGAAAGGTTGTGTCTGTCAGCAGGAAAGATGATGTGTGCTCCTTTTGGACTGCATAACTAAAGCTGCTGCTAGGAATCCAATTTCAGAATAAAGACAGCTGAATAAAGAGTTATAGCATCCAAAACATAAGCAGGATAGCTGAAGTCCACGAGCACAGGAATAACAAAAGGCCAATATACCAACAGTGGCAGGCAACACACCTGAATCTGATGTTAGTCAGGCTGAAGAAAAACTCCTTAAGTTAAAGAAGATATTAGGTAAAAGTGAGGGGAAAATCAAGTGTCTAGTGGCAATAGTGAAGTTCAGATGTGCTTTTTGCTTTACAAGCCTATACTTGCCAAGAGTGTTTATGACTTACTTTGAAAAGTTCAGCGAACAAAACTTATGAAGAACTGGTGTACAAAGAGATACCAGCGTTTTGTCTCAATTTTGAGAGCAGGTTTTCAAGATTTCTCTCTTGCTCAAGGATGGGACTGGTCAGTGTTCTGGTTGCTGCATGTGCAAAGGCAGATGGGCGAATGTACCTGCCTGACTTTCCTGCGTGACAGCTGTACCCATTAGTCTGCATTTGCTGTCTCAGTGTGTCTAGCACCATATGTTCCTTTTCTTTAAATAAACAGGCATATAATAGGACAGATGTGAATAGCAAAATGGCGTAAGCAGAAGAATGATTTGGAACAAGACTCAAATGATTGATCTTGACACCAGTAGGCTTAGCCAGTTTATGGTAGAACTGGGTTAGTACGTGCTGTACAGTTGCTTTCACTGTTCCTGTCAGTGGAAGGGTATCTTTAAACAACTTACAATTTTAGTTTCTATCTGTCTTCTTATGACTCATTAGTGTTTGTAATTACATCCTTTTTGAGCTTAGCAACTTGCCTGTTGCTTACTAATATGCTTGAGGAGTGTTGCAGATTAGTTTTGTAGACAGCCTAGTCAGTGTCGACAGCAGAGAGACTCATGCAACAGTTTTTGTTTTGTTTAATTTAATTCCATCAGTACAGACTCACTGAGGTAAATACTTTTTTGAAATGCCTTAGAAAACAATAGTATTAAAAGCATCATATATAAACATGAAGGAATTAGCATTAAATTACAGAGAAGTGGCAGCTGGAAATGCAATCATGTAGACAGATACTTTATAGCAAGATATATTGTTGAGTTGCACATACTTTATTCAAAAAGTTAGTAGGAGTATGTCAGTATATGAAGTGGAGAGATGTAGTTTCCCCTGTCAGGGAGGAGTTTTTTGTTTTCAGTTTTATCCTGAATTGTGAATTCTAGAAGGTTACTGTTTTTTTAGAGAAGAGTGTCTTTGAAAGCAATGCCTGCTATTATGTCTGATCATCTTCTTCCTTTTCCTTGGCAGCAATCTACCCCATCTAGTTATCAACAAACACAGCTCTTAAACATGAATGGGATTCTCGTTATTTGCTACCTGCACCTGATTTCTTTATTCCCCAGCCTTTGGTGTTAATGAACATTAGTTCACAATAGTTTCCTATTCTCATAATGTGTTTTAGAACAGACAGTCTTAAGATTAAACAACCTTAAAAAAGCCTTTTTAGAGTTGCTTATCAGAGTTTGATTCTGACATTGATAGCATAAGCTAAGGATTTATGAATCAAACACAGTTCTGAACTGCATGCTCCAATACTGGTTTTAATCTGATTTGTTGCTGCTGCTTGTGTATTTACACTTCTTCTTAAGGTATCAGGAGGAAATAGCGTATCATAAATAAGACATCGGAATGCAATTTAGCCTAAGCAAACCTTAGCAGCCTTAGCATTTGTTGCTATGAAGACAGAAGATAGTTCTACTGGACCTATTCAACATGATTTTGAAAGAGCAATCCTATGTAAGTTTGCTGGGAGAACGTAGGGAAATCCCAGGTGAGCTAAGACTCTGTAGCAAATTTACTGCGGGGTTCTCTCCTTTATAACCCACTTGGTTGTCTCCTTTATACCCACTTGGTAAAGGACAAGAATAAGCTCTGCACTGGTGTATCCTCTTTGATGAGCTGCAGTGGTTGAGTGGCGTGCTCAAGTCCCGTGGGAAGCGTTTGCGTGTGGGACTGGGGGTGCGGAGTGGGGCTGAAAGCCTGACACAGGTCTGTAACTTGGACTATCCCCAGAAACCAAAGGGTTGTTGTCATGTGACAGAGAGGGCAAGGTCAACATCCATGGCCCTAGAAAAGTAAACAGAATTTTTAACAGGTAAAATCTTATCCTTGCAGCAATTGATGTCAGTTTTGCCGTTCTTCTGAGCACACTCAAGATTTCACCAGGGGAGTTCTTTTTCTTGTACTTGTTTCTCCCATTCTCTAGAAGATAGAAACTTGAATACATTCTCTGCAATTCATGTGCATTTTAGATAGCTAACAACTCCTGATACGCATTTTATAATCCAGCCTTTAGGTTTCAAATGCTGCCTTAGATGCAAAGATAAGATAAGCATATTATCAATGTGACCTGCACATACTTCTTGTCTTTTGGCCATATGATCTCTATGCATCATCATGTTTGCTTCTTCACATTCTATTAATTTTTTATGAGCTTCATTAGAACAGTAAAGCACAAGCTGTTTTCATGTAGAGGTTTTTATGGTGACTAAACATCGGAGAAAAGAAAACAAATAATTGTCCCAGTACACATATCGCCTAGGATGAACAGATTGATTTAAAATGCACTGCTCCAGTGCTTTGTATAGGCATCAGGCTTGTATGATTCAGTTCTTATTTTCTGGCCTTCAATTTGCTAATCCTGATTTTCCACTTTGTCACTTTTTTTTTTTGCTAAGTCTGTTTCCTTTGTAACTAATACATGAAGTTTATGTGTGTTGCTTTCATTGGGGAGGTAAACACTGAATAGAATCATTAGGTAAGAATAATTGCTGGGTCTTTTTTGAAGTTAGTAACCTACATTTCAAAAAATGACTCTTCTTTTCTTGTACCTTTGATCTTAGATGTCACAGGTGACAAATGTATGAAACTTGCTATACTTCTAAGAACAAGAACTAATGTTTAATGTCCATTTATGTCATTTGTATTTTCCAATGTCAGTGAGCATGTGTACATATAAATGCTTAATTTTGCTCTGAGTTCCACTCTGTTCTTAGCTTCATAAATATTTGTAATTGGGATTTCGATGCACTTGACTCTGTGAAGGAAAAAAAATAGCAGTAGTAAAAAACATGTATTCTTTTCTGAATACTAGTAACATAATTTTGAAACCTTTCTGTCAAGTGTAACTTTTCCGTGATGCTTGGTGTTTGTTTTATCAATAATGTAGTTTTTTACTCTTTACTCAGTCAGGTGTCTTTGCATTTCTTCAGTTGTGTTTTCTGATTTCTGAATCTTTTAATTATTTGCTTAGCTTTTTAAGACAGAAAAACCAAAACCATACTATTATTTCATTGAACAACGAGCCTTTGACTTAAGTAGCAGTAATTAAAATACTATTGTCATTTCCTTCTTATGTCCCATGTTTCTATTCATGATCATATATTGATGATTTTGTATAGTTTTTACAGTGCTGTGCCCTTATCCTGAAAGGTTGTACAGATTTAAAACCCACTTGTATTTTAACCTTGTACCAATGGTCTTTCTCATCAAAACAAAATGTAGTGTGACATCCCCTTGTCCATACCCTTTTTTCCCCCACATTGTCTTTTTTTAACCCAGAAATGTGCCATCTGCAACTCTGTCATCTTACTGTTAAACTCTTCCCAGAGATCGGACAAATGCATTAAACGCCTTTCATTTTTGATGTGATTTCGATCCCCCATTGCCTGTTAATCATTTGCCATATTCAGGGCTGTTGGTTCTGTTGGTGTTTCTGTTAAGCAGCTCCAAGGGGGTGACAGCACAGTTTGCTGCAGATCCTGGATGAGCACCAGGCTTCCGGAGAGTCTTTTGCCAGCATGGTTGTCCAAGGCTCTTCAAAAGAGCAGTTGAGTTACATGAACAGGCTTCGCTTTGGGCCTGTCTTCACTGACACCTTCAAAGAACTGATCTGGTTTGCCTCTCGTATGGTCGCTTCCATGTTTTCAGTTAACTGGTCTGAAACCCTTGGAAGTGGGACTGGGCACACCTCAGGTGTTTCTCTGTTCAAGAGAGCAATGGGCTAAACTCTGCACTATGAAGAAGGACAGAACTTCTTGTTCCTGTTGCCAGTGCAGAGTGCAATTAACTTACATCCTCTGTAATTGTAAGGCACATGGTAAATTAAACTCATGGAGCAATAGTCTGGTCCTGTAACTGCCGAAATTAACAGATATTAATTGGTCCGCCTCTCCTGGAACAAGCTTTTCAAATATCTTGTTCATAAGATTCAAATTTCATGTCAGCAATAAAAGCCTTGCAGGCAAAATAAAAGCAGGGGTTCTGCTGACATTCTAGTGCAAGTCAGCTGTCTGCCCCTGCACTCTGTTTTTATAAATATGGTACCGGGCTTCACAATCAAGAAGGTCAGTTTGAGAAAGCAGCTAAAGGAGACAGTATTGTCTGCCTGCTTTTTGCACTGTGCTGGAGAGATGGACTCTGGTCATGTTGCCTGTGTGGAATTTTTTTTTTTTAATTCATCATGCTCTACTGTAGTCATTTGCACAAAGGATGCTTTTAAACGAGTAATGAGTGCTTTCCTGTTTGGCAGTTGGTTAAACTGAACTTTGTGTCACAGTTCTTTACGATTCACTCACACAAGACCTAAAATATTCAAGACTGGTAGGGGGGCAAAAAGCTCTGTCTGGCTCATGCTGTTTTGAGGAAAAGGGAGTCTTGGGGTGGAGAGGGGGGAACCCTGCAAAGACCTACAAATTATGCAGTGTTCTTTCTGTCCATGAATAGTTTCTCTTGTGAGTGAGTGAAGCTGTATTTTTGGACTCACAGACAAAGCAACTTTTGCTACAACTGGCTTTTCTCCAAAGCACACTTTCTGTGCTTATTCTATTCATTTTTATTATTTTAAAAATATAATGATAGATAGCTTGAAAGTGATCTGAAGGTTTGGGTCGAACATCCAGTGTCCAATTAGCCTTGTCTGTGATAGTACTGCAGATCATCTTCCCAGGCAGTAAGGCTCTATTGAGCCTCTCTAGCAGAGTGCCTGTTCTAGGAGAAATTTTGCATCTCATCTTTCTACTGAGAAGCGCCTCATGCTTGCAGAGAAAGTCAGAAGCTGAATCAAATTCAGATTTCAGACTGTTATTATTTACCTGTTACTGCACCTTTTAAATAGTGCCATGAAATTACAGTTTTATCCTTAATTAAGAGCATTAATATAATACACATGCTCACCTCTTCTGAGTATATGGGCCTCTGTAACCTCAGGACCTATCTGGCAATTTGAAATATGGTAACTTCAACTTCTGAAGCCAGTGGAGATCTAGTTTAGGGTACTACCTTGCTTGGCTTCAGTTGTGTTTCATCTTACGACTTATTCCAGGTGTGAGTTGGTACCTTTGTGGTTTAGCCTACCTGCCTTTCGTGTGAGAATAAACCAATTTTGTTGCAGGTTTTGAGAGAATTCGTCATTTTTTACTTTAAAGATACATGGGCAGTAAAATATAATGAGATGACAAAATTTACTGGCCATTATAGAAAACTTCTGATGTCATCTGTTTTTAACTACAGGGTGTTCCAATAGCTATTAAAACAAGTGCACGTTACAAGCTTTGCTGATAATTTCTCAGGACATCTGCATTGCAAAGTCCAGTCTTCAGAGCTGTAAAAAGGAAAAGATGTCTCATGAAAAACTATAATAGCTAGTTAAAAGTGAAAAATGCAGTTCAACAAGTTGAGATAACTTAAAAAGATTTATTAAAATGAAGAGATCCCTCTTGCATTTGGTTTAAGGATTATGTCTTTGGTTTAAGAAGCGTCTCTTTGGTGGTATCACCAGCAAAAGTGAAAAAGAAAATCTTGAGTCAGGGGTTCTCTGCAGTTACACTGGTCGTGGAGGTGGGAGGTGCAGAGTACCGGAATGTTGTAAGATAGCACCGCTGTTAGAACGGCTTGTGAAATTACATTCTTGTTTTAGCAGCTCTAAGTGTAGGATCCCTACTTGGAACCTTAATAGGGTCCCACCTCTTCTCTGGGTTACTTGTCAGGAGAGGACCCGTAGCAGACTAACACTGCTAAAGCCTCACATGCAGATGCCCATTGATGCAACTAGAACTTAATCCATCACCTACCAACAAAACACCTTCCAGGACTTTGTGTGAACTGGAATTATGGGATGCACCATAAATGGTTCATAACACCTGTGAAGAGAAAAGGGATTTTGAAATAAAGTCCCTAAAAGATACCCATCCTACAATAGCTGAGTTTCATTACTTAGTAATTTGTTTTGTTTTTCGCTTTGTTTTGTTGCAAATGAAGAGTGGTCAGGAAGAGGCTGACTTGACCAAGGAATGACCAAAATAAATAAACAGACAGGAGTCTTTATCAATGTTTTATGCTGTGTGCTCTAAACAGTATTGTAGCACCACACTTATTTCAGCAGTTACAAAGATCATTTTACCACTCAGTCTTTGTGGAATTAAAGTGCTTGTCAGAGCATTTTTTAATTAGTCCTACATGGATAGGTACATTGGAGCTCAATTTTAGGTATATTTCTAATAAAGGCAGGATTGTTAGGCTCATCATACCCATCATGAGACTGGTTTTGGTACTTGCCCTTTTGTTGGGTTTTAACAATTCAGGCTGAAATTTGACGAAATAGGCTAAAACTGAAGGGAAAAAAAGAGGGAAAGGGGAAAAAAAAGAAAGGAAAGAAAGAATGTGTGGGTATGCGTGTGTTTAAAACTATCTATGTACTTCAGAAAGCAAGCTAGGACATTGTTTATGAAGAAGAAAAACTACTGACCTTTTCCTTCTAGAGCAGAGTGTTTCCCAGTTGGCAAGATGGTGGCCTTTGAGTAGCAAAGTCATCAAGATTCTTTTGTCATTTAAAAAAGAAAAAAGTCTACCCAGTGCTGGCTAAGTTGATACGCAGCTGAATAACTGTGGTTTGCAAGTACACCCAAGGGACCTCCTTGGCTTTAGAAGAGAAAATCTCGGAAGATCTCCTCGTGTCTGCCCATGTTTGAACTGCTCCCAGCTTTGACTGCTAACCAGCATGTTCAGGCGCCGGCTCGACTTACCAGCTGAGCAGGCAAAACCCGGGCAGCACCAGTGAGGCCAGACCTCTCTGGCAGCTGGTCCGAGCCACAGTGAACACAGAAATCGGTCGTATTATCAGTGCCTCGTCCCAGTGCTTTAGATTTCAGACACATACTGTATCTACCAGAAAAATCACAGTATTTACTCCATTAGATCCCTTGTCCTGTGGTGCCTGTCGGGACGTTTGTATGTTCTGCTATCAAAAGTATGTGATACTTCCCACCTGAAAAAATACGGAAGCTGAGAGATTGCTGAAGTGGATCATTTTGAATATGTTACTGTTGAACTGATCTAATTAAAATTGACTGCAGCTTATTTTACTGTATCTGTTCAAAATGGAATACTAATTTACAAGTAGTGGCGTAATACACAGCTTAAGTGTTCAGTTACATGATTCTTTTTTTATTCTTCATAGTTCATTTTTGTAGTATGAGCAAGCTGTAAAACCTGAAGTCGTATTGTGAGCAATAGAGATGTTGGAATTCACTTGAATAACATGAAACATCATCTCAGTTTTTTCTCTAAAGATTAAATATTTGTGGTGCCATTTATTCATCACTTCTCTGTCTGCTCCTTGAGCTACCTGGTTAGAGGTGTGCACACAGAGGGATGCACCCCCTCACATCCCTGCCTGGATCTCTGGCTCCTGGTGTGCACACAGAGGGATGCACCCCCTCACATCCCTGCCTGGATCTCTGGCTCCTGGTGTGCACACAGAGGGATGCACCCCCTCACATCCCTGCCTGGATCTCTGGCTCCTGGTGTGCACACAGAGGGATGCACCCCCTCACATCCCTGCCTGGAGCTCTGGCTCCTGTGGTTACACAGGCAGTCAGGGTTAGCTCAGGTACACCTGTGTTCTGGCGTGACTTGCAGTTACTGAAGTGTCAATTAAATCTAAATGGGGTCCATCTGCTTTCTGAACTACAGTGACTGCTTAGAATAAGGGGGAGCAAGGCTCGTATCATCACTTTTGGCCAAATAACCAAAGTGTTTGAGCATTTTTATATATAAATTTTCTCAAATTCAGTCATCACAAGTTAGACTTGAATTTGTTTGGAACTAAAGATTTGGGTTAATTATAAATCATAAAAAGCCCCAATGTAATCACTCTTTGTAGAAAGAAATCACTGTGGATAACTTCTATACATGTAAAAATACCATGGGCTAATTAAAATAAACCTTAAGAGTTGGGCAGTTAGTGTTCTGAATTGTTGCTTTCACTCCTGAGTTGACCCATGGCTTTTTTCAGCCTGCAGCCTGCTGCAAGGCTTAGCAGGTCTGGGAATCGAGCATCCTCCAGTGCCAGGGCCTGTTGGGAGCTCATTTCTTTCTGATCCTTGGTAGACAAGTTGTTCTTAAATTGGGACATGGCAGGTGTGCAAGGGAATAATGGGAGAGTTCATGAAACATGAGACTGTTTCACTTCCCACTGCCCACTCAAACCTTTTTTTCCCCCCACTTTTCCTTCCCTTTTCTCCTGTTCTCTCCTGAGCCGATCTGCAGGTCTGGTCTGTCTTGTGTACTGTTTCCAAACACGAGTTAAGCAGTGACCTCCTCCTTCTTGTGTCCATTCTTGTCAGGGGTGTTCGTGCATGGGAACCATGCCCTCACCTACTGTGTCCATCCTTTCTTCTCTGTACTCCTATGTTTCTTGCACATTGTTTTTCCTAAAGTCTTTGGCTTATCCACTTCTGTTTACTGTGTTCTAAGCAAGGTAACAAGCAGCTAATCTTTTTCTTATAGCCATTGTCAGTAGTTTCTTATGCCTTGTTCTGAGTGTACTTTACTATTAATAACCAAAACATTCCTTAATATATGGAGTTTTAAACTGAACTGGAGGTAAACGCAAAACTGACAAGTCCCCATGATGCAAGTCATGAGTCAGCACATGATAACATAATATTTTTGATGGTTTTTGATAGTAATTTAGAAGGCTATATGATTTCACCAGATATAGGCACTATCACTCTTAATATTTCACTGGACAGTTTCTTGTATGATCCTCATTCTTTCCACCATTACTTTAATGCCAGGTACAGAGGAACTGTTTTACTGAGGTTAAAGTATTTGCTGTTATTAGTTATTACTATTTGGTTAGTGCTCATATCTAAATCAGAGTGCCTGTTGTGCTAAGCACTCTGCAAACATCTTTGAAGAGACAGTCTGCTCCAAAGAGTGGAGCAGATTAATACTTCAGTTTTTTCACCTTACTACTTAATGCTGCTTTTTTTGCACTTCAGTTACACTTACCTAAGGGATATCTATGCCACCCATGCCTCTCTGTAGTAATAGTAGTGATAATTAGGTAGCCACTTTTTATCTGGATTAAATGCAACTTCCCAAAGAATTTAAAAAAAAAATCCAGTGCATCATCAAATTGGACAAAGATGTTGAAAAACTTGTGCCCGGTGAGACACTGCTGCATGCTTGTGTCTAAAAAAGGAATGTTTCCTGCATTTTAAAGGTTTGTTTAGAATTGGGGGTTAATTATAACTTTCCTGCATGTATGTTAGGATTAAGATTGTTGTGTTTTCAGTTCTACAAGTGTGCAAGATTATTATTTAAAATTTCTGAGCTGATGTTGCCTGTCCAAACATTGGAAGGGGCTTCCCTGACCCCTGTAAGGTGCATCTGATGAAGTAAGCACACTAGAGATATTTTTTCCGTTGCCTTGGACAGATGAAAAGACTCTGTGAACTCAAGAGACCCTTGGTTTCATCCACTGTAGTTTCTCATCTTTACTAAAAGAGGTCTTTAGTAAAGACCTTATGACTTCCAGTCACAGAATGTCTGGAACACAGCAGTATCGGTTGCAAGAGATTAAAAATGTCTTTGTTAATTGCTCTTTTGTTACTGCTTGTTAGTGCAGTGCCTGTATTTCTAGACCTTAGTCCACAGGGGTCCAGATTGTGGATTTTGCTGGTTGTTTTTTAATCAGTGTCTATCTGCAGAAGCTTGTTAATCAGGAACCTGTCTGACAGAAAGTTGTCATTTGTTTCATCATGATACCTATAGTAATTTTTGCTGTAAATCATGTAACATTCTTCCAGTCTTCTCTTATGAAGTCTTTATGCCTTTTTTAATATGTCCATTTTATCTTACAAAGCTGTTCATTTTGGCTTACCCATGTTGTGTTCTGCTATCCTTTTTGATTCCTAGATTTTTCCAGGATGAAATACATTTTTGCTTTACAAGGCTTTCTTAAATGTACCTTCTCTATTAGTTTATTCCAGTCTGTAATAGCAGGGGCTTAGTCTGTACTCCATGAAAGCTTTGAGATACTACCTTTTATAAATACTGCAGTGAACTAGACTATTTCACTTTAAAGCTTTGATTGCTTGATGGTAGGTTTCAGCTTTGAACCCTCTTTTCTCTGTTTAATGATCTGGCTCGGGTTGTTGGACTGGTGCTGGAGTTGTCTATGGTCATTGCTCTGGGTGTCAAATAGGCTGCAGAGTCGAATGCTTTCCCAGAGCATGCATGTGCATGGAAGGCCACTTAAAAGGAAGATTTTTAGCCTTTGCCACTTTGTTGTTATTTATTCTCTAGCGTTCAGTGGTGCGTTTGCTTGGGCAAGAATTTGCAGTGAGTTTTTAGAATCCCTGTTTTATTTTCTGCTACATGAGTCTGTGCCTTTTTTTCAGCTGCTGTGCAGGAACTCCTCCGGTCAGATTAGCATGGTCTAGTGGTCTGCATCCAGCCTAGGAAAAGAGCCTTTAATCCCTCATCTGATGTTGAGTGCATTGATCCTCTCCTCTTCAGGATGCTGTGAATGACTGTAAATGTATGTCCTTATTGACTGCCATTATCCTCCTCCAGAGAAGTTCCTCTCTCTGTTCAACACCATGGTCTATAGATGTGAAAATCCTGTTTCTATGTTGATGTCCAAACTCATTCTCTCCTTCCTGGTCTTTTTGTCAACATTTGCCCTGAGAGGTTCCTCAGGGAGGGGGGATAGTCTCGGCGGCAGAAGTGTGTCAGAAGGGACAGAAGTTTTCACATAGCCCTACCAGTCAGTACCTCAGTGCCCCTCGCCAGTCTCCCTGGCATTCTAACCTGGTATTTTCCCCAAAGGATTAGTTCACTGCCTTAGATTCCCTCTTTGTGAAGCTAGGATGATGTTCTCATCACAGGATTAGGTGAGGATTAGCTAGTGTTTATCAGCGACTTGCAGATAAAAGAAGTGCTTTATTTACATGTATATCTTTTAGACTGCGTGGTCTTGATCACTTGGCAGTGCTCAGCTCTGCATTAGAGAAACATCTGCTGTAGGGTGCTGTTATACAATAATTGTTACAGAGAGTTACTAACGTGTGTGTGTATTTAGAAGTGAATCCCGCTTCTCGAAAACTGAAGCATTTTAAAACGTGAAAATATTCTGTCCTGTTCTCTTTTTTTTAATTATTATTGCTACCTTTAAAGTGTTTTTTATTAGTGTTGACACATAGGATTTTTGTGGACATTCTGGAAATAAGAACAATATTTCTGGCCTAATGACTGTAAGTACTTCTAAAGGTAGAAGGAAACACAGTGCCATCTTTCAAAAGTTACCTTCCTAGACAGACAGGCAATGTCTGCTGTTACCTTTCAACACCAACCATCCCTAGTTCATGAATTATAGTAGCTGGAAGCTGAAATTCAGTGTTTCTTCTGCTTCTTTTATAATTTCTGGAAATGAAGGTTTTGCAGCAACTGGAATCAGCTAACAGTCTTGTTGAAAATACATCTTGTTCTTCCGTAGCGATATTGGCTCTGTGGGACTTTCTTAGTAACATGAACAGATATGACTCAGAAGACAGAGAGAGAATAACTATGTTGTGTAGGAAGTTAAAAAAATGGAGTTTTTTACCATTTTGTTTTGGTAAAGCACAACAGTAAAGCTGCAATGCCTGCCTTTTTTTGTTTGGTTTTTTTTTCTGCTTCTTGACAGCCAGTAGAACTGGAGCTGGTATCCTGAATTGATCTTAACAATCCATGAGAAATCCAAGAGAGAACCAATGAGATGTTCTCAACAGTAGGAGATATTTTGAAGTGCTGTCATTTCTAGTTTTCATGGTATCAAACTGCAGATTGCTAATGCAGATTGTTTTATATTGCATTAGGCAAGATTAGATGGGTATTGCATAAAAATATTATTTGAATTGGGCCAAATTTGGATTATTTGGCTTTTGGGGGCCTTTCTTACATGGAGAACCTCTAATCAGGAAGAAAATGTAGTAGAAACTTGTTCTCAAAGTAAAATACAGGACCAAAAGTATGCAGCGAGAGGAGGGAGGTGGGGGTACATGATAAAATCCCACCTTCTTGGAGCCCATGTAATTACCTTCTCTCTTCTCATTGACTAGACAGCACCCTCAGGTCTGGTCCTTGTTCCCTTTGTCCTTATTCCCTGGGTTTCTATTACTCTTGAGGGTTCTCTTCATCTCTTCCTCCACCCTTATGTTTTCAAAATTACCACAGTCTGTTCCCCTTAGAGAAAATTTCCTAATACTTGACTGCAAACTTGTTCTTTCATTCAACCAGATCGTTTCAGAAAGCATTCCTGTGTTAATTTCCCTGAGAAATTTTTGCCCATGACATCTTGGTTTTGAACTTTTATTGCATTTCTTTCAAGCTCCTTATGGAAGGAGCCAGTCCTTATGTGTTTGTGAAAGGCCATTTATATTGTCCCCAGACAGTTAGTAGCCAGGCACAGTCTGTATGCAATAAAATGTCTGTAACCTTTCAGAAACCTTATCTTTAACATATTATCTTATCTTTTGCTCTAATTTCTCTTGGGTTTTATCCTCTGTTCTAGCCAGTTTCCCACATTTCTTACATCAGTAAAATTAAAAATATCATCTGCTAGACTAACATGAAAGTACTTCTCAATGTATGAAGAAGTTACATTTTGTATCGTACACTTGAAATGGTGTATTGAAGGAGAAAAGATCGTATTGATAGAGGTTGTGTAAATGTAATGTAAGAGATTGAGCTTCAGACCACTAAAATTATTTACAGTATTTTCAGCGAACTTCAGTAGGAGCAGGAGCTTATCCGAAATGGTTCTGACCAAGAAGGGAGAATTTTATTTACCATCTGCTTGGATAGCATCTTACTGTGTGTTTTACAGTAATACTTGGTGTTCTGATGTCCATTCTGATTGTGATTCTTCTTTCCAGATGTTCTGGGAAAGTGAAACAGACGTGGTTGCTATTTAGATAGGATGTTTGCTCAGTGCTTTTTTTACAAACTGCTGCTTTTCTACAGGCAGCGAAACAGAATCTCTGTCCCTGGGAAATGCCCTGCAGAATTAACGGCGCTTGAAGTCTTGGGAAATACTGTGTGTCCCTTGCTGCCCTCTCTCTTCCTTTATCTTCTCCTCCTCAGTACGTGCTCTCCTCACTTTCAGCTTCCAAAGATGAAAATCTTACCCCGATAATGTCTTGTGGGTATTACAGCCTTGCCTAAACTGCAGTCTCTGTTGGTCACGTCAGGTTGTATTCCAGTCATTTTCCCAGAAAATGCCCCGAGGGGCTGCATGCAACTCATTTGAAATGGTTTCCTATTTGCGTTTGTTACTAATGCCGTGGGATTGTTTAAGCACCCAATTTTGTTTGTTTGTTTTATTTTTAAAATCATCCTTTTGCACCGCTCTGACAGATTTGCTGTAGAAAATTGCTGCTAAAATCCGGTTCCGCGTGCCATTAGGGCCGTATCGCTTCCTCTGCCGCCCCAGCCGTGCCGGTAGGTTCCCGGGAGGCAGGGCAGGCTCGGCTGCAGCTCGGCGCAGGATCAGAAGGCGCTCCGGCGTGTGGCATCCATGCTGTGCTGTCTGGCTGCCGTTCGCACCCGCCCACCGCTCCCCGCCGCCGCGCTCGGGCCCATGCGCCTTTTCAGGGGCTGAGATAAGATGTCAATGAGAGGGGCGGGCGGGTTCGCCGAGCTGCCGGAGCAATTGATTCTTGTCTGCCTCTCCGAGCAGCCTGTCTGCGCAGCGGCGCATGAGACGCTTTTGCACAATACCCCGCTAATGCCCTAGTCAGCAGCTTCCAAAGGAAGAACAGTATTTTAGAAAGAAATAATAGCGGTCCTCTGTGAGCCGCAGTGAGCGCATGGACAAGAGCTAAATTTGGAAAGCTAAAGCTTATTTCGTGCAATATTATTAGAATTATTTGGGTTTCCAAAGGCACGCTCATACATGTATGTGTTGCTGGCCAGCTTTTCCACGTGACTCGGCTAGATCCAAATGCAGTTATTTATAGATGGCAAGAGCGGTGATGGCATTATCTTATAGCACTCCGGTCCTGAAATTATAGCACTTGTGTGCAGGGAGAGGCGGCCAGGTGTCCTCTGTGAGAATTTAGGCAGGCTGCTCTTTTGTAAATGTCCATAAGAGGTAGTCACGAATAACTCCTTCCCTCTTCCCCAATTCTTTTTTATTTTCAGGCAGAGAAAAGAAAGGTATTGAAAAACCAGTCTGGGCTGTGATTTCTACTGGCTTCTTCCCTAGATGCTTGTAAAAAGCAATTAGCCACGTTCATTTTTATACCTCTCCCCTCTTCCACAGATAACCTCTTTCTACCTATGTAAAATGATAAACATGCCCCTGAAGACAAGGAAACAGCAATTTCTAATCTGTCTAAAACTAATGTTCGTAGTTAGGTTTTTAAATAAAAGTCTCTTGTTGCAGCCCTCTTGTGCTTGTAGCTCAGCTAATTGAGCTGAGGCTGCTCCGTGTGCGCTGGAGCCCTGTCTCGGGGTACCGCCTGCGCGAGGAAGCAGCTGCCTGGTTCCGCCTCTGCGGAGCGCCGGAGCCCTGCTGCTGGGGCCGCGCTCTGAGCCACAGCAGGGATTTCGTCTGGCTAGGGAAAAACCAAACGCATGTCTGGGGGGAAATTTTGTTTTTTAAGAAAGAGAAACAAGGCAAAAGAATATTAAAAAAAAAAAAAAAGGAAGAAGAAGAAAAAAGCTGGTCGGGTTCACAGGGTGGTCACACAAAGAAATGCTTCGGCACAGCTGGGAGTGTGCAGGCTATGGCAGAGCATGGGCACAGACAGCAGAAGATGGGGCTACCTCAAGGTGGTACTGCTGCAGTTCACTTGGTATCATGAAACTACAACTAAAATAATGTGAAGATCAGGGTAGGGTTATTTAGATGTTTCTTATTTTACACCAGCCTGAGTTTTCGATGTGGCCCTAATTGTAGCAGAGCATAGATGCTTTCCTACTTTTGCTTTACTGGTAATAAATAAAATAAACATAGTGCATGTGGAGCCTTTAGGGGTATCAGAATGTCTTAACAAGAGCATCCATGGCTCACAAAGTCTGCTCCTGTAATACAGCCGTGTTTCAGGTGGGAAACATCCATTAGCTCGGAAGACACAGCTAGAAGAAATGGAACTTTAAGGATACAGAAGCCCTTTTCTTGCTCAGATTAGTTACCAAGTTCCCAGTGCAGCTTGGGAACAATTACTTGGTATTTGACTTTGGTATATTAATTGAATGTTAATTAATTAGGCAGTTATCAAGAAAAGGTGATTGGTACCAGAGGAGCAGAGCAGGTTGCTAGTAAAGAATGATGACAAGGTTTGTGGGGTTGGTGGGATACAGAGGGAAAAAAGAGAAGTAATGACTCTGTTGGAAAACTACCTCATCAACTGGACAGTGAGATGGGAAGCGTTGCTGCCTTGAAACTGCAGTGCATGCACACATCTGTCTGCCCTGTATTGTTCAAACAGAAATCAGTTAAGTTAAAAACTGCTGCAGGCTGAGTTTCTCTTTCCTGATGTCCTTAACTGTTTTCATGTTCAGCACTTAGAGACTGTTTTACGTAGTTGTAATATTTCCTTCAGAATGAAGAGTGAGTGGAAGGATAGGGTTAGAGTACTTCTAGCTTAGTTCTGTTCAAGTACAAAGTTTGGATAGTATGAAAAATGGTCCTGCAACCCCCAACTTTGAAAGCAAACTTTTTTTTTCCTTCAGCAGTTATAGAGAAGTTGACAACGTTTGTATTACACTAATCATACAAAAGTAAAAAAATTCTGAGGACACCTGATAAAACATTCTTTTCCTGTAAAAATATAAAATAATGTAAAGTTAAAGCAAAGAGCAAGATTGCAGAACCAAAAAGCAAAAGTTCCTGAAATAGCTTTTGGTCCTTATGAGTTCTGGCTGTGTAGTGTTAACTTTGGAAACACGTTTCTGCTATAAATTCTGGTTGTGTGGTTTTTGCAATTTTTTTTCCCCTCCTTGAAAGCCTCTCCAGATGTTTTACAGTTGTTGTTTGAAAATGTTCCATGGCAGGCACAGAGACTGCGGGCACAGAGCAGTAACCCCTTGATGTGGTGGTTGTGGTTTTTCCTTGCAAAGAGAGGAAGGTGGATGATCCTCTCTGTTCTGGGACTCTGTTCTGTCACAAATGGTGTGACCTTCAGCACATCACCTGCTCTCAGTTTCTTTCATCTTTAAAACTTAGCCAGTAAGCCATGTAGCCGGATGGCCACTTCAGCAGTCTCTGCAGGAGCTCCCCACAGTGTAGCTGAGATGTCTTTTTGGGATAATTGTGAATACAAGCCAGATTTAAATACTTTCCCAATGCAGACTGATTGAATTTCCTCTGCTCACAAACATAGATTTCATTAGATTCTAAAAGACTTCAAAAAGTCATCCGTGCCATGCCCCCTTGGCTGAAGAATCCATTTGCCCTAGATCTGTATCTGACCTTTCCTCTGCATCTCCATTCATGGAAATTCCTCACCTTACCCCTTAGCGTATTAAAGAGCATTAGTATGCTTCTAATATCTAACCTGTGTCTTTTTTATCTCTATGTATTGATGTTTCTGCTGTGGATATAGTTAATGCTTTGATACTCATTAAATCAGAATACTGCTGCTATCAGTCTTCCCTCTTTAAGAAAAAAAAAAAAAAAAAGCCCAAACCAAACCCACCAAAAGCCCTAATCTATGCAATCATTTCTTGCAGGGCATATTGGTAGGGTTTTTTCTAATCATTCTGATGACTTTTCTCTCCCGTCTGTGGCTGCACACTGTGGTGGGATAGAGAGAAAGGAGAACTGTGCGTCTCCCCGGCTTGGGTCCCACTCATGCAGCTGAGGAGGCTGGTTGGCAGCACAGCACAGCTCCTGCCTTCATTGCCCTTCTGAGGATTCCTGCCATCAGGCCTGCTTCTCACCCTCTCGTTGGGAGATGTGTTGTTGGGACTTTGCACTTGCTCCTGTTGGATGTCATTTCAGATAATTTCTCCAGCTTTTCAGGATGATTTCAGCAACAAATTTCTGCAGTGAGCTGGTGCTTCTTCCCAGCTTGTGCCATGTGTAAATCGACCCAGACCACGCTCTAGCCCTTTATTCATCTGCATCATGGATATCTGTAAATGAATCATTCAGTAATTTCAGGCCCAGAGAAAACTGCAAAAACCCATCTGATAATGCTCATTTCTATTGGTTTAATAGTTTGGTAAGGCTTAAGTTTCCAGCCATTTTGTGGTGTGTTCAGCTAGACCTAATTTCCCTTGTTTATTCAAAAGAATGTCATGTTAAGCAGCACTAAAGCCTGACTAAAATCAAACTACTCTATGCTCAAGGTCTATTGTCTGCTAGTGTAAAGAAAGTACAGAAGTAAGGCGTGATTTATTCCTGACAAGTCCATTTTGGTTGTTACTCATTTTTTACTTTCCTCTTGGTCCTTTTGAATAATCTGGGTTAGTTTTCCATGAGAGGAGGCTGAACCTCCAATTCTGCAGTTATTCCTTTCTTTCTTTTAATCATAGACACTAGATTTTCCCTTTTCCAGACTTCCATTGTTGTACTGATTGTGCATGGCTTCCCTGTGTTCCAGCTCCTGTTAAGTTCATCTGTTGGGCTTTTTCCTAGCACTTTCAGATGTTAGTGGTGGTGCTAGCTCAGGAGTTGTTAACAGTAGTAATTGGAGGGCTGAGGATGGATTAAGTGAAACAGAGCCTCTCACCTGTAGGTCACTGCTTTGACTGTAGCCAAAGATGGGTTCAAGTGTGTCAGTCTCATTTTTCAGATGTCTGGATTATATGTGAAATCTGTTGATGACTAGAACTGTCATTACAAAATAAAAGCGGACAGCAGTAATGAAAGATGCTGTTGTTTGAAATCTAAGCAGTGAAACCAGCAATTGGATGAGTAAGAAAACACGCAGTCTAATGCTATTGGAGTGCATTTCCTTGGAAAGCCTTATCCGAGATTCACTTGCTGGTGGCCTTTCACCAGTGTTGTCTTCTCTTTATGTAATGGGCTGTGTTTTCAGATGTAGCAGGTTGGGTAGAGCTAAGCCTAAATGAGATGCTTACGTATTTTATCTGGATCTGTACAGAGTGTTTTGTGCTTGCCAAATTGAGCCATTGTTGCTATGTTTTGTAATGTATTACTTCAAAGTTAATGTAGTGAATCTGGTAAGGTCCTCTGCCAAGTTTTGGCAAGTGTAGAAGGAAATTAGGGAATCCCAGTTCCACTGAAGGCATAGGATGAGGATACCAGTATTCAAATCTGTGTCTCCAGCATGTACTATTCCAGTTGGCAAGAGCCTTTGGGCAAGCCTACGTGTATATGTGTCTTGAGAGGTATTTGTGAAGAATCGAAGATATGCCAAGGCAAGCTGGACCCGTATTCAAGACCAGACTTTTGTACATGGTGTCACTCTCATGCAGCACATGCTGGATAACTCTCAGGTTTGCAGTAAGGGTTTTATTGAATAAAACCTCTGTTAATTAATGTGATACTGCATTCAGTTTAATTAGGTGTTCCCTTCATTATCTATTTTCTACAAACCTGCATGATTTTTTGTTTTTTAATTGTAGTACATAATTGCATTATAGATCCTACTGGGGCAAACCTGGATATTTCTCCAGGACACAGCTGTAGCTATAGTAATGAAGGACTCATTGTTGATAAAAGACATTACTTAAATATTAGGGGTATAAATGTGTATCATGCCCTGTTCCACAATGTTGAACTGTGGCTGTCAACTTTGTGTTCCTGTTGTCATTATCAGGGCCTCCCAAAGCAGGATCTGAGCCAGCTGCCCCCTTTGCTCTGCTGAGGAATTCAGTTCCATGCAGTTTGCTGTGCAGTGGCTGGGTCGAGCACTTTTTAAATCTGTGTGCCTTTAGAGGTGGCTCTTCTCACTACAGTGGAGCAGGTTTGTGTTGGTACTTTTTAGATAAAATCAGTCCATTTAATCCAACTTACTTGGACTTTTAAGCTAACGTCACTGATTTTGCCTGATGGAGAAAAGCAGTCACAATGCTCAGGTGCTCTGAAAAAGCAGCCAGCTGGGGTGCAAGCCTCCCGGGATGAGGTGGGAGCAAACACCTGGGAGTAAGCACTGGCTCTATGCCGTGGGCTGCTGTGTGCTAAGTGGGTGTCTGCTGGCAGCCGGAGCGGTAGGCCTGGGAGGAGGGATGGGCTCCCTGGCATCTGCTTTGAGTCCATGTTGAACAGCCAGACTGCTGAGAAATTAATACTTGTGCTTTGTGATTGGCTTTGTATGTGCTCCTTTTGTGCTCTCGGTGTTGAGGCAGCCACGGAGCAGAAGCTCGTGTAAGGACGGGGTAGGGCTTGCCTGTGGCGGGGTCAGGCCGTGTAGCGGTGCCTTGGGAGAACTGCGCAGGAGGGACAAACACAAATCTCTGCTAGCGGACAGTTACAGCCCGGGTGTGTGGCCTTGCTTTGCTGCCCTGACACACTGTCCGACAGGTCAGCCAGCCACTGCCAGGCTCTGCTGGGGTGTGTGAGGAGGAGAGCTGCAAGAAAATCAATCCTTGAAATAGTTTGGAATTACTGGTTTCTTCCTCTCTCCCGTTTCCTAGCTCTTTAAAAGCAAAATGGCTTTTAACACACAACGAAAACATCTGATTTTCAGTTTCACAAAACTGCGGACAAAGGTTCCATCCTTTTAATGCAATTGACCTTATTTTTCTAAAACTGTCAGCACACTGAGCTTTAGGTAGTTAACATTTGCAGTGTGTTTTTCCAAATGTGATATAGTCTCCATTTTTCTATGTAGAAAGAATAACTCTTCTAAATAACCAAGACAATAGTTATTTCCACTCCTCTCATTCTCTTCTCATTGCTGCTTCCCATCCCTCCCCACCAAATTACCTCACTGGATGTTTTATAAAAACTGTATTTAGATTGCAGTCTGTAGAAGAGAGAGTAGAAAGCACTCTGTAGCTCTGCATTCTACTTATCTGGAATTCTCCATGTAAAAAAAATACAAATTTGTTTCTAAAAGCAATATAAAATTAATGGATATGATTGGTGAAAAATGATGTATTTTCTTACTTATGCTGCAAATATCGTTTCAGCCAAATGCATTTCCTTCTGAGACATGAAACCAATCTAGCGAGATGGTGCTGAACAGATAGTTCTCCAAATCAAACTCCTCCTTTTTTCCTAATATTTTCATTGCAGCGAATAAGAAATACGGGTCTGCCAGTCTGCCTATTGAACTATCTACTGCAGCTTAACTGCAGCAAGGAAGCGGTAATCCTATTGTGCTCTTCCAGCAGTCTCCCGGGAAGCAGGAGGCATTGAAATTACTGAGCTGTTGTCCTATCCCCTCCTCACCT
Source organism: Gymnorhina tibicen (assembly GCA_013399875.1). Classification (NCBI taxonomy): domain Eukaryota; kingdom Metazoa; phylum Chordata; class Aves; order Passeriformes; family Artamidae; genus Gymnorhina; species Gymnorhina tibicen. The sequence continues at coordinate 3,002,967 of VXAZ01001324.1, read as the reverse complement.
GTCTTTGTGGCTGTAAATACAGTGTCTGCCTGTAAATAACAGTTTGCTGCACCTTTAAGCACGTTCCCTAACAAGAGGCAGCGATTTACTGAGGTGATAAGCTGTAACTAATACTAGGGTATCATAATAGGTAAATAGATTAGCACTGTGCTTGTCTGTATTTTGCTTTCTAGGGAGCCGCTGGCTCATGCACTCGGAGGTGCTTACTCTGGCACTTTGCACGGCGCCGAGTACACCCAGGCAGTGCAGGATTGCAGCTCCCAGTGCCGGCGTGGGTGCAGCTGGTGAAATGCATTAGTGCCTCTCTGGAGTAGCACTGATTGCACACCCTGGTTTCTTTACTTTTTCTGGTCCCTGGCCCAAAAAAGGGTTGTAATGGGCTATACCAGTCTTCAATGCCATGGCTATAAAATGAGCTGCATCATCAGCATCCATCATGTAATATTTGCAGATATGCCAGCATCATTTGTTGTCAAGAAGTATTAGGTGGTGTGAGCAGCCTGGGCACAATCCGTGGCTTCCCCCAGCTTAAGCTCCTTGATTTTCCTAATGGAAGGGCCTCAGCACTTACAAAGAGTCGTGATGCTGCTGCTGGGTGAGGGGCACTCGTGGCTATGAGGAATGGGAAGGTGCCACAGAGCAAGCAGTGCAGGCCTTTGTTTCTGTACTGCCTGGCAGGTTTTCAGCACAAAAGGGTCCTTACAGGAAAGGAACAGTACCAGGGGATGTGGCCGGTCCTAATAATTGTGTCGCAAATCTTGTGATACTTGGCATGTTCTTAAAGACTTGGCTCCTAGAGGCAGGGGATTAAATAACAATTGCTTCCTTTCTCTTTCAAGCAAGGCTTAGCTCTGTGGTTGCAGAGAAATGCTTAAAATGTGACTTGGGCTGACTGGGAAAAAAAAAACCTGCCTTCCAGCCTTCTTCCCCCTCCTTGTCCCCAGGATCCCAATGTGGATACATTGCCATGTCTTATGATTTTTTTCAATGAAAGACTTTAAAACTATTGGAGGCATCCAGAAGGACATACAGTGTTGCCAACTTTGGGTGTGTGGGAGTATTTATGAGTATTTTAAGGAGAGGTTGGTCACATTCTGTGCTGAGACACACTCTTGCCATGTCTGGTCCTCTTCAAAGAATAGAGAAACAAAAATGGGACTGGGTAGCAGCAAGCTGAATATCTCTGAACTGGTTTTTTTCTCTTGCTTCCTTAGGGAAGCCCCTTGGGCTAGTTGTAATTGAAATTTCTCTTATTTTCAAATCTGTGTTTCTTCTTTTCACAAATGTGAAAGCTGAGGCTGCTCATGTCTGTGTTGGTTTCTTAATGCAGTCGTTATTAGCAAATCAGTATTGATTTATTCCTATGGAAATAGATCAGTGCTAAAAGTAAAACACAATCCCATTAAGAATGATACAGGTTTTGCAGATGGAGAAAAGTAGGTCAAATATTGCACCAGTCATCCCAGAGAGTGTCCCTTTAAGCCAAATAAATGTGTGAATACACTTAAACTGTCAGTACATCATTTGATTGCCATTATTCTGCATCTTTTTTGCGTGAGCTAGCAGAGCCCTCTGTGACCAAGCAGCGTTTGAAAGAAAATGCCAATTTTGGTGTATCAACCAGGTTGTATTTTACACCTGGGCTGCATACAGGACTTCTTGTGGGGGTGTGTGCACATTGAAGGATTCTTCCTTTCCTCCCATTGCAGCAGTTGAGTTCAACTTAAACAGGAAAGCCACATCATTGTATGCAAGGGACATTGTAGCAATGCAGCAGAGGAACACGATTTAAATCTGATCATTAAACTGCCGCAGCAAGAGGCTGCGAGAGACGGTGTGGATGGTCCATCTGCAAAATCTGTGCTCCTGTTGTACAAGGAGGAGGGGCGGAGGGGGAGAAAAAGCAGCTGCTTGGCTGTGCTATGAGAGGGTGAGACTGACTGTTGGCACCATCTGTAGCTGTCCTTTGTGCTTGCTGCTTTATCTGTTCATTATAGTATGATACTGAAATTCTCGTGCTTTGAGTGTAAATGAGTTGAGATACGCCTAATACTGTCAGCATAAAAAGCAGTAACTAAGTACACTAAAGATGAATAGTGTAATCTGTAAATTCATTTTGAGTTTGTTTCATCTTGCTTGAATAGCCCAGGAAGTGATGTTCTCCAGAAGGCAGCTGTACCAGATGTGTGTTGGCAGGGTATATATTCATCTTACCGAGCAGAGAGCAGAGCGGTGGAGGTGGATGGGGCAGGAGAGCGGGGAGGCTGCCCTGTATTTCCCAGCATAAGAGAGCAAACTCCTTTAGAGGAAGGATAGAGCAGGTCAGAGGGGAACTGGTAACTCCTAAGGTGGCTACAAACAGCTTTGTTTTCATTCCATGCACAAGTACCAACGCAGGGAAGAGAGTGATTATTATACATGGTACATGAGTTGAAATGTCCCGGGGGAGGAAAGGTTGAACCTCTCCATAATGAGTGCTGTGATAGGGATGAGTAAATTTGCTAGTTTTTTTACCTGCAGTCTCTTAGTTTCCAGAAACGTGAGTCCTCTCCAGATAACTTGTAGAATAAAACCATCCAGCTTATCTTGAGGACCTCTTCGTTCTTTGATGGTTTACATTTTCCTTTATAAATCCACGTACTGGATATTGGTAATAATAACAACTCACTAAGATGTTTTCTTATTTTCACCTCACCAAAGCAATGCTGTCATTGGCATATTCCTTTTCCAGGACTTACACTGCTTTTTTTTTCCAAGCAGGTTTGGCTTTTGTTTGCAGATTCATGCCCTCAGATCCGCTGGGTTGTTGCTTTTTATCTTACTTGTCAAGTGCACGTAGGTGTGCAGAAGGAGCAACTCCCTTCTCCCATCATAGCCTCGTCTAAGATGGATGATTCCATAGTAATTACACTCGGCTGTGAAAGTGCTCAGCATCCACTATTACTCATCCACTATTACTCTGTGATGGCTGCGTTAAGTGTTCGGTGGAACACTTTGTTCGTGTTTCCCGAGCTCAAGTGGCTGTGGCGCAAGGGAAGAAACCCTGTGGGGCAGGAATTTGTATCTCCAGGTGGCTGGAAAGGGGGAGGGGGGCCTTTGTCACTGGCGCATTAGTAACGATATGCCAGGGATAAAAGGTGAGTATAATTTGATCAAATGCTTGTTGACAGATTCCTTGGCTAATAGAGAAGCAGCTTAGACTGACACTCGTTGCTGGAACATTTCACAGAGCTCGGGGGAATGCGTTCTGTAGGCTACGTGTGAGGCTGGTGATTTCCGAGTGACCATATTTAGTTACATAAAGAAGCGATGTCCCCTTTTTGTCACAGCAGAGCTCTAAAATGCCTCCCTAAACACCGCTCTTGACCTTCTGCTTGATAAATGCAATAAAATTACTACCTCTTCTTTGTTCAAATGTGTGATTAATTCACAGCAATGACCCAGGCTCGAAGTATTTTTCTTGTGTGGCCATTTAACTTGAGAAAATTCATTTGTTTCTTGTACTGGAAAACCGTACTTGTGTGTGTTTTTGGTAAAGCAGGTTCCTTTTTCTCCCCTACAAATATGACTTTACAGTTGGTCTCTTTGGAATTTGTTCTGTGTTAACAGTACATGTGAGTAGCTACTGGGAAAAGAAGGTGGTGTACCCTGAAATGATAGTTTGCTACTGCTTCTGATTATGTTATTTGGTGAAAAGACAAGCTTTAGAAGAATAGGAATGAAAACAGAAGCCTCAACTTTAGAGAATTCTGCATTTGTCTCTTTTAAACGAGCAAGCCTAAAATTACATGTAGAGCTCTTACTACGCTAAACTGCTGTGGCAGCTTGGGTTTTCAGTAGTCTTCTGGTTCTCACCCACCTGTGTAATCTGTTGATTTGTGCTCAGTTCGCAACACCTCAGGAAGGCACTTAGTTAAAAACTAAACACGAAGCGTTTTTTTGTTCCGAGGGTTTTGTAAACCATCCTTTAAAGAAGAAAAAACCCCAAGCACTTGAGAAGTTCATTTCTTTCAACTGCGGGGTTTTTCAATTAGTCTGCACTTTGTTGCAGTGGAGTTCCTCACCGCATCGTCACACCTGGCTGACTTTTTACCAGAGCCATTTTCGATGTTGGAATTAAATAGGCAGCTTTGAGGCTGGGGTGGATGTTGCTGGAGGCTTCAGTGGGGTGTCTCGGCTGGGCGCACTCATGGGAGCCAGGTTTCACTTGCAGTCACTTTCTGGGGCTCTGCTTACTGCAGAGTAGGAGGTTTCTGTAACAGGGCCTGGTCTTTTCTGACTGCGGGTGCATAAGGAAGAGGACACATTTTCAGGAATAATGACCTCTTTCATGTCTTTAGAAAGAGTTGCAAGCTCTTCTTCCCTCTAAGAAATCTCTGCATCTTCATAGTTCATAAGCATGATTTTCCTATAAGCACAGAATTACCCTCATTGACTACAAGATTAGGCACATAATGGAAACACACATTTCGGGGTTGTTCTGGGTCAAATATAGATTTAAGTGCCTAACTTGGTATCCATACATCATTTTCCTGTTTATCTATTCAAGACTGGTAGCTCATAACAGTTTTGGAAATTAATTCGTGCACATGGGTTCCTCTCCAATTAATCTTTTGAAAAAAACCCAGCCAAACAGAAGTCTTTTTCTTTGCTCCACTCTGTAAATGATGTCTTCTGTATGTTTTTGTTATCTTTCTATTAGTGGGAAATGAATTATTCTGCATCTTACTTCACTTGTAACAGCTATCCCATATCCTTTTGCTTCATCCATTCTTCATCTCTGTGCTGCTCAGCTCAGACACATTCTCTTGTGCCTCCTGGGCTATGCAGAATGTTTGTAACTTGCATTAAAACATTCTAATGATAGTGTAGGGCAATTACAGACTCAGTTTGATGGGATAATAATGTGAGTGGTGGGTTGTGGACAAGCTTTGCGCTCCTGGCGTTTGTCTGTTCGGCTTGTGACTCTTGTTACAGTGGCTTGCACCTGCACTGGGCTGTGCTGGTTCCTCAGATGTGTGCTCACTGTCATTTGTTCTGTTTGCACAGCACTGCTTTCATCGTGGTGTGAGGAGCTGGGACGGCTCTTGCTGCTTCGCCACCAGAAAAGCCGGCAGAACGATCCTCCCGGGAAGCTCCCCATGCAACCCCCCATGAACTCTATGAGCTCCATGAAACCCACCCTCTCTCACAGGTGAGTCTGGGCCCAGCCCGCGGCAGCGCGGCCCGGGCAGGGTGTTGTGCGACTTGAGATGCGTTGCTCGAAATGCTTATTACCACTGATGGGGGAGCGACGCCGTTCCGTGCCCTGCTCAGCACTGCGGACAACAAGGTCTCCGTAATCACAGCAAGCACTAACTAAGCTCAGATTTTCTCTTTGCTATTGCCCCGTGCATAGTGAAGTGACACTTCCATCTTCAAATCTGTGCTCAGATCAAGTGAGCTTGCTTTCAAGCTTCGAGTTATGCCCTAGAGATAAACTTCTACATCATGTCTCTCATCAGACATTTGCCTGATGTTTATTTAAATACAACTGGCTTTTCTTGACGTTGGAAACATTCCACTGATGTTCTGTGCTTTAAGTGTCATTGGAAATGTATTGCATGCAAAGCAATTGTACCGTGGGTGTAGCCATAGATGGGAGAATGTTCTGCACAGTCTTGTATCAGGTGAGGACCACAAAGCACTTGTGTTGATTTAGAGAAAATGTGAGCATTAAGGGACACTATAAGAAGATTATGTGAAGGCTTTGATTACCAAATTATGTGGAGGAGCACTATTTGTGTTTCTTGTCTGCACAACCTAGGTCAAAGCAAAAGCTGGAGATTAAGTGTAGACAGGATCCTGTAGACAGGATTAAGCATTCATTCCATGCTTTATGTTTCTGGGAGTTTTTTTCCAAGGCCTTCTTTCCCTCAGCATTCCATTGAAGAAATCACAAATAATAAAAATTTGTTGTAGTGTAGAGTATTTTTGTTAGTAAAGGATTATGAGAGTGTAATGAGTCTAAATTCCTTGTACCTAGGTTCCGTGATAGCCTAACTTGAACTTTTGTGTTAGAATGGAGCTTAGAGACATCTTTGTACCAGTGCATTTGCATATGCAAATTTGTCTGAAAACAACTTTTGAGGTTTCAGTTGGATTTTTTTTTCATTATTTTTGTTGCATTTATGGGAAAACCATGCAATCACTATGCCTTTTATTTTAGCCCTTGAGAATAAATAAAGTTCTTTTTTTTTTGGAAGTATAATTACTATATCATCACTGACTTTTCAGAGTACCTGGATTTCCTCTTTTTTAGTTGCTTATGAAATGACTGATTGTAAACACACTTAAAAAACCCACAGAAAACTTAATGTTTTAAAATAATTTTACACTTGGGAGAAGCTTTTCAGAAGATGAAGCAGAATTAGTGGCCAGTCTTCGTAGAACGTGGTGCAGTGTATGTGCTCTCTTAGGTGTAGTTTTGTAGTTTTTAGATGCCTGATTGTCATTTGACCTTTTAGCCTCTGTTCCTCTAGAGTCTATAAAGTAAGACTATCTCACAGGAGCTGTGTGCTACATTACTAGATAATAGATAAGATAGGCCCAGCTCACTTCTTTTGTGGCAGTTTTCCACTGAAACTGCCACATGTCAAAAAATAAATACTTTCTTCTGCTAAACCTAAATACCAGCGTTTCCGGCAGCACCGGGTCATCCAATGTTCTGCCTGCAGTAGAGCATCCTGCCCGGTACTGAGAGGTTCCTGCATATTTCTCTCAAGTATTGCCCTTGAAATGCTCTACAGGGGAAGCCACTAGGAATAATTTCTAAAATACTGCTCTTTACCTATGAGGTGCCCCTCTAGAAACAGAATTTCTGTGGCGTAACTTCTTGTCTACAATAGCTGCAGCAGCCTCTTCAGGATTTGGAATATTGGCATCGCTGCCTCGGTGCATGCTGTTCTCTGTAATTTAGCCATAACACGACTGCTCAAAATCTCTCAGGTGGTACATTAGGATGAGACATCCTGTGGCTCTCCAGCTTCTTTTTCCACCTGGAACTCTTTATTTTCATGGATGTTTTATAATCAGTCTATAAGACAGTGGTGAAGTATGGGGTGAAGGAGAATTGAATTTTCTATTTGTTTTAATTAAACAAAAGATGAAAAGCCATTAAGTACAATATTAACTACAATAAGTGATGAAGCTGTTGACGAAGCACCATTTGTATTTGCATTAGATTACATTTGGGTCAAAAGCTTAGCATTGAAGTTCACAGTATCTTATCTCTAATCCACAAGACTTTTCTGTTAATTCAAACAAAAAAATATATGCTTTGTGTTTTCTAAAACAATTAACGTAGCCAGCTACTTCAAGTTTTGTAAAAGAACTAGATATTAAATTAGAACAACCAAGAAGCATATTCAAGAACCTTACTTAACAAAGGCAAAGTAGATATATGTGAGCTGCTGATTATCACTAGACACACAATTAAATCCTTCCCCTGTCATCAGACGATCGTGAGTACTCCACGCAGAGCTTTTTCTGCTGTTCCTTTTACTAGCAACAAAACCACCCAGAACTCTAGTCAGGGACTAGAATCCTGATGTAGCTGGCACTACAGAAACACAGCTGCTTAGTCTCAAAGTTGAAACAGGGCTCAGCTATTTAAAATAAATTCTGACTCAGTAATGTATCACAAGAATCTAAATCTAAGGATTCATATTTAATAAACTATGGGCACTTACACTAGAAGTAATTCGGGTCTGGCCTGTTTTTAAGGACAATCTTTGATTTTTAAGAAGTTAATTGAGCTATGAGAGAAAACTGAAGCAGACTGATCAAGGAGGGCTTTCATAGTGCTACTGTTGGTTAAATGCACTTACAGGGAGCAGAATATAAGCCATGCAAGGATGTGCACACATGCAACAAATGCTTTCAGAGTAGGGACTGTATTGTGCTAATTTCTTTCTAAATTTAGTTTTTCATTAACAGAATGATCAAGTGTTGCATATAGAAAAAAATTCAGCTAAATACCTACTGCCTAATGTAGGGCAGTTGGTTTGATTGCAAACTCCTGTGTTTTGTGAACAGAATGAGCACTGGATTGTCAAAAAAAACCTCCCAATTTTCCTTTTTTTAAGTCTTTGCAGTCTAATAGTTAGCTCAAACTTGAATGTGAGATTTTTATTTATTTTCACCTTAGACCTTTTTATTGATTCATGTGAATAAACTTTACTCCTGTATTGAAGGACCAGTGTAAGACCTATCCACCTCCTTAATCCTGTATAACTTCTAATTAAAGTCCCACTTAATGGATTTATGGGGAACTTAAGGAGAGCTGTTAGTCTTTGGGCAAGCCCTTCAGCACAGGAGTGAAATTTCATGCTTTCTAGCTTGCAGGGCATAATGTAACTTCTTTGTGTTGTAGTTTTCCAATCTGACATGATGTCTGTAATAACAGATGCTACTCAAGGTGGCTGATTTTTGAATTAATTTAAGGAATTTGGCAAATGCTGTTATGTAAGTACAAATTATTGTCATTATACACCTTCCATTGCTTTGACGAAGTTCCCATTTAACACTTTATTGCATTAAGTGGTGGACCTGTGCATGTGTATCAAATTGAATCTTGGTTGAAATGGGTACAGTTTCAGTCAATCCCAGCAGGAATTGCACCCTAGTTCATTTTCACGTCAGTGTGACCCAGGCAAGCCCTGGGGGGTTTCTCATTTCTAGCACAGCTTGCAGTAAAGCTTATTTGTCAACAAAACCACTTAGAAATAGACAGCTGTTAGTTGCAGTTTAGTGTTTTCTCATGAGCATCTGTAGGGTTCTTATTGTCTTCACTCTTGCTCCGAATTTTGGTCTTCTGTATGAATTGCCAGCTGTCTCACAGTTAGTGACCAAAGGGTGGTAGTGCCTGTATAGGGCAGTCACAATTGATGAAAAATAGGAAGATAATGTTATTTTTATCACAAATTACTTAGTGCCAAAGGTTTAGAGAAAATTGTACAGTAGATTAAATGAAGCATTAATTCAATCTTACAGTAGATGTGTTATTTATTATCACTAATGTTTTATGTTCAGGCAGTCATAAAGACATTTTAGTGGTTAGACTTGCTTTACAAGAGTGCTTGTTTTTAGTGCTTGTTTTGTCCTTTTTTTCTTCCAATTTAAACTTGACTGAGAGCTGAACTTTTAAACATTGAATGGAGCTCTTGGAAAAGAATGGTAGTTCTGTCTAAATTTTTACTGGGTGGTGAGGACTGGCTCTTGCATTGTTAGGAATCAGGAGTGAACTGGTTATGACATACTAGTACAAACAGTGTCAGAAGTTCTGTAAAGGCTGCTGCTTTTTCACTTTAAAAATGTCTGGATGAGGTCAGGTGCAGCACGCTTTTATGAAAATAAGCACACTGTGCATGTTTTATACATCAGTTTGAAGTAGGGGGTTGCTCCATTATGTCATGTGGCTCTGGCATGCAGGGACAATCTGCAAAAGAATTCATAACTCTTGAGGTAAAAGATAAAATTGTTTCAAAACCTTTTCGTCTTTCTGGTTGTGGAGTTGTGAAATAAATATAATTAGGGACTGAACAGATGGTAAATCCTAATATAAAAGAATATACCCGGTAAAGAAACCTTTATTACTTCTGATTCTGCGAGAGTAGCTTTGCTGTTTTTTCTGGTTTCCTTTCTGTCAAGAAATGTTAAAATTTACCATCAGGAGAAAATAAAGGAAGAGTTCAGAATCAAGAAATGTTTCTGCAGAACTGCCATTTCTTAAAGAAAAAAAAGAAAAGATGGAAAATGTCTTCAGAACAGCATGCTTATGCTCTAAGCATTGCAATGAGAACACTTAATTACTAATGGCTCCAAAGTATTGTCCCAAGAGTTGTTCGTTCATCTTGTCCTCTAAGTGAAACTACTGATACTAGTGTTATCACATACACTTAAAAGGAGGAGGTGGAAGAAAACCTTGAGCCTGTTGAAGCTAAAAGTGAATGATGAGTACCTTCTCCTTGAAAACTGATAAGTGTAACCATTAGCTGTTAATAATTAAATATGGAATATTTCCACGTGAAAAATCTGTATTTCAGTTTAGGTAAGTTTGTGGTCAATTCTTGTGGTAACAGAAAACAATAGTGGGTACCTTGTTTTCAAATATATGTTCTTTACATGCTTGGTAAAAGGTATAGGACAAGGATCATCTTTTCTTGTGTGTACAGCACCTTGCACAGATGTGAAAACAGGTCTTCTGTATTGATTGACAAGTCTAAGTGAGTGCTGTTGTAATAAGACTAATATGTAGCAGGACTACTATAATTTTGTGGGGGTTTTTATTTGATAAGTAAGTATAAGTGGCTATATACCTTATATTTTGCCTCTACATGTTGTAGATGTTGTAGTCTTATGGTTTTAGCTTGTGATTTTTTTTTTATTTGAAAAGTGTCAGCTGATGCTTTTATAAGTAAGCACTAGGCAAATATTATTTAAGGTATGTCTGCTGACTGAGGCAAAATCTGATCTTCTCAGGCTTTGTGCTTCTATGTTAGTTTTTAAAATATGGCAGCAACTTTGAATAGACAGGTATCATTCTCATGTTTGGGCCATATTGAACAACTAATTTCTGAAAATGTCCAGTTGATTGTGATTTGCTGTTTAGCAATATTCACAGGGGTATCGTGCTCTTTGCATGAGGTCTGCTCTCAAAAGCAGATGATACATGCTGAGTCTACATGATTTTCCTCTTCAAGCATATTGGGAAGGTACCTTCTGTCACTTGTTCTCAATGAAACCAACTGATTTCTGGTGGCAGTGGAGTTAAAAATCATTCAACTGTGGCAGCACCCCTGGTTTTTAACTATTTAGACTGTCAACACGGTAAGTGTGTATTGGCACTGAAAGCTATACTTTGCCTAGCTCTTTGTTACAAATCTCTCTGAAATCATTGGGAGTCTTTTAACTGGATTGAACACCTTTGGATAGGGAACATCAGAACTAAGTCAGTGCCCTTCAACCTCGGCAGCATCAGGTCCACCTGTGAGGTTTAGCAGTCCTTTCCAGGCACAGAAGGGCTGGGGGAGGGCCAGCCCGTGGTTCAGCACAGGGTGAGTTCAGTGTGAGTAGCTGTTTTCTGGGTACCCACGCTGTGAGCATCGCGCTCCAGCCTGCCTGCCAGGAGGTGACATGGCTTCTAAGCAGGGAGGGAGCTTACAGTCTGGCACGTAAAAATTACTGACATAAATTACGGCAAATACCTTGTCTTTTTAAAAGATTCTTTTATATTTTTGGATAATTTGGCAACAGGAACACAGATGTATATTTTGTCTAAGACTTGATTTTCTCTTGCTGCCTTTTCTTTACGTGTATCTGTTATTCATTCACTTAGATGAAAATGTCACCCTCCACAGGATTTCTCTGTAAATAGATTAGAAAAGGAGTGAATTCCCGGTGCTCAATTGTGTCAATTATTGTATTCCTGCTACTCCCAAACACTTGGGTTCTTAAGTCTCACAGAATCCCAATGAGAAGAAAAGGAAATAGTCATTACTATTTGCAGTGATGGAGGGCTTTTCTAATGGTTTCCCTATTTAAAAAAAAAGGGTTAGCAGTTCGAGCTAAGACACTCCTGGCTGGTTTTCGCTAGAAATGACAACAAAGCCTGTTCGGCAGACAGAGAACATCAGCAACCTGGGCAGATGGGTCGGTGACATTAATTAGATACTGGCAGTGCCTTTAGCAGGAATCGGTGGTTTCTTCCCATGAAAGGGCTGTTCCGGGGATAAGGAGCAGCGCACCAGCCGGGGCACCGTCTTGAATGTCCTCATCTCCACCAAGCTGGGAATGCGGGGAAGGTACCACAGCGTGTTCGTGCTCTCAGTTCCCACTTACCGCGTCAGGGGAGATGCGATGTGACGGTTTGTTTGCCCGTGTCACTGTGTCACCAACAGCATTTCCAAACTACTCTGACAGGCAGGCAGAGAGCGGAGACGGCTCGGGGAGACGTTTCTCAGACCTGCCCCTCCGCCGTCCCTCCCCGGCCAGGTCAATCGCCCGGGCTGCCCCGGCCCTGCCCTGCCCTGCCCGGCCGCTCCGTCCNCCTGCCCTGCCCTGCCGCTCCGTCCCCGCCCGCCCCGCTCCGGGCGCTCCCCCCGGCCCGCCGGTCCCAGCCTGGCCGCTGCTGCCCCCGGCCCGGCCGCTGCCCTCAGAGGCTCGGCAGGGCTGTCCCTGCTCCCCGGCCAGCCCCGGAGCCCCAGCCCGGCTCGCTTCCCGTAAGTTGCGGCGGTGCTGTGCTGCCCCCTCCTCCCTCTCTCCCTCCCTTCCCGCCGTGCCTCTCGAAGAAAGCGGTTTTTTTCTGTTGTCGGGGAGCGTAAATCAGCTTCATCTAAAATCTCGGAAGTGCAAGTCCATCACATCTTCCTCCGAGCCGCCTGCTACACCTTGCGTGAGTCAGACTGCAGAGCTCCCGGTGCCCTTCTCGCTGTGCGGGGCTGCTCGTGTTTCCCCCTGTCTCAGAGGCAAAAGCAGAAGTGGAATCTGCTCACGCTCTCAGCGGTTCCTTCCCCGGTTGTTGTAGCAGTCGCTGACCTCCAGGCACTATGAATAAACAGCAAAGCTGGGAACAAAAGGAGTCTTCTGGCTGCCATTATCTCACATTAACATAGCAGACGCGCTGCGGTGTGAACAATGCGAGTCTCATTCGCCGATAATCAGCGAGTACCCAGGCATTTGGATTACCAAGGCAACAGGCAATGGTAGAATACTGGGTGGGTGTGTTTTTTATTGTAAAGGAGCAGTCGGATATGGAAACCCAGGTATATTGATAAAGCAGAGCAGAAGGAATGCCTGGTGGCAGGGGGGGACTGAGGGCTCGGGGTTGCATTCCGACACACGTGAGATAAATAAGACATGGATGAAGCAGGTCTGTGCTGTGAGATGCAATAAAGATTAAACTGCATTTGTCAAGCTGAAAACGATCATAAGATAATTTCAGCATTTTGAAAAAGGTAACAGGTGGCATGTTAATAGCAGGGCTGTTACCGGTGGATTTTGTAACTGTAATCTGGGCTGTAGTAATGCATTGCATGGTCTACTTGTGTGACAATAGAACTGGGTGTGATGGTTTAATCTTTTTTCCTTTGATCAGATGGATGCTGTAGTCCCCATGTCAGACAATGCGTAGCCCCTTCTGCTTCTTCGAGGCAGGAGTGGGTCTCAGTAGATTTTTTGTTTCTTACCTGCATAGCTGTGATCGTTTATTCCACATGGACAGAAATAAGTTGTGTTATCTCTGTATCTTTGCGTGAGCACACACATGTGCGTGGACATATATGAAATCTGTAGTGAAGCAGGACTGTGTGTGCATGCAGGGGAGATGTGGGTTTTTGCAGGTTCAAAAACTTATTAATTAATCTAATTATTTGGCCTGATGCATTTTTCTAATTTCAGGAGTTAAAATCAGATGCAGTAACTCTTGCTGAGCAGCGTGAGACTTGCAGGCATGGCTCTAAGTGATGACACTGAGTGTAGAGTAAGGCGCCAGGAAGCACAGCAGCGAGCGTGTCACAGCCTGATCTGTAGCAACCCAGTGTGAAATGGAAGGCAGCATTCCCGCCTTGTGCAGTCATAAGTCATCCAGGCCTCACAGGCCTTGTCACAACTATAAAGAAAAAGTTAAGGGCTTTCAGCTTCCGGAGGTACTTTGTATCACCTGCTGAACCGCCAGCTCGATTTTGCTGTCTCAGTCTCCACGCAAACGGCTGTATTGTGCATATGTGTGTGGCTGCATGAATGGTTATTATAAATGTATGGTGGATGTTTAAAAGAGCAGAGGCAGGGGGTGATAGCCACCTGCTAGCAGCAGGTGCCATCCAAACCACTGAGCTGATAAATGGCTTGTTGCTTTCACCTTTTGACTGCTTCACCTGCATCTGCTCACCTAGAAGGGGTTCAGAGTACTTCTGTGTTCTCATACGGTTTGCCAGAAAACAGCCTCCTTCTTTTTACAGTGAATTACGAAATTTCTAACCACTTTCAGTCTTCCTTTTCATGGTACAGGCAACATCCAGTACTGAAACAACACTTGAGGTAATTCTTTCTTGATAGGAAGGACTAGGTATGGATCTGCTGAGCATTTGGAGTTGGGAGAATCAAAGCTTTCCAAAGGGTTAGAGAACATAGTTATGTAGTTGGAAAGAGTGGAGGGGATCAACAGACTTGAGACATCATGATGGGATATTTTTTGGAACTGTGTATTTTTTTTGTAAAATCTAGATGTTTGTAGTCATGCCATTAAAAAGTAGAGGGAAATAAAGTCTTGTAGAGTACTTCCAAATTGGCTTTTTTCATTTTAACATTTCATAAAAACACCCAGTGATTTGGATGGGATTGTGTTTTAGGTGTTTGTTAGTGAAATGCAGGATGGCGCCTTAATTTACGCCAATACAATTTAAACTTCTTCAAATAATAATGCTAAATAGAGGAATGTATTTGAGGAAGGTGTGAATCACATATCAGTCAAAAGCTAATTCTTGCTAGCCATCCAAAGTCAGTTTTTGTATACAGACTGACTACACCACCCTCTTGCTTTCCTCATCTTGAATGCAAACAGTTTAGGGTACCTGTACGCAACATCAGCGTTTAGTTTGGTTCATGTCAGAGTGTGATGTACAGAGGTACTTATTCCATGTTTCCTTTACAATGTATCGTTGTATGTCCTTGCTGACTGTAAGTGGTCTTCGTGTTCCTTCCATGTCGGTGTCTCCTGGCTCTGCCATATTCCTCTGTGTGAACAGAGGACAAATGGCACAGAGTGGTTTACACAGCCTACGGAAAACATGGCACAAAAGGTCAAGGGATAACTCAGTTAAATTTTGTGGTCAGTTTCTTTAATAGTAATGTGTTTATAGTAACTGTCAACTAGACTAAAAACTAACGTTAGGTGTTCAAGTTGAAACACGTTGGCCAAGCACTGTGGGTTGATGAAGATGGTGCATGTATCTGAGGTGCTGGCTTTGTTTCCCTGAAAAAAATCTCAATGAAAAATGCGAAGTCAGTTGTTTCCTTCTACATGTCCAGGGGTTTTCAAAAAGAAAACAAAAGCAGATCTCCAAAATGTTTTTGATTGGCAGTAAGCAAAACCAAATTTTGGCTTTCAGTAGTCACAGTGGGGTTTTCTCGAATTAATGCTCAAGGCCGGGGATATTTTCAGTGGAACTTCGACAAAAAGGAAAAAAAAAATCCATTTGATCTGTAATTTATGAATTGGTTGTCAGGGATTCCTAGTTTATTGAGTCGTTAGGTTTGCATGGTGCAGTGCAAATACTGAATTTGAACTGCCCTTTTGGTATGAAATACTAAAATGCTCCAGAAAGGACTTAAGCTATTTTTTTTCCCAATCTTTTTTACCAGTTTCTAGTGTTAGGTTCATGGTGGTGCCCTAATCAAGAAGGCTTGCAAACTGAATCCATATTATTAATAATTAAAGCTACATGAGTAGCTTTCACCCAAGAAATTTAAGTAAAACAAAAACTAAACCTGAATGAAAGAAGCTGAGCTGCCTAACTTGTGAGACAATACAGGCATGAAACTCATGTCTTGGTGCTTCAGTTATCCAGTTATTTTCTTGCCTGTTCTGACTGTGGGATTTGTGATATTTTTCCACTGCAGATGCCTTAGGTTTTAGGGGGAAAAGAGGGGAGCAAGGAGCCTTGTTTGGAAATTGTTATGGTTTCGTTTGTATTAAAGTAGTGTCACCTAGAGGCTCCAACCAGGAATACAGGCAAGGGGTGCTGAGCACCCTGAGCACACATCTGCCCGGAGGCAGCGCAAGGTGCAGACACAGAGAGGTGCCATCAGGAAGGAACAGATCAGCATCCCTGGTTTTGGGCTGTATTTTGAGTGTTCTGATTTTTGGCCGTGTGTTACTGCAAAGATGTGTTTGGCCTGTGTCATTCTCTGACACCTCACACCTTGTCATGAGGCGCTCTCCTCTCAAGGTGTCCGTGGGTGACAAAAGAACATGTGGGAGAAATGACAGTCCGTGTTACAGTGGCAATTACCTGCTCATCTTGGTGTCAACTGAGAAACTTAGGATAGAGTTGGTAGATTTAAAGGTTTGTGTGAATTCCGTGTGTCAGCTACCCTTCGGGTGGGATGACCGTGCTTCAGAGATGTTAAAGACCCCTGCAAAACTGCAAAGCTGGCTTGAGGGCAGCAACAGAAAGTAGCCACTGAAGGCCCAGTTGTGGGAAACTTGATGTCAGTGGTTGGACTGAAAAGGTTTTTTTAGAAAGTCAACATCTGGTGTAGTAGTTGGTAGATTTACAGTGTTTAAAGCAGAGATAGATGCTTTATGCAGCTAGTATTTTAGATACCTGGCCTTCTCAACAAGCGATGTGGAAAATCACCAGGAACGTGTAATTCCAGTTTTCACCCTCCTCCACAATATGTAAAGTGCCAATGCTCTAGGGATGCATGCTTCACTAAACCATCTGAATCTTTCCTTCCTCAAGGAATGGAGACATGTAAACAGAGTATCAGATACACGTACAATTGCTTTAGTGACAACATAAACATATTTAAAATACAGCAAATAATGCCACTAGTATTAATTTACTCTACAGAGGTCACTTGTTATTAAGCAGTTTTTATTAGAATTGACTATCAATCTGTGTCTGACATGAAGTCTGTATCTTTTCCTAGAGACTGGATATCTGCCTAGTACTGGGATTAAGAGAAGCTTTTTAGACCTAACTATTTAGACCTAACTACCAATGTACTTCTCCAGCATGAGTGTTATATTACTGGTGGGTTCTGTACATTTGCCAGTAGCTAAGAAATCCTTCCTCATTGCTTGATTGCAGTTTTGCTACATCACAGTAGCAAAACATTACTTTGAGAAGTAATTTCCCTCCATCTCTTCCTCTTTGCTCTGTGGCTTCTTCTGCTGTTTGGCCTTTAATGCTGACCAGTAGTATGTATAGGTTCATTAGCACTATTGTAAATTTAGTCAATACTCTTTTAGTGGGCTCCAGCTGAGCCCAAACTGACTCACTGCCCTCCAGGGTGCAGTGAGAGACTTAATTACCCTTGTACAGTTCAACAGGAACAATGTCATGGGCAGCATTTCGCTTTGGCTGAAGAGGTTGAAGCTTCTTTCTCTATTGGCTGCCATTTTCAAGTTTAAAGAAAGGGATTTCAGGATAATTCACAGCTCTGTATAATAACGGGGGAAAACCACTGCTCTTTGCAAATGAGAATTGGATTGGTCACGTTTCATTACGGTACTTACATGGATGTTCCTTTGATGGTGGGAATATTCGTTTGGGTTGTTTTAAGGACAGAAATGCAAGTTGAAAGAGTGGAGTGGAGAGACAAGTAATCCTCTAGTTGAGTGGCAAGAGTTTCAGCATCCCCTACTGCTTGAAAGCACGTAAGCCTTCACTTGATGGAGGAAGGGTGGGTATTGTATCCAGTATGGCAGAAGTCATACTCAGACATGCATGTTATCGGTGATGGGCCAGAGTGAATGCTGGGGAGTGCAAACCATGAGATTGCCATGGATTTCTCATGGGGTAACTCAGGCGAACTTCGAGGGATGAGGTTTGGGACAGTAAGTGGATATTAGGCTATTTAGGTTCGTGTTCTGCAAGGCACATCTATCGCTATTTCAGTGTTGCTATAATTTCTGATGTTAACAATGTTTGAGATGTAATGCTAGATCCTGTGTTGGATAATGCAATAGTCACGTGGTTCAAGGTGCACAATGAGTATTTCTCAACAAATCTGCAGCTGGTCTCTTTTTCTGGCTCTTTTGTATGGTGCTGGAGGCTTTATTATATGTCAACAATGTGGTTTCTTGAGGTGTCACCCATTTTAATTGTAATACAGTAAAAATTGAGTGATTTACTCTGTATTTATAATTAGGATGAAGTGATTATGTAGTCTTTGAGAACCCAGTGTAGCCTTCCACTGAACAAATGATCTGACTCTACCACTGAAAACTGTGGAGGAATGATATATGAAATCTCTTCTGCATAATGTAAAGGAGAGAAATGGGTAAGAGAAACATGTTTAGGAGGCAAAGAAAGTGAAGTAATAGTTATAACTTCTTAACAGCAGGCTAAAACACTGCTTGCTCAAAGTTGGAGTGTGTTTACAAACTGTACAGCATATTTGCATTAGAAGAATCTTCAGTGACTCTGTGGTTTGATTCCTGCCTGTCATTACCCTTCTTATTTACTCATACACTTGCAAAATATTTGCCTTGTTCCTCAGGTTTTATTACCTGTCCACAGCACATCAGTGGGGAATAAAGAGGAATGTCTGCAGTTTCCCTGCTTATGTCATGGAGAGAGCTTCTTGGTAGTCACTGAAGTACGTGAACACTCATATGTGCCATAAATATCCAAACAAATCACAGAGCAGACATCATCAGAAACAGTCAGAGAAGGAAGTAAAGTAGGAGGCATCATTCAGAGCAGGATAAAAGAGGAAATCTTAATAGCAGTCACAAATTCTGGGTTAGTCATCATTTGTCTCCATGCTGGTGGAGGGACTTGCATTGCGTCACTTGCAAATATTAGTCACTGAAGCCATTGTCTGAGCCTGTGAGTGAGAGGGGCGAGATTCTAAGGGAAAACATCTTAAAGAAACATGGGCTAGCAGGACTTAGTGATTGCAAGGTGTTCAGTATGCCCTTGTTCACACACTGGTTTATATGGATGCTGTCAGTGTAAAAATCACGTCAGGCATCTCATAGAGAATCACCATTTTCCGTTAATTTTCTCTAATTATCTGTTAGGGGAAATTATTCTTTTCTCTAATTTAATTTTTTTTGTGTGATTTTATTGCTAGATTGAATTAGTGTATTTTGAAGCAAATAAGTCTGTTCAAATTCACAGTTACGTTCTAATACGGTGCTGTTGTGCTGGCAGAGCACTGTGGGATTTGTTTGAAATTTCCTAGCTTTTTGTGAAATGTATTCACTGCTTCATTTACACAGTTGCTGTTGCTGTTATTACATTATTTGTTACTTGGGACAGAGGCAGTTCTTATCACACGCGTGTGCACTCTTTGTGCAGAGCAATTCCTGTTCTTAAATGTTTCACGCTTGGCATTATGAACAGGCTAAAGAATGAACACAGAGGTAGTCCTTGATTTTGGCTCACAGCACAAAGGGAAGGAGAAGTGGCCCAAGCCTGGAGCACTGTCTGGGGTGACAGGAGAGTGAGCAGGCTTTGAAGCACATTGATAGAGCGCAGGTAGAGCTTGTATAGATTCTTTAGGCAAGTTAGCCCTGGATAGAATTTTGGTGATAGCTGGTAGTCAAGAAAAAAATGCAGTTCTTGCTATAAAATACAAATCAATGGTGTTTGAAAATGAAAGAGCAATGTGTGTCTGTTAAATGGTGTGTGTATGTGTATATATATATATGTATATATCTCTCTCTAGATGAGGACAGATCACCTGTGTGTATGTGTGTGTATATATGTAAATAGAAATCTAATTTACAAGTTAATAGTACAAGAATGAGCAGCTTTCAAGTGGAATATATTTCATGGTCATAGGACTGATAGTTACTTTCCCTGGATTTAAGGTATTTCATTAATTACACTAAGTGCGTATCTATCCTGTGCTCATTCTGAAACCACCAATGCTTTTGTATGAAAAGAACTGTAAGAAATGTTTGCTTGTATCTGTGGACAAAGCTAATGGAAAAACCCAGTCCTCTCATCCACATATTTATCTGAAAGACGTGTTGTATATCTGCAGTTGATTTTCTAGAATGCTGATTAGCTAATACCATTTTTGGCATGCAGCTTATCCATCGTGTGGGAGAACACTATCTGAATTTCAATTTACTTTTCAAAATGATGTTGAACTGCTATTGCTTTAAAGGCTTTTCTGGCCATTTGGGGACCCACTGCAGACAGTGGAGCTGCAGTCTGGTCTCAAAATCTAATTGAATTGATATAAGGCAGCTGAAGCAGTGATTGTTGAAGAGTTTGAGATGAATTGCAAAAAAATACGTGCTTCTGAGTAACTTAGTGTCCTTGTTTGAAACTCTGCCCCTGAGTTTACTTGGACTTTCACTGCTAACAGACCTTTTTATGGTAAAAGCCCTGTGCTTCAATATAGTTAAGGAATTCATTCGTTCTGTGTGGTTTGATACGATCACATTGCTATTAAAGAAACTTCATGCCTCTGAGAATACTAGGCTAATAGTGGAGGAGGAGTGGAGAGTTAAGGTAATGTCAGACATTAATTCCTTTGTCCCCACCAGCAATTTGCCACAGTTTAAACTTCCGAAATCTCACCCTCCTGAATGTTTGTTTTTGCAGTGATGGGTCTTTCCCTTATGATTCTGTTCCCTGGCAACAAAATACCAACCAGCCTCCAGGCTCTTTATCAGTGGTCACCACAGTATGGGGTGTGACTAACACCTCTCAAAGCCAGGTAAGCTTCATTTTTATGCCTTCTTCCGTCTAGAGATGCATTTTTGCTAATGCTTGTAAAATGGAAGTTGTTTTGGAAAATCCTCTTGGGATCAATCGCAGTGTCTGTCTTCTTTGTTGCAAATGATGCATTATTTTCCCAGTCATGTCCTCTTTGGTGGCATTGAACAGGAGGTGTCTGAGAGCTTGAATCAGTCGCTCCTTTAGCTGCATGCAAATGTCAGGCTTGGGTATACCTCATATTTCGCGCTGTGTGGTTTCAACACTAAAAGCACGGGTTTGGAGTAATCCCAAACCTTTTGGGAATTCTGGTTGAATGTGAAGAGTTCTATTAAAAACAAAAATTTTAGCTAGATGAGAGTTGTTGATTTTACCTGGGGTTGTGTTGTACTTGTGGGCTGGTGAAATTCAGTACCAAGTCTACCCCCACGCTGACTTGCTAACTACCAATTTTAGGCTGTGTTCTTTCCAGTCTCTCCTGTTAGTGCTGTCTAACTTTGCAATAATATTTCAATATGCATTGGAGCCAAAGCATGGGCTCTTGGCTCCCAGGTGAGAGCCATACTTCCTGGATTTTCATTTGGTTCTCCCCACTCTTTTTTTCTTCTGTGTTATATATTGAATTATACTATACAAAAAGAAGCTGCTTTTATGAAGTTACCGATTATTTGTGACAGTGTGCACTCCCGGGGATGTGGCACAAATTAAGCTCTCAGACAGTCTGGCCTTTGCTTACACCGTAGATGACGAGCTCAGAGCACATCACCATCTTTAATGAGTGCAAGTGGTACATAAATCTAACCTGTCGTTTCTGCCTCGTTCAAACCAAGTGGCGTTAGATCCCATACAAAATTTTCTAAGGAGTTTTTAGTTATTATTTAAATTTTGGTAAGAAAATTGAAAACTAAATTGTAATGGAATGAGCCATTTGAAAAACAAATTCTTCAAGGGCCAAGTCATATAGATACTCACGTGGCAGTTATGTAAGCGCTGGTTATGGCAAAATCTTTTTTCAATAAAATAAGAGGAAACGGTTACAGGATCTATAACATGTTTCATTATTGTTGGTTTCTTTTAACACCTTAAAAGGGGAAGTATCCCATCTGGGAGAGAAATACCTGGGTAAACACATTGGTCTATATATTGGCCAGAAAATGAAAATACAGTTTCTTTCACACTTAAAAAGGCAAAAGGAAAGGATAAAAAAAACCTCGGAGTTTTGTTATATCATAAGAATAACGTAATGTTACTTGAACTCTTCATGGTACTTCAGAGGAATGTGCAATAGAAGGAAAAAAGTGTTTTGCACAAAGAAAGAAAATGCTTCTTCAGAGTCACTGCAAGGGAGTAGTGAAACTCTGGAACATGAAGCTTGGTTATAGCTGTTCAGAGCAGATTGAAATGAATAGCAGGATTTCCTGTTAGTCTTCAAGGGAAAGGAGTGAGCTGGGCTCACCAATTCCTCTTCTCAAATGCCTGAAGCTGTTGAGCTAGTCTTCTGCAAAAATCATTACCATAAGTTTCTTCCAAAGTAGGAGACTTTTTGGGAAATCTCATGCAGGTGATCCATGAACAGCCACACTTACATCTCCATGGAAATCGTAGCAATTTGGAAAAAAAAAAAATCTTTTAAATGAACAAAACAAATCCTTTTATAAAGAGAATAGAGAACTCTTTTATAAGAAGCAATAAAAACAACCAATAGATTTTTGTATGCTATTTAGAGATTCAAGAATAGGTTAAGCTACTGAAATATGTTCTTTCACCATTTTTGCATCTGTAGTACCCCTTGCATTGTGCCAGTGGGATTGACTAGTTCTGAGTTACTTCAAAGTCCTGCATCAAACAAACGAACAAATCCAACCCAACCCAACCAACCAAAAAACCCCTCACCCCCTCACTCCCACCCAGAAAAAAAAGCTATGTCCTTTCTTGTAGTCAGATGAATGGTCACAGCATGGTTGTAGCAGATCTTTCTCGAACTTTTTTTATAAGCGTATTAATTTGGGTTCCATCTAGTTGAAAATCTCCTGTTTGTTTGGAAATGGCAAAAGGAGAAATCACCAGGAATGTGCACCTAGACATCAACGAGGTCTGTGCTCATTAGAGTTCCGAGTACAGGGTGGTTATGTTTTAATTTAATGACTGCAGCAAATCAACTTAATTTGCTTGAAGTAGTTCAAGGTACAGCCCCTTACTCTCATGTTTCTTCTTGCAGGTGCTGGGAAATCCAATGGCAAATGCTAACAACCCTATGAACCCAGCCGGAAATCCCATGGCTTCTGGGATGACAACCAGCAACCCTGGAATCAATTCCCCTCAGTTTGCTGGACAGCAGCAACAATTTTCAGCCAAGGCAGGCTCCACTCAGCCGTACATACAGCAGGGCATGTATGGGCGACCCAATTATCCTGGAAGTGGAGGTTTTGGTGGCAGGTAAGATTTACTTCTGTGAGGTGGAAAATGGATGTAAATACTTGATGAAGCTTGTTTTAGTGACCTGGCAGAAGTGTCATGGGCTTTTTTTTAATTATATAAAGTCTCAGTAGCTATTTTATGCTGGTTAACTGAAGCACATACTGCTTTTACAGCTTTGGAAATCAGCTACCCAAACTGCAAAGAAATTCATCACAGTAAATGGAAATGGCTTAGGTCAATCAATTAGCTCTAATAAACCTCCAAAATAAAGTTTT
The DNA here is from genome assembly GCA_013399875.1 of Gymnorhina tibicen. Taxonomy (NCBI): domain Eukaryota; kingdom Metazoa; phylum Chordata; class Aves; order Passeriformes; family Artamidae; genus Gymnorhina; species Gymnorhina tibicen. Next base: position 2,979,827 of record VXAZ01001324.1, on the reverse strand, counting down.
AATTAAGAGAGATTGTTAAACAGACCACAGGCTTAGGAATGATTAACATTTAATAAGGCCAGGATGTGAAAGGTATTGATGATATAATTTCTGTGTGCATATGGAGGAGTAATCTTGAGTATTGGGCAAAGTAGTTTCCTATGCAACAGAATATTTCTGCCCAAAGACTTATTCCACAGCAGGAATTTGAAAAGAATTGGGAATGAAGATGTTTGTTAAAAAAGATGGTCGTGTTGTGTATTTATTTTGGGGAAATAAATGCTGCATTAGTCATATAATCCAAAACTGATAGCCGGGCATTAGTTACATTTTGACTTTCTGTGTCTGTACTTTGTAAACAGGGATGGTGAGGGCACTTAACTGAAACCACTATTTATGGTCCCACTGCAAAGGCTGCTGGAAAGACTGCTGCTGTTAGCATAAGCAGTCTAGTGTGAAGAATATAAGCCTGGGACTCGGGGAGAGAGCTTATCTCTTCCTTCATCTCTGCCACTGATCTACTGAGTGACCTTGAACAAGCCGAAAAGTTTCTTCAGCTTTGTATTAACATCTCTAAAATGGGCACGGTATATTGGCCTATATTTATAAAGATATTTGATAATTTGAAGTGGGAAAGGCATGGCTTGTCTTAGTTTATCTTAGGATCAATAGAAGAGATGGGTAGGAGCTGCAGAATACATTGTATGGGATCCAGTAGAGTTGATTGCTTTGGGTCTCTCCTGGCCTTTCTGCTAAGGTTCAGGGAGAAATGCTTTTATGATATCTTGAACACTTGAACACCATAATTCACCACTGAGGCAGATGAATGTGCTGTCGTGGAGGGAGTTCACTGTTCCTGCTGCTGTGCACTTGCCCCTACACTACTGGGATTAACTGCTGGGATTAACTGAGCATTAGCTTTCAGGAGTTCAGTTCTACTTCGCAGGAAGCTATAGAGCTGCAAAGCAGTTCACTGCCCCCAAAATGACTGCTGGCAATGCCTTGCAATCCCAGTGGCAGCCCTATGACTGTTGCACCTGGGCAACAGGTGTAACCTGTAGATGCAACCTGTATCTCCTGTACACACCTAATTGCCTGGCCTGCTGGCTTTCATTAGTCACTGATACATGCTTTTGGAACAGTTCCAGGTGAGGATCACACCAGCGTTCAATACAAAATCCACCAGGCACATCTTAATTCTGGCTTTCTTTCTTTTCTTCCCCATTAGTTACCCTGGAGGCCCAAATACCCCTACAGGAATGGGGATTCCCCCCCACACGAGGCCACCAGCTGATTTCACCCAGCCAGCTGCAGCTGCTGCCGCCGCTGCAGTTGCAGCTGCAGCTGCTACGGCAACAGCTACAGCTACAGCCACTGTGGCAGCCCTTCAGGAAACACAGAATAAGGACATGAACCAGTACGGACCGGTAAGAGAGTCTTCATACCTGCCTGATCTGGACCATTACAGGGAATTGGCTGTCCTTCTCACTGTTGTGTTTGTTAGGGTGCCTACTGTATTTTTTTTTTTTTTGTGCATGAGCATGGTTAGAAATGCTTATGAGAAGCTGCTGGAATGTGTGTATGTAGGTACGAGTCAGTCTCCCATGTTTTTCCCGATAAAACTTGCCTAACTGTATTTTGTAGTTTAGGGGTTGCCTCTTAAAAAAAATTGAAGATTTCTCGAAGTTACAGCTGCATCTGATGTGATACATTATTGCTGCCTTTCCCAGCCTGCTAAATTTGAGTACCTAGTGAAATGTTCTAGAATCTTGCAATAGGTTTTGTAGCTCTTGGACAGTTGTTTATTTTGCTAACTGCAGTTGGTTGTTTGGGTTATTTCCCTTCAAACAAGGAAACAACAACAGGAAAGAGGTTTGGTTTTTAATAATGTTGTCTATAAGGGCAGCTATGTGAGACACGAATTTCTAGTGATCTATAACTTCTAGCATGTCATGACTTCATGGAGTAATTTTTTTCTTAAAATAAGCGAGGGCTTGATCAATTCAGGTTTTTCCTCCTTACGTTTTTTACTTCTCTGAATTCTTAAGTATATGGGTCCATGTGCCAGGTGATGGGAAGCACAGGGTCTTAGAAACTGTGGTGTTGTGCTCTATTTACACAGCCAACATCCTAACCTGTTACCTTACAGTACTAGACCAGCCAATTGAAACAATTTAATTTCTCACCTTACACTTACATCTGTCTTCCACTCTTACGCCTTTTACAATTCCAACTGGATTTTTATTATGAATAACATCACCGCCCATCAAATGTTAGAGGACGTTGAAGGAAAATGCGACATAAATCCTTCCCTTCTTCCCTTCCCCAAAAGCATGTTCAGCTCCCTCTTCCCATTTTATAAATGCATGTCGCATTTTATTCTTTTTTTTTTTTTCTTCTTCTTCCGTTGAAGGTTTGTTCCTCTTTCCAGATGGGTCCAACTCAGGCTTACAACAACCAGTTTATGAACCAGCCTGGTCCCCGTGGTCCTGCTTCTATGCCAGGCAACATGAACCCAGCAAGCATGGGAGCAGGAATGACACCTTCCAGCATGAGTGGGCCGCCCATGGGCATGAATCAGCCTCGGCCTCCTGGAATGAGCCCCTTCAGCACCCACGGGCAGAGGATGCCTCAGCAGGCCTATCCAGGCCCACGCCCCCAGTCTTTGCCTATACAGGGCATAAAGAGACCATACCCAGGAGAGGTAATAAAATAAACATTATTTTGTGTACACTGTTATTTTGACTGCAAGTTGCAACGTGCTGGGTAATGTGTGGTGCACATCCCTTTAGGACAGGTATGTCTTTGCTCCAGCCTTGGTAGGAGTACAGCCATTAAAATATAAGCAGGAGCAGCTCTTCCTTTTTAGCTTCTAAAGTATTCAGGTTGACCATTGCTATGTTAGTCAAGATGATGGTCATTAAATTGCTTCTCTTGGGAGGCTTTTCACTCTGTAAATACTGCCACTTATATACAAGTAAGTTAAGAAAACACAAAATGTGGCTTGTTCACACGATTTTTGTCTTCAGATTTCATATTTTAAGGATGACTTTAAATCTCTTTTTGCCGCTTCAGAATCAGGTTTTTCATTGTAAGTGAATGTGTTCATGTTTCCAACAAGTCCGTTCTGAACAGTGCCACAAATGTTGCATGTTTGTTGGGCTGGAATTTTGCAGATGATATTTGCCTATTGTTTTTTGAAAGGTTCGCTTATGAAAACTTCTTATCAATAAGCTGATTTTTCAAATTGATATTCTACTACCTTTAGAGTTCCAGTTTTCGTGACTTCAATTCCAAAACCGCAGCACAATCTTGGCTAGCGCTAGCAAAGTGCTTACCACTAGTAAGAACTTCTCTTCAGTTGTTAAGAGGCCAGCTGAGCAGTTGGGTGAAAAGGCAGATGTGGGCAACACAGCTTCTATGCTCTTGCCTGTTCCAGGGTTTGGGTTTTTTTTATTTATTTATTTAACTTTTTCTTTCTGTGCTTCCATTCTACATCTGGAAAAGGAGCCCCAGGCTTGGGTGTGGTAGCGCTTGCAAAAACACAGAAATTTTGTGAACATTGCATCTGGTTGTAATTCTGGTTTCTTCAAGCACAGTGCCCTTTGACAGCATTGCAAGGCTGAGTGCATGTCTTACCTCACTTTGGTTTGCAAGATTTGAATGCTTTTAAGAAGTATTCTTAAGAAGACTGTGCTACTGAATGTATGCTAGTTATCCATACAAGAAAGCTGCTTGCATAAAACATTTTTGTCTTCTTGTATCCCCGTCCTGAAACAGCCGAATTATGGAAACCAGCAGTATGGACCAAATAGCCAGTTTCCAAACCAGCCTGGTCAGTACCCCACTCCCAACCCTCCAAGACCCCTTACATCTCCCAACTATCCTGGACAGAGGATGCCAAGCCAGCAAAACACAGGGCAGTACCCTCCTCCAACAGTCAACATGGGGCAGTATTACAAGGTAAGAATTCTTAGATTATCTTGTTCTGTTCTGGTGGCCATTTATGAATGAAGTCACATTAATGGTTTCACAGATACTGCTTTTACATAATTAAAGGAAAGAGAGAACAAAACACTGAGTTTTTACTAGTGTTTTGGGTATCAGGGAATCAAATCAATCAGCTAGGTTGCATTGCAACTTCAGGCCAGTTCATAAAGAAAATTGAATGTTGCTGCAGCTCATTAGAGGCTTTTACAAGAAAATGTTGGGTTTGCTTTAAAAATAGCTTGTAAAAAGAAGTACCTAATGGGATTCAGGTGTACTATTTTCACCTATTCATGGTCCCCTGCAAGAATGCAACTATGGAAGTTTGTAACAAACAAGTTCCACATTGCAGCATTCCAGTTTTGGACCTACAGTGGTCACTGTTGGATTAAGCCAGGCCAAACTTAAAAGGTGTTCCAGCAGTAGGTTTCATCTTTGAACTGAAGTTTCTGTGACTTTTTTCAACCTCTTCCTCCTTTTTTTCTCAGTCTTTCCCCTCTGTACTGCTTGTTGTGGGCAAGAACTAGAGTTGTTAAAATGTTGCCTAAAACCTGCTTATGGATACATCTTGAGCACTTTGTATTCTCCAAACTAAGGTTGCACTGAGGGCCTGCTGAGGTTTACCACCTTTGAAATGCACACAAAAGTGATCTATTGCACACAGGTACTCCAGTGAGTATAAAAATGGGGAGGACCATCGATGTTCTGACCTGCTTAAAGCATTAGCTGGTGAAGTATCTGGACCACATTATGATTTTGAATGTAGGCTGAAAGAATCTAAGTTGCACATTGGTGTTGAATTGGAATTGTTTGATGTGATTCACACAGAAAATACCACTGAAAAAAAGGGAAAGCAAAACCCTTTTCTGTAGAGCATCTGTTCTGTGTGCAACCACGCTGTCCACTGTGGTGCCCAAAGGAATGCCTGTTGCATCGTGGCAGCTTTTGCAGTTCACTGTCAGGAAGAACATGAGGAGCAGACAGATCCTCTGTATAATAATTCCAATGCAGTCACTTATGCTGAAATAACTGCAGAAGATCTCTGTCAAGTTTTCAAGTGACAGATTTTGAAATACATTTTATGTACGTTCATTTTAGATGGGGTTTAAGTTTTTTGTTTACCAGATAGTTCTGACAGGGAATTCGCTGTCTTTCCAATGTATCCCCTATATTGTATTCAAATGTTGACTGATCTGGAAACAGAAAAAAAGAGATCTTGTTAAAAGACAGATTATTCTGGTTAGGAATAGGGAAAATTCCAGCTTGCCACAGACAAAACCTGAACCTTTGAACTGTAGTGATTGTGCAGATAGTAACTGGGTGTGTCAAAGATAAAAACCAAAGATGGCTGGAAACTTAAATGTTTAAGATTTGAGAAGGCACCCCTCTTCTTATGTACTCTCAAGTACCTTAGGTTAGCAGAGCAGCGTTTAGATATAGAATCAGATTTGAAGTCACAGTGCTTGGGCTGTCTGTAAAGATTTTCATCATCTGACACTCTCCTGTGTTTCTGCTTATGCTACATGAGCCATTGCAGGAGAGAGCCATGCAGTTGCAGTATCAGCTTTGTTTAGTATCAGCTTCCTTCACATCAGGGTTATTGGTTTTTTCTGTTGACTGCAACCACCCCCTTAATTATGAGAAACTAAACCAAAGGTGGTTTAATATATAGCTACTGTTCATACTTAACTATCCTTTTTCTATCAGTTCATCTTATCTAGCAGCAAACTAGGAACAGAATCAAATTGTAGGTGCACAGAGTAAAAAACATCCCCTGACCTCCAGAGCTTTAATTCTGAGTAGAGGAGTTGAACAAGGGTGGAAGAAATGATAGATGGAAGTAAAAAGACACAGACTGTCTAATTGTGTGTCTTTGGATTTTGTTTTCGTGTAGGCTTCTGTGCACTGAGGCTATTTTGGGAGGAAGGCAGAGAGATACAAAGGGCTGGGTGGGCTGTGGTGCAGTGGAAAAACTGAAGCAAACGGCTGGTTGGTTTTGGAAAGAGAACACTGAGAGGAACACAGTAAACCTTTTAGCAGCCTTGCTTGTATCTGGTCATTGCTTGAAATAAGCTGGCTGATCTGCTGGTTTCAGTTCCTGCTTTGCTCTCTCAGTGTGCCTCTTCCCTGAAGGCCTCATGGGACATGCTGTGGTTTCTTTTCCAGAAACAGAGGGGCCTCCCTCCCTTGTCTGTTGTCTTTGGTATTTGATAACAGTGCTGTTCACAAGGCTTATTGTTCTTATTTCCAGACTGCAATAACAATGTGATGTTATTTATTTTCTAGCCATCAAGGCCTGTACCTGTGGCAAATTACCCTCATTCACCTGTTCCAGGAAACCCCACGCCACCCATGACACCAGGGAGCAATATTCCTCCATACCTGTCACCTAACCAGGATGTCAAACCACCATTCCCACCTGACATTAAACCAAATATCAATGCTTTACCACCGCCTCCAAGTGAGTAGCAAACAGAATGCCCCCACAGTCATTTGTTGTTCCTCTGTTCTCTGCCACATACATTTCAGAGTCTGGAAACTAGCTCTGATTGCTGCTCTGGGAGAGGCTGGAGTTGTTAAGTTTTAATAGGTGGCATGCACAGTGTAGGCTCACTTGAGCCAGTGGACAGAAAAGAGAAAGATTGCTCTGCTCTTCTAAAACAGAATACCAGAAAGGTTCTTCCAGGTTAAACTTGCAAGGATTTTACTCCAGAATTATTCCTTTGATATGCTTCCTGAGGATAAAACACTTGATTTTGGGTTGTGTTATGTGTGCTTTGTAGGCTTGTTTATTGTATGAACTTCCATTTGGTCTGTTTTGTTCAAGGGCAAAGCCATTCATTGAACAACACTGCAGAGTAGGATAAAATGTGAATATTTATAGCAGTGTCTCTATTGTGATCCATACAGGCTTCTTAGGAATATTCAGTACTGTGCCAGAAATTGATATATGTTCCTTTCAAAGCCACTCAACGTCACAGCTACACTTGGCTGGGAACAGGGCAGGAATAACAAGATCTCTCTGACTGGATACTAGCATGAGACATTTGAGGGTTTGAAGTGACTGATGAACAATAGGAGCTATCATTTACTAGGGAGCTGGGAGAACCTTATGTTTTCTGTAAAATAACTGCTGCTGCATTAGCACTTTGCAGCTCTGTTTGGAGTTCAGGATAGATGAAAAATCAAGTAGAAGAAGATGGGCTGCTGTATTATTTGGGCAAGAACACAGGATTTAAAGCCATTTGGACTTCATAGATCAGCTGTAAGTTACCACAAAACCTCAACTTACGGGCTCAGATAGTAATTGAATACCAGTGTCTTTGGTCATCACATAGTTTCAGCTGATGAAACTGTTGAAACTAATTGGGTAATGTTGATCCCTGTTCAAAGCAGGGAAAACAAACATTATCACAGTTTGACATAATTAAGGGATTTGTTTTCAATCTTCTGCCAGCAGAGTAAGCTTGGACACGGAACCTGTCCAGTAATAAAGACCAAGAATTCTTGCCATGCCTGGTTTCTGTTTGTGGTTGGAATGCTAAGGTCCTAATGTGAAGTGTGCGACAGTAGAAGACTGCTGTGCCTTGCTATAAGTTTGAGCCTTGTCACTTGTATCAGTTAGATGATAGAGTTATTTTTGATTGTCTTTTTTGTGTTCGTGAGCCTGCTAAGTTAGACCCCGTAGCAGATCACTGTGCAATTTGTTACTATTCTGTATAAATATACACATTATTATTGCACTGCAGATGCTAAAGGGAAAGTTCACGCTTTCTCTCCCTCTTCGATCCCAGCCAACCACAACGATGAGCTGCGCCTGACGTTCCCTGTGAGAGATGGGGTTGTCCTGGAGCCCTTCCGGCTGGAGCACAACCTGGCAGTCAGTAACCACGTCTTTCACCTACGGCCAACTGTGCACCAGACACTGATGTGGAGGTAAGCTCAGCCTTGCTGCAAGCAAGCCGTGTGTCCCGTGAGAGAGGAGTGGCAGGCCAGAGGCAATTTGTTTAGATTTGCCAGGAATTTCACTTCAAAAATTGTAGCCTGGATAGGAAGAATGTCCTTTTAACTCACAGGTACTCTCACCTGTCATTTTCCAGAGACAACACGTTCTAAAATGCTTCACAATATGTATTGCATGCCCTTGCTGCTAGCACACAGCATGCAGTATCTGAAAAACCACTGCAACTATTGCATCCTTTCTGCTCTGGGTGGAACAGGAGTGGGGTGTGCCCGACCCACACCATTACAAACTTTAATTTGGGAGTCTTTGAAGTCCCATGTGCCTTGTGGTGTCTGAAATGTTAGCTGCAGGAGTAGCTCTGTAGGGCTCTTACAGTTTAGGCTTAAATTAAATGGTGCAGAGTATCTGGTAATGAAGAATAACCCACTAAGAGTAAGGACCCAATTTAGAGGCTTGGTAAAATCATTTGGAAAGACGAGTGCTTAAATCCTCCGAACTTCAGAAGTTAACTTCCTAAATTCCCCCTGTTCTCTGACTCCACAAGTAAGCACAGCTCAGAAATGTGAGAACATAGCTTTCCTCACACAAAGGCTTCTGGTTTTCACTTACAGTGAATTCTTATTTCCAGCGCAGAGGAATATTTTTCCTTGGTGGTACTTTCCTGTCTTTAATGGAGATCTGTATAAGTGATTCCACGGTGTGTTTTGATTGCAGCATGTTCATGGAAGGGCCTTAGATCAAATGAAAATCATAGCCTTAATTTTTTTTTAATTTATATATTTTCAAATACTACAGAATAATTTTGTCTCCTTGTTTGGTTTTTCTCAGAAAGTATCTCCGTTTTTATCCTGGCTGCTGATTGCGTTGTCTGAGCCTTTCTCTGTGCACTGTGGAGGCTGGTTAGTTGCTTGGAGTCTTGCATGGAGGTTGCTTACAGGTGTAAGCTTCAGGGTTTTTTTTCCTGTGAGGATCTTCTTCCCATTCACTGGAGTCCACTGGAGACTTGTGTTTTCCTGGTGTGGAGGGTGTGAGGCGGGCAGAGAGATGCGCTCACTTCCCTGCCTCAGGACGGGCTGTGGCTCTAAAGCTGAGGCTCGATGCAGGATGTAGGAGTCCTTGCTGCCACAGTGCCCCTGTGCCCTGAGGGAGCCTGGGGGCTGGGAGGGAGGGAGGTTGCAGGCAGACCACATCCAATAATTAACACCTAACTTTGAGGTCAGTTATTGCTTACTTGCATTTCATTATCGTGGAGTACTCGCAGCAGAGGGAGTGTTGGCAGTTATTTGCCAGTTCTTATTAATAAGTAATCACTACTGAGGATTGTGCTGGCTCATTCAGTAGATTTATGGTGCTGCACTGAGGCATGAGGCTGTTTCTTAATATCTGTTCTTTCTTTCTTCCTTCGCTCACCAAACACATAGCCTTTATTTAAACTTATTTTAATGAAGACTCATAGGTAAACTGTGCTCGGGTCTGCTGTTTTGAAAAGCCTGTTAACAGTGGGGAGAACGGATAGTCCTGTAATGAAGTCATTTCACATTTAACTCAGGGCTGGATGGATGCCAGAAAAATGAATTAGTCACATGTGTGGATGGATTTTGGTTTTTATAGAGAATGGTGGAATCGAGCCAATTTTCAATATTTTTCTGCCAATTAAAATATTCGGCAAAACCTCTCACGTATACACACATAATGAATAGCAATGCAAGTATTTTTCTCCCCATGGGAACATTTCATGGTTACGAGAAACAGAAAGGTTGAAGGCAGGGAAAATGTCTCCTTGAAGCTGGTTAAGTCTTCACACTGCTCTGTTACTAATAATGTCCCACGGTGGAGACTCTGTGTGCTGAGAACACAAGGCTCCCCTGAGGTCTGTCACCACCCTGTGACACTCAGCAGGCCTGCTCACCTCATCTGCCTGGGTTTTCTGTCAGAGGTACCAAGCCTTGCTTCCCTCCAGGTTCAGATCATCGTGCTGTGTTCTCTTGAGGCGAGAAACTGAGTGGAATTTGCAGAGAGATCTTTCAGAAAATGGTTAATGAAATACTGAAAAAAAGCCTGAAAAGACTTCATGTAGATGGATTATGTTGAAAGGTTGGGTAACTTGTGTTTTATAATTTTCTTTTTAAAAAACCCACATTTTTGTGTCCACTGCTAAATCTTGATGTTTTGAAATCCAGAAAAGATGATGTTGAGTCAGATTGAAGTCTTTTTAAGGAAATGGCTGTTAGGGTGATAATCTCCTGAATGAGCTGCTCCTCTTGAATGTTACAAAGATACCTTCTTTCAGGCAACATAGATTTTTTCAGGAACGTAGATTTTAAAGTTTGAACAATAAACTTTGAGCTTTTTTTTGCTGTCATGAACAGCAGAATTCTGTCATTTCAGTTCAGTTTTCTGTGTTCTTTTAAATTTCTTCTTGAAATTACTCATTCCTAACACAAGGTTAACATACACTTGTGAAACTAAAGTCATAGTCTCTACCCACTTAATCTGTGATTAACTTAATCTCAGCCTTTTCATTTTTTGGAGGTGTTACAGAGCTAATTTTTGAGGAGCAAAATAGTAAGTGGAAGTTATTATAGGAGACATGGGAGGAATTTATGCCCTGAAAGGTCTAAATTGGGTAGATTTAATCCACAGCCATGTTAATTTAGAACCACAGAAGCTGGTTTTGGTGGGGGGTGAGATGAAGGAGTCAATTTATCTTAGTTGATTTACCTGTTCTAAGGCAGGATTAGTTGTACTTGTATTTTGTCTGAAAAGTGTTCATTCAAGTGCTTCGTTAAGTGCTCTGAGATAGTGAAGAGTCCAGATTTCCAGCACAACCCACTGCAGCATATTGCTTTCTCATTCTTAACTCCTAACACAGGAAGGACCTACCTGATGTTAACATTCTTCTTTCTACAGGATCACTCCATGATCTGGGTTTGCAAAGAGGTTTGAGATGTTTCCTTGGAAAGTCCTTTATAAGTGTAAAATATGAACAACTTTGGGGCATGCTTGCATCATGAATTCATCATGACTTGCTTCTGTTAAGGGCTTTTATGAAGGAATTATGTTATATTCTTAATGGCAATAATCCAAGAAAAATAATCCGATTGATCAAGAAGAATGTTCCTAGCATAAAAATGACCTTCTTCTGCAGTATGAAAGCAAAGTTAAGGGAAGATTTATTGGTTGTTGTGCAGGTCTGACTTGGAATTGCAGTTTAAGTGCTATCACCATGAAGACAGACAAATGAACACAAACTGGCCAGCTTCAGTCCAGGTCAGCGTTAATGCAACCCCACTTACCATCGAACGTGGCGACAACAAGACATCTCATAAACCTCTGCACCTAAAGCACGTCTGCCAGCCAGGGAGAAACACGATTCAGATTACAGTCACAGCGTGTTGTTGCGTAAGTACACCGAGCCACGGCTGCAGCTGCTGATGCTGAGTTTGCTATTTAGAACAGTTTGCAAATGTTGCCTTAGCTGAAAGAGCCTTACTCTCATTTTTTTCCATGCCTTTTTCTGGTAAGGTTTTTACTTAATGATGTTGACACAGTCAGAGTGCTAATACGGAAATTTTTGCTGCTTAATTGTTGCAGAATGTAGTGCTGTCCTTCTCTGACAAGGTTCGTGGTCTAGGGGAGGAAGGGAGTTTGGTCTCCTACCATCTCATGTGTGCCTGTGTAACAAGGTGGCTGAAGTCTATTGATGTAGAAATAGATTATTGCAATGAAGACTGTTGATGGTACTAATTTCATTTACACAGTGTATTAAACAGTCTTTGGTTTGTCATGAAAACATCAACATCATAAAATCATCACCAGCATCAACGATTTTCAAATACCTTTTCAGATGAAAAACTCATATTCAGTGATTCAATCTAGACCATTCGGCTTTCCCCTTTCTTCTTTTCTATGGGTTAGCTACTCTCAGGGATGAGTACTGTATTTTTAATGCAGACTGTTCTGCAAATTCAGTCTGAGCTTCTGACTGTTCTCTTGTCACTGACAATAAAGCAAGCTGCTAGCTCTCACAAGGTCACAGTGTGAGGCACTTTGACAAGAAGCCATCCTCCCATTTTGCTTTACTTCACACTGATGTTTCCCTGCATAATGTCATTTATCTGGTGGCTAAGAGCAGGGAGCAGCATCCTGTGAATCCACAACAAGCTCTGTGTTGGGTAAGAAGATTCAGCTGATTCCAGGCACATCAGTTGCAAATTGTTTTCGCAACTTCCCACGTAGTCCGAGGGCAGGCAGGTAGGCTAGACTGTGTCAGACAGTCCAGGGTTTTAAAAATAAACCCTGATGTCAGAGATTAATATGTCAGCTGTATGTATGCTGAATATTAAGGAGGGAGAAAACACAGAAAATCCTTGCTTTTTGAAAGCTCTTGTATACATTAAGCATGGAGCAACTGCACAGTGGGCAGAATATCCATAAGGGAGCGTGTGTGCTCAGCAGAGCAGAAACAGCTTTTATGTTTAAGCCTCAGGCTCTCACAGAAGCCAAGTGTCCACAGGAAGAGTGCAGCTCTGTTCAGGAGTGTATTGAACATGTGTGTTTGGTTCTCTTCCTAACAAAATGTGTTTTCTTGCAGTCACACTTGTTCGTGTTGCAGTTGGTGCACCGGCCATCAGTTCGCTCTGTACTTCAAGGTCTACTAAAGAAACGCCTCCTCCCAGCAGAACATTGTATCACTAAGAGTGAGTTTGCATCTTGTGTGGGTGATGACTTTCCAGAATGCCTATGTTCAGTTGTGATAAGCTATCTCTACACCAGATTTTACTTGTTCATTGATAACCTTAAGCTGTACTTACGGAGTTTCCAGAACATGATATGGGTAGATGAATCCTTGGTATCCTCAAATATTAAGGGCTATTTGGGTGGAGGTAACAAATTTCCAAGGACAAAATCTTAGTTCCTAAAGAAGACTGCCCTATTCCAGGAGAATCTCTCTGGCCTTTCCCCCGTATTTGTTTTTGACTCACCTGAATGAAAGATTTATTCTTTATTTATCTAGGGCTGTTTTCAGTGCTTGTATGACAATTTAGTTAAGGATATAGCTGATACGCATGTGTGTTGGTTTGTCTGTTCAGGAGACTGTTCTAAATTACACAGAAGACACCTCTGTGGGTATATTGTTCAGTCAGTTGTCCCTTAAATGTTGAAGTGTTGGTCTTTCAGATTTCAGTGTTAAAACTTACAATACACTTGTGCTTTCTCACATCTATACACACCTTCTTCCTGGGCAGTCAAGAGGAACTTCAGCAGCGTAGCAGCTTCCTCTGGCAATGCAACACTAAATGGGGAAGATGGAGTAGAGCAGACTGCTATTAAAGTGTCTCTGAAGTGTCCGATCACATTCCGGCGGATTCAGCTCCCGGCGAGGGGTCACGACTGCAAGCATGTCCAAGTGAGTAGATGCCAGTTCCTGGCAGGGTTCCCTCAGCCATGTGTGGTTGCAGTACCTTCAGCTTGGTTATCGTATGAGAGCACCTAATGCATGGCAGTTACGTCTGTCAGCCTCAATAATTAACTGTATATATGTTTAATGTAGAGGGGGAAAGTAAGCTGTTTGGTTTAGTTATCAGTGCTAGTAGGCTTTTTTCATGTCAGTTTTACTTTTGTCTAACGGATTCATTTAATACAGAATTTTCCCTTTGTTTCCTTTTGTGTTGTCTGGTTTGTTTTTTTCCTTTTTTGTTTCTTTCTGATACCTAGTGCTTTGATCTGGAATCTTACTTGCAACTGAACTGTGAAAGAGGAACTTGGCGGTGTCCAGTATGCAAGTAAGTGCACCCATACTACATAAAATGCAGTTGTACGCTATTTGACCAAATTCAGATCATATTTAAGGTCATGAAGGGGAGAAGAAGGAAGTTCTAGGAAATAACGTTTACATATCACATTTACTTAAAGAGCATAAAGTCCAATGAGAATTCTTGCAATATTTTACCAGCCTGGATTATTAGAAACTTAAAAACATATAACAAAGTACTTTCTCACAAGCTTTCATTACAGATTATCAACAAGTTATGTAGAGTTCAAAAGAGGCTCAAATATTTACATTGATAAGGCAGATATCTACAATCCAGAATAAAGCTGATTTTTAAAAAAGTAAAAAATTTCCAAGGAGCAAAAATGTTGCTTAGAGGAAAAGAGGGATGGATACCTTGGCATAATTTCAAGCTTATGTTTTGACCAGAGAGCTAGTATGCTGCAGAAAAAATGGAAGAAAAACTTGGAAGTGGTTACAGACCGTCCATCCTTATGTTTAACTGGGCAGAAAAAGCAGCGGAACGTCTGCAGGCCAGTTCAGTGTCTGTAACCGCCTGTGCTCAGTGCACAGGGCTGGGGGCGTGTTCCAGCCTCAGCTGAGGAGCCAGGGCTCTTCAGCTCCAGCAGCTGTGGCTGTAACAGCTGGCGCTGGGTCTGCACAAGTCTCCAGTTGGGTCCCTGCTCTGCCAGCCAGTGTTAGGTACAAACAGAAGTGGGGATTGTCCATTCTGGCTGTTCTGTGGACACGGCAGGCTGGAGACGAGCTTGTTTCAATTACTGTCCGTGGTGGATCTGTGTCCTAACACACAAGTGCTTTCTCCAAACTGCCCCAGTCTTTTCTTTCTCCTAGGTTTGGCTAAAAGAATTGGATATCTCGCTTTCTTAATTCATGCATCCAGGCTAAATTTTTGTACTGTTTCTCTGAGCATGAGCACCTGCATTCAGATCTAAGTGCCTACATAGCTAAATGATTTCTCATTTTGTTTTGTTCTGTCCCCATCTGTGCTGATCTTAAGTAAAATAGCTGTAATACATAGTTGCTTTGAAGCCATAGTACTGTGGAGCTCAAAAAAAGAGAAAGATCTAATTAAAAAAAATACTGCTAACTGATGTTCACAGGAGAGATGTGCTATGTTTGAAAATACTTTAAATTTGCAATGTATTTCACTAACAAAAATTACTTAAAGAATGTGAACAGCTTGTGGACACACACAAGTAGACATATCCTTATCTCATCTGTTTGATGTAAATATCCTGGTAATGTGGATGTAGAACTAAAACTGTTTGCCCCAAGTCATTCTTTCCCTAGCGATATTCTAACATGAAGTTTGGTTCTTTTTACTTTCTAGTAAAACTGCTCTCTTGGAGGGCTTGGAGGTTGACCAGTATATGTGGGGTATTCTGAACGCTATACAAAAGTAAGTGATCTCCCTCCTGATATCCAAGACTAAGCAACTAGGAGATATGGTAATGAATACTGAGATAGTCACACCAAAATAGATCTTGGTGATTGAACTTTTCTATTGCATGGCACCTTGGTGGAGCAGGTGGTAGAGTGAATCAGTTTCCATCTTCTTCATAGATCATGTTTGGGTTATCTCTTAATGGCAGCCTCACCAGTGAAGCAGAGGGAAGAGCCAGAATTAAGGAGGATTAAATGCCTTCTTGTATTTACAAGCAGTCCCTCTGATTCACAGGTGGCAAACCACATCTATATGTTTGGATTTCATTGTGTGGATAAACACAGAAAATGTGCTCTCATGGTTGCCTTTTTTTAAATTTGCTTTCAGCACACACTTGAAGAGTAAAAGATCTTAATGTTCTATAACACCAGAGCATTTCAGAACATTGGTTACCATGCAGATTCTTATGGAAACTTCAGCAGAATTGATTTTAAAAAATTCAACTGATACGCTAAATTTTCACATTATTTTACAGCTCCGAGTTTGAAGAAGTTACCATTGATCCAACTTGCAGTTGGAGGCCGGTCCCTATAAAGTCAGATATTCACATCAAAGATGACCCAGATGGCATTCCCTCAAAAAGATTTAAGACCATGAGTCCAAGCCAGATGATCATGCCAAATGTTATGGAGATGATTGCAGCTTTGGGTCCTGGCCCGTCACCTTACCCATCCCTACCCCCTCCTCCAGGAGGCAACAACTCCACCGAGTATGGTAACCAAGGTTAGTTTTACAGCTTTGTGCACCCAGCTGCTCACTCTAGAACTCAGTGATTCAGTCAGCCTTGTGATTCAGGTGTGTCAGTGCATCTTCTCAGAGTGATGCATGAGGAAAGCAAATTATGTGGCTGCAATTCTGAAATTCTGCATAAGTCATTTCAGTTAAGATTCATCTGTTCAACAGATTGTATGTTTTAGTAAGTATTATATTTTAGTAATATATTGTACTATTTAGTTACTTTATTTAATATTTTGAGTATTTGATGCTTGTCATGTTCATAGTCCTGCAGCCCTCCCTGAATCAAGAAACATTCTGTGTTACCTTCTATATTCGTGGCCTGCCACAACAGACATATTTCTGCTTTTTTTCCTGTGCATTTTCCTTCTGTTCCACTCTCAAGTGAAAACATACAGTACTACATAAGTAGAGAACCTGACCCATTAACCCTGCTTCTTGGGCCACTAGGTTAACTTGTGGCCAGGTGAGTGACATTCAGTAGGCCACCAGAAAAGGGATGACTTTTAAAGAGCCTTTAGCTGCTTTGCAAACACCTTTGCATTAGAAAATTGCTTTTGAGTTCCTCTGCCCATGTGCTACCAGACTGAGGAACAGGGAACTAAATACAGGCAATGGAGATAGGTTTTCAAATTACTGGTACGTTGTGAATAACTCAATTATAGTGACAATTCCAAAAACATGAAACCAGAGACTGTTTCTTTTGCAAGTAACATGATATGAGTCAGTTCAGCTCTGGGAAAAGACCAACTGTTCACACTATCAGAATCCCCAAATTGATTACAAGGTGATACATGTGCTTTTTGCAGGCGTTGAAGAAAAATATAGATTGCGTGCAAAATATGGTTAATTTGCTCCAGTGGCTGCAAAACTGATGACAGATGATAAAACTTTTAAGGTTTTCAAACAGATGAATGATTACTATAACAAAGCCAAGAACTGAATCACAATTTTTTCCCTCGTTTAGTAGGAGTGAAATGCAGTGAGAGCCTGAGAACAGAGCTGTCTATCCTTCACCATATTTCCAGCTCATACTCAGGAGGGGACAGGGTAGTCAAGTCAAGTGTGGGCTTTAGGCTTTGTGTGAGCATTGCTGTCAAGAATGTTATTTTGCTGCCTTCCCCTATGGGTCCTGTAGCAGAGGTAGTCACTGCTCTTTGGAACCCTGAGTCGTCACTGGCAGGTGAAACCCATGCTCCGCTATCTCCCCTGCAATAGGGATATCAGTGCAGCGCACCAGCTTATCCTAAATGTCTCACAGGTCCCTCCCTCAGCACGTGGCACTACTCTTGCTGCAGAGAGGGGCCTGCTGCTGCGTGGCTGTAACTCCCTGGGCATGCTGCCTTGTATCTTTATTCTCCATCAATACGTGCACTGAAACGTGATTGCAATTATGTAATGTCCTCTGATTAACAGTTCTTTAGAGCAATGTAGTAGTAGTATTACTGCTGTGGTTTATGTTTGTTTATTTGGGTTTGACAGAAGCATACTGAAGTTTAAATTGCAAATATAACAAATATTCAGTAGTACAAGACCACATTCCAGCTGCCTGCTAATTAATTATTCCTGATGCAAGGCAAGACCAGCTATGTTCTGTGAGACTCATCCAGTTTGCAGATTAACAAAATGAGAATTAGTAAGGCTCTGCAGTATTTACATGATAGATCAAAGTCCCGACGTCTTTGAGAAGTACTCTTACATGGCTAATGACTTCTATGCCTTCAAGATTAAACTTCTGCTTGTGAAGCTGTGCTAAAGAGCAAACGATGCAACTACTTCAGTTTGTCAAACTCCATTCTTGAGTTGAATATTTAAAACTGCTGTACTTCAGCTGACAAACTGCAGGCTCTCTGTCCAAGCTCCAAAGCTATTCTGTTATTTCAGAGCTCAGTATCATCCAGTTAAGTTGCTTGTATGAAATAGGTGAATGGTTTTAGTTCATTTTTTTGCTGTTCAGTTTTGCTGTTCATAGCAAATAAGCCACCAGAGCTGATATCTGAGTTGGAAGTGCTAAGAGAGGAATCCTGACAAAAAATATGAAGAGTACAATCCCTGTATTAGGATACCTGCTTGCTTTAGAATTCAGATGAAGATCCCTGGGCTGAGATGGGCTGGATGCATACGGACAGTGGTCATACAGTTCTTGTCCTGCAGAGCAGCAGGGGACTCCAGGCCTGCTTCAAGACGTGTGTGTAAATCCAGTCAGTCAAGTGAATTTTATTAGGTTTTGTGGGAGCTCCAATTAGATATGAACACCTCTTCTACACCTTTTACAAAGGGGTAAAATAGATGCTGTGCTTTGAACTGGTATTGTGGCATCTTCCAGATTCACTTCTGTCAGTTACTTTCATCAGAAACTGAAGCAATGCTACAATCTTACTGAGTGTGTAGAAGCATAGACATAAATAACACAGGTGTCCTGTAAATAATTTGGGACTTGGGCAGTCAGTCTCAGTTACACTGAGATGCTTCCAGATACAAATATCCCATAGAATTTAATATCCCGTTTACTTCTCGGCATGGTTAAGTTTATGTGGTGACTTGGCAGTAGTTTTTCTAAATGTCAGCAGTTTCCAATTAGTTCCAACACTTAAATGAATTATTGCAGCAGCCAGTGTTTGGAAGCCGAGTGCCCTGTCCCCCCTCGCTCAGCACTGGGGGCACAGCGTTGTCACCTTCAGTGTCACAGCTCCCTGTGCTGTGCAGGGAGGGTGTCACATCACACAGCTCCTGCAAGATGCTCGGGGAGATCAGCGTTGGGAAACAAATCACATCTGTTTCTCTTTCAGGCAACAGTTACCAAGGTCATGGCAATTTTGACTTCCCGCATGGGAATCCTGGTGGCACATCTATGAATGACTTCATGCATGGGCCACAGCTGTCACATCCCCCAGACATGCCGAGCAGCATGGCAGCTCTCGACAAACCTCTCAGTCACCCCATGCAGGAATCTGTAAGTAACGGTGCTGGGCACGTAGATTCTCGTTCGTGGGGGTAAGGAGCTCTCATCCAGCTGATGGACTTGCCTTATGAACTGCTTTTACTTTTTGTGAATTCCTCACTTGAGAAGTTTGTGAAATAGAGTAGTCCTGAGAAATGCCGGAAATGCCCTTTTTAGTTTCTGGCCATTCTGAGTTTTTGGAAAAGCATTTCTGCGCTTTTTGAATTGTCATTTAAGCTTGTTTATCTGAAAGAAAGAACCTGGCTCAGTGTGCTTGTATTAATCATTGTGCTTTGCTCTGACACATGAAAAAAAAATGTACTTCATTCCCTAGGCCGGCAGGACTGTGAATATCCATCTCCAAGAGACAGCTTGTTAAAGCAAGATATTAGATGACTTCAGAACAGGGACAATATCTTCCCTGGCTTTTTCTCTGAGGGCAAAATTTGCATCAAAGCACTTTGAGGGGGAATTCTACTCAAGTAGCATGAAAGGCACCTTTAGACTTCTGGTAATAGGACAAGCCGGTAGATTTCAAGGAGAGACACTGCCACTGGTCTGAGAGTATCAATGTAAGAGACTAAAATATAGAGGTTCCTCAGGTCTCAGATGTTGAGGCAGAACTGTGCATTGGAAAAGCAGCTTGCTCGGAGCACTGAGTTTTCTACACAGAACTTTATATATCTCCAGAAAATGCAGTACTGCAGCAACTAGGTGATAGAAAAGCTACCAGCAGCATTTAGCTCTTAGGCATGGTTAGTCATCTATTTTAACTTTGTGTGTGGGGTGTGTGTACATCCTTTTATGTTCATTTAAGTTGCAGGGCAGGGGGTTTAAAGTGTGCTGTTACTGCACAGGAAGGATGTTTAACTTGACAAGTCATATGTGCTGTGTCTTTAGTGAATCCTAGAAAGTACAATTTCAGAATGTAATGAGGAAGTGTGGTAGCAGATGCTCAGCAAAAGCCTACTCAGTCAGTGTCTCCTCTAGCTGGCAGTGGGTTTTCCAAGGAGGATGGTGAGAAACAGAAGAGAGCAGAGAAAGAGTTCTTAGTATAGTTTGGAGAGAGTCCAAGTACCAAGACTATCTGCAAAGGAAGAGTCCAGAAACTGTAATGATTTCACCACTTTACAGGGTAATAAATGAGAACAAACATGCTGTAAACATAGTTTTGCACTGGCAGATTCCACATACACACCTTAGAGTGGTCAGAATTCTCTGCATTAGAACCAGCCATGCAGTATTAGAATACAGTAGTGAGAGGAAATAGTACTAGCCTGAACCACTCACAGCTGCTTTCCTTTGAATCAAAGTCACAAGGAATTACTCTTTGCTTCCCATTACCTGACACCAACCTCTTGACTTCATCAGTTAACAGCTATACCTTTGCTGTAGTAGTTGCCCTGGTGAAATTTCTGAAGGGACAGGATATGAAGTGGTGGAATATAAAAGTGAAGGATTTGTAGCTTTCTGAAAATGGGACTGTTTACATACAGCAGGAGTGAAAGTTTCTCAAGGCTATGCATGTTCCAGAGCTGTGGGAGTGTATTTGTGCAAATGTTAATGGACTTTCGGTTCTGTGGGCCAATCTGTAGCAAATCTCATACTTGCTTATGATAGCTGGCAATTAAAGTAAACCGTTGCCTCACTTCTCCCTCATCTATGATGATACTCAAGCAATACCATTTGGGAATAGGAAGCAATGCTAAAGCAGATTCCTACATTATGTCAGCGGCTGGTTTTCTGTAATGAGGATCAGTTTTCAGGTCTTTCAGCACAGGAGAGTTAGATTAACCTTGTCAATGTGGCTGTGCAGTCTTCAGTCCACATTTGAGGACTCCTAGTGCTCCCACACAGACTTTTCAGTGTTATAAAATCTCTGCTTTCCTCTTTCTCTCTTACCCTCTTTCTTTTGTTCTTTCCTCTCAAAATGAACTGTTTGTCTGTAGCAGACACTCAAGAAAGGCATCTTTAAAATCACTGCTTTTAGAGAAATAACGTGCCTTTAACACATTCCTAAATTGTGTAGCGGCATGTCTTTGGAGAGACACTTCGTACAAAAACAACTATAAACAAATTGTGTGATTGAACCAAGGTTTTAAGATGTTGCCTGTGCTCTTCTGTGGCTTTCTGTCTTTCCTTTTTTACACAGTTAGTAGATTTTAGTAGTTTGCACAAACTATTCACTTTGGCCATTACAAGTTTACAACGTGCGTTGGGATTGGATGTTTGGTCCTTTTAGACCTGAGGTCTCTCTTGCTGGAGCTGAATGCTGCTGAGGAAGTTCCTGACATTCCTATTTTGAAGATTTATGTGGCAGCCCTTACGCAATGGTAGGCAGAGAAAGTTGATCTCTCCAGACATACTCTGTAGGTCACTCCAGGAAATGCAAATACTTGCCCAGTGTAGGTAGGGCTGGGTAACCAGGGATGAATCAATCAGAATTTCCTTCCCTCAACACTGCTGTTCCACTCCTATGGAAGAAGAAAAAAATGAGGACCTGAAACATGACCAGAAGTAATACCTCTTCCCCAACACAGAGTGTTGTGAGAGCTGTGGAACAGATGCTAGATTGCAACAGTGCAAGATTGCTACCAAACAGCTGCCACAATCACATCATCTTTGTTTTCAGAAATTGTAAACAAGTTTTAGACAACGGAGAATTCAGTTAGCTCTGGTTTAGTGCTTCTTGCAGACAATGAGCAATGGATGATGACACCACGGATTCATATGCACAGTGAGGTGATATGAGCTGGTACCACTGTAAAAAGTCATTGCTCTTGTTTCTATTTTCACGTTTCCTCCTTCTCACACCAGCAAAAGTGTTACTGCAGCCATGAAGTGATCTGGACCCAGGTACTGATGTGATTGGAAACTAATTCAGGGGCAGGGTGGGGAAATTCAGTGCATGTCATCATGGTTTCACCTTGCAGACATGGCAAAGGGGTGGATGGGAGAAGTGGCCAAGAACATCAGCAGGGCAGGCAAGATGGCATCTTTTAGTAGTTTTGGTAGCTAACCCAGCAAAAGAGTTGGTAAAACTGTGACCCTGGTAATGGAGAGAGATACAAATCATTGACTTAACCTGGTGATCCCCCGCCCCCACTAATAATATTCTCCAGAGACAGAAGGAATATTGCTGTGGAGCTGGCAGGTCCTGTTGCTCCACAGCTGTACATCTCAGCACTCCTAGAGGTCACTGTTGGGCTGTAGAGTTGTGTTGTTCCGTGCTATTAGGCTGAAGATGTAGTTGTCTGCTATAAGCTTTTCATTTATAGAGTGTAAATGTGTTAAGAGTGCCAAAGTTTATGCCTCTAAAAACAACTCTGGAATTATCTTGCTGTGCAAGCAAAGGCAACTTTGTTAGACTCTGCATGCATAGGGCGGGGTTAGTGCTTTCAAAATAAAGTGGTGGGAGTTGCAGGTGCAAGTTAAACATACCCAAAGTGTGTTGCTTACAATGTATTTGCACCGTATCAATTTTATCATTAGTTAGCTGAATGCAAATAGAAACTGTTCCAGTCCTGAGCATTTTGCTTTCTCACTGGGAGGCTGGTGGAGCCAGTGGCCTAAGTCAGATGGATTTTGAACCTACTTCAAAGAATATGGTGGCTCTTCAAAGAATATGGTGGCCGTCGGTCTTAAAATAAAAAATTGCTTCCTACACAACAGTTGTCTAAGGACCCGAGTGACTGTCTTATCAACTAAATATACATATATTTAAATCCTTGCCTGTATAAACATAATGTAGAATTTCTGACCTGCTTACTTGTTTTGAAATTTGTCTGAGAACATACGAATTCCTCTCCTGGTTTAAATAATTATTGATATATACCTGCCAGTCTGACCCTTGCTTTATGCATTCAGGGATAAATGTAAGAGACTATCCAATATAATCCTGTTCGGTTCTGGTTTTGGTTTTTTCCAGAAACTGGTTTCCCACTTTAACAACACTGTCATAAATTGCTTTTTACTTTTTGTTATTATTAAGCTTTCTAATTTCCGCACTTCCTGCTGCACACATCCTCAATGAGTGAGGAAGGAAACAGTACTATTAAGACAGACATCTACTTACACTTGGACTTCTGCAAAGCTTTTGGGCTGCAAATTTGTTTACATGAAAGTGTGGTCTGTGGGCAGATTTTGTACAAACTTACCCCTAAGGCAACAACAATGTTGTAGAATGTTTTTCAAGTAGTCAAACTGTGACCCCAGTGGCAAGATGTGTATCAGTACTTTTTACCAGTTACTTTAAACTCTCATATGGGAAAGAGAGCCAAATGCCATGTTGCAGGTAGGATCTTTCCACAAACCTTCATAATACCGAAGTATTGAAAAGGACCTCCATGCAGCTGAGTGTGACTGTCCCAATGGATCAGTATTCAAGTTTTAGTTTTCCTAAGAGTGGTGAAAAGTATTTTTAAAATACTTGTTTCTCTATTTTTTTTTTTTATGGGAACATTTTAATTAAGTTTTGTAATAACCTCCCTTTTGCTTTCCAAAGCTGAAGGCTGAGGTTAAGATAACTTTGCAGTTTATGTGATATGAAAGGGTGAATACTGACATAGCATTTTGCTGGTTTCTGTTGGCTTGGCTGGATGAATTTCATGCTGTTGTTGTATGTATTTGTTCTTTTATTTCAGCTTCACTTTGTCCAATATGTAGCATTCCTCAAAAAATGTTTGCATTTTTTGTTTCTCCATATACCCAATTAACATGAGATATCTGATTCTGAGGCATTCAGACACTTCTTTCTCATGGCACCAAGGTCAAGCCCCAGAGAATCCACTAGTGTTAAATGTGACATGCAGCAGACGGAAGAATTGGGCTTGTGCATTTTTATTGCTTCTCTGTCATGTGAGAAAGACTTTTCCCCCATTCAGTAACAGGGTTAGGAAGACGCATGTGGATTGGTTGTTTATTCCCCACAGAAAACATAAAAAACCATGAAGCTCTTGCTAGAGAACTCATCCACAGCATGAATACAAAGCAGAGTGTGATCGTTGGCTTAGTTTAAGCTAAGGCAGTGTGCTTTGCAGTCAGCAGGTGTGCAGCCACCCACAGCAGCTGGGCTCACGGTGGGAAAAGCACTTCCTGAGCCACCTTGGTTCTGTCAGCCGTCAGAACCCAGGAATATCAGTGAGGAAAACCTTCAGCCTTTAACAGGGGTGTTGTATTCTGGGAAGAAAAGGAGGGAAGGAGTGGGGAAGAGCTGGTGTTTGCAAGATGTTTGTAATAAGCTGAAACAGGAATAGGCTGCAGTGTCAGGAAGCTACCGAATAGGGGAGCTGAGCAGAAGTGATATATTTTCTGAGTTAATGAGTTTCCTGGCATAGGGATCATTTAACAAATTCTCCATTCATTCATAAATTTTTTTAGGGCAAAAGTATCTGCCTTGCTAATGCTGAGCAGCACCCATAAGCCTCCCTCTCTTCTCTTTGTGGTGCATTGTTTTGCATCTTCACACCGAGTTTTCCACATTACAAGGAAGCAAACCAACAGCACAAGTCCAGCCTGTTTTTCCCCCTTGCAGACAACCTTCAAAAAGCTGAAACACTTGGTCCAGCATTGGGATATGGAGTTTTCTTTTCCAATGGCGCTTTTTTTATTTCTTTGGTTTTTTGTTTGTTGATTGGTTTTGTTGGGGTTTTTTGTTACATGTGTCATTTTTAAATTTATTTCGTTTTATAACATGCAGTTACAGAGTCAGGCACCGCGAGCACTGTACCTTGTGGCCTCACTTTCTTTTCCTGCTTTTTTCCTCCTCCGCAGATCCCTCATCCCGGCAGCACTGATCAGTCCCATACTTCCATGCAGCAAGGTTTGCACGTCCCTCACCCCAGCAGCCAGTCAGGGCAGCCATTACATCACAGCGGGCCTCCTACCCAGCAGTCCCGGCAGCCACCCCCGGCCGCTTCTAGCAACCATCCACACAGTGACCTGACCTTTAACCCCTCCTCAGCCTTAGAGGGTCAGGCTGGTGGACAGGGAGCACCCGACATGCCGGAGCCCTCGCTGGATGTAAGTCTGTGTCATACTCTCATCTGCCTGCCATAGCGTGTGCTTCGCATCGCGCGGGAGGGCGGGGAGGGCAGGGGACGGGACCCGCTTCCACAGCACATGCCATCCTTTCATGCTTTGGAACATGGGCGCAGGTGCTGCAGCCAAGGTGACAGGGCACTCCCGGCCTGCTGGGAGAATGGATGGTTCTGGTTGGAGCAGCTGCACGGTGTGTGAGCCATAAGCCTCTTCCTAACACCAAGGCAGGCATTGCTTCAGGCAGCAGCTCAGGCACCAGGCTGGGAGCCATCTCCTCCTTTCCCACCTCGGCGCTGGTTGGGCTGTGCTCTCGTAGCCCCTGAAGCTGTTGCAGTCCTGGGTAAGAGGAGGGACACAGCTGTGTGTGGTTCTGACTGTGGTGTTGCTGTGCCAGGCGAGCTGCGTGCTGAGCCCTGTGGCATGTCCTGGCCAGCGGGAGGGGGATCTGTGTTGGCCCACCCTGTGACACTGTCCCTGCTCCCTGCAGCCAAAAACTAACTGTGCCCTTCCATACCTGCTCCTGTGGGTGGCTCAGCAGCACAAGTTCTTCCTCCCAGTATACCACACAGGGAAGTAAACAACAAGGACATCTTCTGCCTCCTTAGCTGCCATGGGAGGCAGCTCACAACTAAAGAAAGTCTAGTTTTAAGGCCAAAAGTAGTCTTCCATCTCTTAACATTGGTTCAGTGGAGTTGGAAGTGACTTATCTGAGGTATATCTCTCTGGTTAGCCATCTACCTCCCAAAAATAAAAATTCCTCAACACTAGGATTGGATTTTTGTTTGAGTCATGTATTCCCATATGTGTATCTTCTGTCTCTTCCAAAGTCTGCTGCTGCGCAGTGAATTTTCTTAGAGATATGTTCGCTTCTGTGCCTTGGATTTATATCTGTATTTGCTGTTGCTGTATACTTGCATCTTCCCTGTCACACAGGAGTACTGGGCTGGCAGGTAGCCTCACAGCGGAGGGAAGGGGTTAGGGGACAGATAGAGGCTCCAGGATGCTACAGGAACAGTGATCAGTGAGGCAACTTCTGCTGTTTCACACAACATGGTTGTGCGCGTATCCTTTGGGAACAATAGTTCATGTGGCAGCAGGAGTTCTGAACCTTTAAGGACCCTGTATGAGCAATACTAAAAGGTGAAATAAAAATGTCTTTTTCTTTCTTCTATTATTTAAGAAACATACAGTATTTTGTTATGGGTCAAGCACCCATTCCTTGGTGAGATGCAAAGTACAAAAATCTGTACACTTACCATGGTACTGTGGTTATCACTGATGGAGGATTGCTGGTTTCTTAATGGGAGGCAAGTGCTGTACAGTGTGGGAAATAAACTTACTGGAAATACCTGTGATCCTGATCAGATGGATTATTTTAATGGGTGTATTATGGAACCTGGCTGAATAAAGTTCCATGCAACAAAGCAAAGAGGGCACTGTACTATGGGCAACTTGGCCCACTCCCTATTGACACAGTCACGGTCATTCTGCAGGAATTCAGTGTGATGCAGTCTAAGGTTTAACCTGGGTTAAATGATCTACCTCATATAGATGCAGACACAGACAGGGGAGATCTGCACTGGTACTTCAGACAGCAGAGACTCAAGACTGAAATCACTGGTTAGACCTCTCAATTTGCACTTCAGGAGCACAGGGTACACTTCTTCAAACTCTGCCCTAAGTCTGGCACATTCATGTAGCTTCTGTCCCCATCACACCCTTGCAGGCCCTGGCACTCCTCTCTCTTTTGCCCCTGCTCTAGCACAGCACTCTCAGCTCCCAGCAAGTCCGTCCTGAGGTCTCTGGTTTTCACACCAGTGGGGCAGGAGGCCGGCTGTGCTGCCTGACCCCTCTGACTGAGGGAAGCTGAGGTCACCCTCACAACTCAGAAGACTTCTACTTCACAGATACTGAGTATATTGTTTAAAACTTTCACTTTTCTTAAAAAGAAATCTTTTTTTAAAAAATCGCTTGTATACAAGAATGAGTCTCAGAGATGATGTGTTAAATTTTTAAGCATGAGTTGTGAAATTGTAGGACAATTTCAATGATTTTTTTATTTCTCCACACTTTTTGGGGCTGACATTTTCTTTTGGAATTCTGTACTAGATATTCATAAAAAATCATGATAGGAGGTGAAGTACATTTAGAAGTCTCATATCTCCAGTACTATGACAATAGCATTTTTACCATGAATAAAAGGAGGTGGTAGTTTAAAAAAAACATTCTTTCTGGGTGATTCTGTTTATGTACACTTGACGTTGCAGTTTTTTCAAAATGCTTAGAAAGCAATAAACTTTTTTCTGCATTTCATGTTTAGCTTATTGAAAAATACGTTCATCCATATAGTGTTAGAAGATGAAGTTGCATTTGCACAATAGTAATAGAAGCATATAAATACAATATTTATATGTTAAATGTGAAGCAGTCAAGCTTTTTGTTTTATAATATTTGAAAACATAGAACAACTTAAAATTAATTTCTCATACCTACTATTAAGTTTGCTAAAGCAGTCTGTATTTTTCTGTCTTTAACACAATACAGAACATAAAAGGGGTTTATTACAAACTCTTTCCTGAAATTTTTTATATATGACACTTTTATGTTTGCCTAGAAAAGGGCGAAATGCATTATAGAGCAGAAAACTTTCTGTGCCTGATGCACAACCCAGGAGTTAGGATATGCTTGTCATCTGTCAGATCAAACAGAGTGTGTTGTGATGGTTTGAAGAACAAAATTTTATACTTGGAATACAGTATTAATGGAAATACAAATTGAAGCCCCACAACTATTCCTTTTGATACTTTAAAGCACTGTGCAGATTAGGGCATATTCTGTTGGATGGAGTGTTACACCTGTGACCCTTTAAAATGTCTGGAATTGCATATAATGCTGTAGGCAAGTAAGTACTTCCAACCACAGTAAATTCGTGCCACAGAAAGGAGGACTCACCCAGCTGCCTTGCCGCTCCTCTCTCCAAACTCCTCCTCAGTTGTTTTTTTTTCCACTCTACCTGATTTGTTGGTTGTTTTAACCCTGGGTGAGCTCCTTGCTCCAGGTCACCATCCCAGAGCTTGCATTGGTGCACTGAGGAGTTACTGAGGGCAAGGAAAGGAAAGCGCTGCCTCCTTGTGTAGAGATGCAGGCTTTGGGTGGCCATCAAACTGATGTGTGAGAGCCAGACCAGCTTTTGCTGAGCCATCTTAAAGCTCAAATATGTATTACTCAAACTGTATGTTTCAAGTGTTTATGCAATGTTTTATAGGAAACAGCTATAATGAACACATTATATATATATAATATGTATACATATATATATATATGTATGTATATAGTGTTCACTATAATGAACACTAAACATCATTTAGCCAGAAGTTTTTGTCAGCATCACGAGCCAGGCAATATGATAGGGAGGTTGATTGAGAAACCCTAACTGAGATGATAACATAATTAACAGGTGAAAACTGAGTCACAGAGACTTTCACAAGCACGTGGATATTGCATCATCTTAGGGTGTTAGGCTTGTGACACTGCCTTCTGATTTATTTGGATATATTGTTACGAAAACCAGATTCCAGGACTGTGTGGTGTTTAATCCCTTTTTTTTTCCTCAGTTGTGTTTCTGTTATCTGTAATTTTCCTTTTGTCTTTGTATTTTATAGCTGCTTCCAGAACTCACAAATCCAGATGAGCTGCTTTCATACCTGGACCCTCCTGATTTGCCAAGCAATAGCAATGATGACCTTCTGTCTCTCTTTGAGAACAACTGAAACCATATGTATTCTCCCATCCTTTTCACTTGTTCACACGTGTGTGGCTGCACAGCGAGGAATCTTAACACTCCTTTTCCACAAAAGAAAAAAAACTCACAACTTGATCCAATGGTGCACTCCCTGCTTTCTTCATCTCAGAACTGCTTTTGTTAGCTTCAAAGACTGCGAAAGTGACGGGAGAAAATAATACAAAAGTTAAATAAATGCAGTCATCTCCGAGTCTGCCATGCTACACGTGACAAAGAAGCATAGACAGTTGTGCAGCTATTGGAAACCCCATTTGGTGTTCATCCTCTAGAGAGAGAGTTCTGTGATAAACATAGTGTGAAGTATCTTGGCAAAACCGAATCTTGGCAAGGGAAGAAAAATCAACAGAATGGAACTGTCTTTAATTGACCCGTCTCAGAGTGTCTTTACAATGCTTGTTCTTCCATTTTTTTGAAACTGTATCTCCCTCTACCCCACCTCTCCTCTGCCCCCCTCCAGCCATGGGTTTGCCTTGGAAGGATTGTCCTGGCCACACACAAAATGAAAAAAACCACCTACAAAGCTCAAAAAAGCACAAATCCTACAGTCAAGTGGCAAAGATAGGAAAGACACACAGGCCTGCCAGAGGGAGCCAGCAGTTTAGCTAATGCGACTTGAGTCACAGAGTCCTGAGATCTTCAGGCCGCAGCCACGGGTGTCGGTATTTCTGCAAGCGCAGGGATCTTAACCACCTCTTTGCAGAGGATTCCTCTGGCCCAGCACACAGATTGGAAACACCCAGGAAAAATTAAAAATGAGTTTGCAATGTTTAGGGATTTTTTGTGGTTTTGGTTTCGAATCAGTACCGTTTCTGGCTGCGTTAACATCCAGCGATAGAGATTGTTGTAATAGATCTTCTTGCCATGTATGCCATACCTAATGGAAAAGAGAGGGAGGGGGGATGCAAACCAAACTGTTTCTGATTATTACCTACAGCCTTCGGTGCCCCAAGAGTTTGTGTCACTGTCTGTACTGCACAATGCATAGTAAGACAAGCTGGGTTGAAGGCAGCGAGGAAATCATTGCAGGATGGAGGGAGAGTAACATCACTATCTGC
Organism: Gymnorhina tibicen; assembly: GCA_013399875.1. NCBI lineage: Eukaryota > Metazoa > Chordata > Aves > Passeriformes > Artamidae > Gymnorhina > Gymnorhina tibicen. The sequence continues at coordinate 2,950,087 of VXAZ01001324.1, read as the reverse complement.
ATAATTATTTTTAATAATCAGCTTCAGAAGGGGCATTGACATTGGACAGACGTCTTACAGCTTCATTTTAGTTTTGCTTTGCATTCTGTTTTCGTGACTGTTACAGATACTTCAGCCTTTTCCTTTTCTCCTCCTTCAGTTTCTTTTTTTAAACTTTGGCTGCTGGGATGAGCTCTTTCTCCTGAAGGACCGAGTGTGGGGAGAATAAGTACCTGTCAGTAGATTGCTACTGCCCTCAAGAGACCCTGCTGCCACAATTACTGTCTTGCCCCTGTGATCTTTGCTTCTAGTGTGGTTGCTGCTCCTGCATGAGCTTCCTATTGCTTCTGTGCCCATCTCTGTGCTCTTTGTCTCTCTCTCTCTCTCTCTCTTATAAATGATGTACAGTAGCTGTGTAAGAAGTGCATGTGTGCCAACTTTGCCCTCGTGGTGCAACATTTCAGCTTTTGCCCACTGTACAGTTATTGGTTTTGTTTCTTTTGATACTAAAGCATATTTGACCCTACTCCTTTTCCTCTTCCCAAATCCAGTCAAACACCCTTCGTTCGCTCGCCACAATGCATTTTAAACTGAAGTGCCAGGCAAAATTTTGTTTGTTCCTGTCAGTTTGACTAGATAGCTTCCTAGCTCTCTGTGTTTAGTTTGCAATGCTGTAAATGGCATGCTCTGTGCTTACGACTCTGGATTTGCTTTCCTCACCAAAGTCATATTGTAAATTCTCTGCATTTTTTGTTTTATTTTGCTCTTTTTGTTAACGTTTCCCACTACTGCTGTACATGCGTCGTGGTATATGTATGCTAGTCAGCAGCACCTTGCTGTAGATATTAAAGGAAATGGCAGTTTAGTTCTTTTATTTTCCGGTAGGAGTATTGAATCTGTCAAACGTATTATGTAGAAATGGTCCCACACTTATATTTTTCCTCCTTCAAGTTTTTTTAAGAAAGGCGCTGTTCATTATGCAAAATCAATTATTTTAAGAATTGCTATTGTAAATATCTTTGTGAATATTTTAGTATCGTCTTTGATAATATTCAACATTTTCATGATCTGGTTATACTTTTGCTGGTGTTTTTAAATACCTTGTCTGAAGAAAAATATGGGTCCTTTTTTAAAAAAGAAAATTGAGGGTTCTTTAACAGAATAAGGGAGTTGGGTTTTGGTTTTTTTTCCCCCTATTTTCTTTTGCTAAGTTAGCCCAAATATCATACGCATTTATGTGATGAATGAATTGATACATCAGGCAGTACCTGGATAATCAGGGCCCAGCTCTGTCATGGAAACATAATTGTGTTTGCCTAGGGAAAAAGTGATTGCCTAGGGAAAAAGAAACCCCAACTTATCAACCGGTATTCATTGACTGTGGGTGATCCTGAGCTGGTAATGGCAGAGTTTGTTCGTTTGCCCAAGTGAGCAGAACACGTAGGACCAGCTGTCTGACCAGGTAAAGATGCACTAAGGCAAGCAGCAAATCTGTATGGTACCATATTTATATCGCTGTACTGGTGCTCCGGTCTCTGAAACTGGGGCAAAGACACTTAGGGATGTTGGTGGGTGGGGGAGGGAAACAGTATAGTATATTTTATTCTGCTTAGAAGTGTCTTTTTTCTTATGTAGGTTTGACAACCTGTAGAGGATCTCTGCAGAATATTAAAGATACCTTGGTGTAATACATGGTAATATGGTTGTGGTGTGGTGCTGCTATCACACAATTCCTAGGAAAGACCATTGTTCAGTTATGGATACGGATGTGTTTTGTAGCCATTTTACTGTAGTAGTTTCCCCCTGGTTTTTTGCTGCATTTTTTATATAGGTCTGGAGGTCATGTGCAGAGGTGGCTAATGATAAACTGACTTTATGCCCTTAGAGTTAATTTTTTCTATTTGCGGGGTAAGTTCCTTAAGCCATAGGTTTGGGAATAAAGAAGATTTCACACTATTAGTTGGAACTGGTTGCTCTGATTTTTTTAATTGATTCTATTTAATGTTCCATTCTCCACTGATTCCTGAGCAGCTAAGTTAGTCACCTAAAATTAATTTTCTCCTAAACACAATATTAGTATTTTAAGCCAGGTATGTTAAGGATTGACCTTTTGCTAACTGGTAGTATTTAAAATGTATCATTTAAAAGTACCTGTTGGAAAGCATAAAGGGAAAAAAAGCCCCATAGATATTAGCAATATGTTTGGAGCAGTGTTGGCATCTGCTTTGTACAGTAATAGGTAATTAAAGCGGACAGTTGACATCTTTAAACTTTCAGAAACGTTTGGTTTCTAAGCAGAACTTAGAAACTACAATTTTTACCCATCACCCAAATGTTGGACATTTGAGACAGTTTTAAAATTTATCTGTCAGCTAAAATCAGGTACTGTATAGTGAAGTCAGTATGAAAAAGATTCTGAAAATTTAGGGGTTTTTTTATCTGTTCACTGCCGTATTAAAGTTTAGAGAAAAAAACCTAGCAAATAAGGTAATCACAGTCCTTTCTTTTAAAGCTTAATTATTATATGAGATTCCAGTAGTATTTTTCATCTTTTTTTGTTTGTTTACCTTTTAATCGTTTCCCTATGGAAGTTCATCTGGGAAAGAACCCACAGAGATCTACAGTTCTGCTGCCAAGACATTATTATAGGACTGACAGATACACGCCAGTGTCTGCAGCGGAGACTCAAGGGACAGCTGTACATATGTAAATGACAAATAGAGACGTGTTAACAGAAATGCATTCATTTTCCTTGGAATGTGCATTGTTTTTATTTCGCAGGAAAAAAAAAAGCTTGAAGCTCCATCTTATGTGGAAAATGAATCCTGTTTGTTAGCGTTTGTGGAGTCTCAGCATTTGTTCCACTTTCACTTCTGTAATATACTCTGATCCTTTGTTTTGTTTTGTTTTATCTACATGTAATATTTAGCTTACGTGTACTAGTCTATCACCTGTGTATTTTTAGGGTGCTACAGAAATAATGAAGAAAAATACGGGGATTAAAAAAAAAAAAAAATTGTAACCAAATTCATACTTTGTACAATTTTTGATATCACGATCAGAGGAGAATTAAAAAAAAAAAAAGTACAATCTGAGGTAACATGCAAAAATGGCCATTGTCTTTGTTTGTACATTGTATGTACAGTACAATGCAATCATTTCATACTTTAAACTGGTCAGAAAAAATAATTGTGATTTTTAGTCTTGCAAAACTGTATGTAGTTAGATGATGTGACAACCTAATATTTATCTAATAAATATGTATTCAGATGAAACCTGTATATTAGGTGTTCATGTGGTTATTTTGTATTTAAAGATCAAATTATTTGACTATTGCTAGACATTTATATACTCTGTTGTAACACTGAAGTATTCTCATTTGCTCATGTTAAATTTTTTTTTTTTCCTAAATAAATTTGCAAAATTAAGGTCTGACTAATTGGCAGCTGCTTTGTAAATTTTGAGTTTCTTTTTGAAACCATGAAGTTCCCCTTTGCCCTCCCTGGTTTGAGTTAATGTGGAAGTCAGTTGCACAAGGCGTACCTTTTTCGGAGAGCAGGACTTGGTGCAGGAAGGGAAAGGTGTGAACCACCCTGGAGACAGAAGATAAAAAAAAGATTATGAATGCAAACATGGGATCACACAGAAAAAAGTCCCTGCCAAGCAAGGTATCGGTAACTTGCTGTTCAGTATGCAGAGCACTGCCTCTCTCCCAAACAAGTAATAATTACTTTGAAATGAAATCTTTATGTGATATGAATAACAGGAAAGGATGGCTTCTCTCTGGGACTGGCACATGTGGAGGTATTAAACATCCAGCACCTTTGTTTTAAATTCTTCTGAGTTTGATACTTTTCTTTCAATTGGAACCTGTCATTAAAGTGAAATTAGACAATTTTTTTCTTAATGCATCTTCATCTTAAAGTTGAAGTATTTTGTTTCTAAATGCAGCCTTTGAGTTATGAATCTGCTTAATTTATCTACCTGTTCAACTGTAAGCAGCCTGAATGGTGACACAAGGAGTGCACACAGGATATCAACAACATGCACAGGTCCTGTCCTGGCAGAGTTCTGCACCAAACGGAGCCACGGCCACAGACACCAGTCACTGCATCTGAGAACTTGTTTTAACAGAGCTACTGAGTACCTGTATTTGCATATGGCATTTCTGAAGGCGCTTAGGCTGAACTCATATTTGAAATACATTCAAATACCTGGGAACAAACAACCATTTCACAATATGAGTATCTATGCAAGCACATATAGCAATTATTCTACACCTAGGGCACAAGTATTTGTTGTTGATTGAGATACACACAAGTATGTGTGTGTATGTGTGTGTGTGTATATATGTATAAATCTAGACTAGGGATTTATTTTCTCAGAACTGGGAAAAATAATTTGTTTCTGATTCTCAGTTTCTGCCTTCTGTGGTGGCACTACCCATTCCAGTAGAGTTTTTAGGATAACATACTAAAACTGAGTTACAGTGCACACAGTAGTGAAACAAAAGGTATTTATCCATTCTAGCCCTTATTTAATAACTGTTCTGGTTTTGGTATTCTGTTTTCCTGGAAGCTCCCCAGAAGTGTCAGCAAGACATAGTGCAAACTGACTTTGGCACTGTACAGCTGGAGGAAAGCACGAGGAGCTCGAGTGATGTCCCTAAGCACTGTACATTTTTCAAGCTTACTTTGAAGTCTGAGGAGGCTGCAAGAATCCTGAAAGTGGTATTTCTCCCGGATGTCACCTGAGGTCCCCAGGACAGGTAGGCTGTGTGTATACAGTTGGTGCTGGCGTCTCCTGTCCCATGTCCTGGCAGTGTGTTCTGTGTGTCATGCACTCTGCGTGTGCTTCCAGAGAGCCACCTACACGAGTATCTGTCTGAGACTTCTCTGTTAATCCATGTGCTAATCAATTGTTGAACAACTTCAGAACAAGCTTATTTCCCTGCATCTCTACTCTTCCTCATCAGTATGGATCTCTGAATCATGTTATTTTGTTTGTGCACATTGTATTCTGTTGCCATGCAGAATGTCATGCTTTTTACAGGAGTAACACATTGAAAACAATTAGAAACATGGGATGGGTACCCCTTGTCTCTCTTCTGTTTGAACAGTGGGGATGGGAGTCCAGTGCATAGAGCTGTTTGCTTTCATTTAAAGTAAGCTAGTCAGCACATTAAACAGCTGTACAACTCTCACCTGATATTCTCTATATAATTCTCTAATTTGTTATCCTTCTCTGTTTCCTTTAAAGAATGTATTTTTGTGTACCTAGTCTTATATTTGTATGTGTAATTAACCAGAACTCACTTCCCTTTTATCTGCTTAAATTCCACATCTGTACAAATCTTCCTGCATTGTGAACTTCCAGTCACGAACGACTACCTTTCTTTTTTACATTTTGAATTATTACCAATATTTCACCTTATTACAGTTTTCCACTTTGTGTCACTGAAATCCTACTGACTCTTAGGTAGGGTATTGCTCCTAATGTCTGTCATTGCCTCAATGCACTATTCATATTTGTTCTGTCTAAAAAGAACACAAGATTTTTCTTGTATCAGACAGACCATTGAAAGCTTCTGCTGAGATATCTTGTTTCCATCAGTCTACAGAATTTTCCAGGGGAATATAAAAGTGGCCCCCAAGGAACCTAATCAATGATGCAGTTTTGTTTATAAAGCAAGCAGGCAGCAATTAGGTCACGACTCCTGCAGGCGTTAGCACACAGCGTGGCACAGGTGGGCTGACAGGTTGGTGTGCCACGTAGTTCATCCTCATTTCCAGAAACTCCTTGCCTAGACTGTAACTGGTTTCCTACAATTTAAGTAGAGCCTTCTGTTAAAATCCTTCCCTTCTGCAGACCAGATGAGATAAGGCTCTTTCCCCTGTCTGCTGAGTATGTCTGCTTGGTTTGTCCAGTATCTTTCCAAACACTGAACTCACCGGACTTTGTGATAGATCCAGTTACACACAGCAAAGTTAATGCTAGTATTTACCACTCCTAAATGCGCTGGCTTCTCTGCACCTTTTTGGCTCTATTAGACATCCTAGGAGGTAGATTTAGGATTATCAATTATGGTTTTCCCCTAGGTCAGAGTTATGACCAGTTTAATTTTTAATTGAATTTTATAGTTTAGACTTTCCAGTTTGTCCATAGCTGTTTCATGATGTTGGTTGTTTTAGATTTTGTTAAGAATATTCTGGCACATTTAATTTGTCACCTTGGTCTCATATGAACACATTGATTATTGTCAACACAGAGACAGGTTGCTAATTTTAATAAGTTTTAACTAATTAAACACTAGAAAAAGACAAATATCATTTTTAGATATTTTAGTTTGCAAAAACAACTGAAATTCCCCACACTTACTTAATGAATTCTGGAGTTGAAGTCTTAGTGTGGTTTTAGTGCATATTTAAATTTATTCAAATTTTTTACATTTCAAAATTATAATCAGTGCTCCCTTGCCTTACTTCTGTGTTTCTCAGAATGTACGTTTTTAAGACAAGGAAAATCAGTGAATTTTACCCATTTACCCGTCTGATGAGCTTCCTAGTTAGTGACTGGCTGTAACAGCCGGTTCATAAAGTTATTCAGAGTATGTTCCTTCACAAGAAGTCCTAGCAGTTTTCCTTTCCAAGTTATGAATGATGGTTCTTCTGGGAAGAAGCATGGCTTCCATATTGCCACTATCAAACTGATGGCAAAATGTGAAGTGGCACTGAGTCAGAGTCAAAAGCTAAGGAAAGCTAGACTGGCTGCTCTGAATGCTAAGAGAATTTCTTACCCTTAGCTTTGAAATGTTTCACCAAAGGCTTCATTACCCAGAGATGATGTTCTTTGACTGTAAATGTGACACACGTCAATTTGCATCTGACAACTCGAGAGCTCAGCTGGTGGCACATGGTGTATGCAGCTGATGGTCACATGCAGTTATGTCATGTAAGGCCGTCATAAGGTTCCACACTAACTGATGTAGTACTGCTGTTACAAGTAAAGGTAAGCAATGCTTTCTGTAGTGAACGGCAAATAAGCAGAGAGGAAGCTGAGATTCTGTGTGGTGAGGTTGCTTCCAGCAGAGTTGTTCATTACACAATAACTGGTGGAATTTTTTTAGTCTTGTTACATCTGTAAAGCTTTTAATTTCTAGGTGATTTCTTGTTCACACTGATGCTATCTGACCATATTTAGCTTCCAACTGTGAAGTTCCACAACTGAAAAATACATCTCAAAACTATGATTATTGTTAGAATTAGTTTAGAGCAGACAGGATAATTCATCTTGCACAAGGTACAAGGGCAGCTGTTACCTCAAAGATATGCTATATATAAGGTATATTATATCTATATTATGTATATAAATATAGGTGTAGAGCTGTATTTTATATATATATTATATATATATATATATATAAGATATATATTTATAGATTTGCACTCAAGGAAAACCCAAGCCTTCACTAGGCAGCTGATTAAAGCTCCAGTCTCATCTTACTTATACAAGATGAAGTATCAAGACTAATCAATTCTAAAAGTATTTCTGATACTTTTACCTTGTTACTCAAACCAGAGATGGTAAATTAACTGAACTGATGCCTGTAAATTTCAAGTTGTGTTACAATTGACATTTCTGTGGTTTTAAAGGTAGAAGGGCTCCTGTAACTCTTGCTGTATCTTAATACTGTTTTGTAAGTATGCAATGCCTCTCCCACCCACGGGCAAATCAATGTCCTGAAGATTTGTGAGGCCACTGGGAGTAGTAGCTGCATTTAGCTGGAACTTACAAACAGGCATTTTAAATGTCCTACGTGCTTTGCCAGGCTGTTGTGATCTATCTGTTGGCAGCTGTTGCAGAGTATGGACAAACTTCTGGGGAGCTGCAGGAAGCTGCAGGCAGCTGCAGGGTGCCCTGGGCACTGCACAGAGGCACTGTGACACATTAGCAGTGGGTTGCCATGCATTATGTAGGGAGATTGAGTAATGAATTCCAGGCAAGCAGTGTCACTCAGAAGTTCTGAAACGAAAATGCTAATCACAGCTGTAAAGAGCATGAGTGGATTGAGGTTTTTCTTGTATGACTATTTGTAGGTAATTAGTATGAAGTCACGTGGGGAAACTGCTCCTTTATGTACAATGTGTGCTGGAGAGAATGTTCACGTAGTGAGCTGAGTTACTACAAGTTCCTTGGAGGAAACCTTGAACGGGGGAAATATTTATTAGCATTTTTTCTTTTTATCCCTAAGTGTACCTATGTGGCCACTCTGTGCCCTTTGAGCTCTTGTATAGTTTAATTTCACACTGCAATCACTTAGTGTAATGGAAAGGTCTTTCACCATCTCCCCCACTCCAGTCCCCATTCATAAATAAATGCATATCACAGATACAGATCACAGAGTTCCTTTCTAGCTCTTCACTCATCTTCTAGCTTAGCCAAAACCTTGAAGAAAAAATTAGGCTGAGTCTTTTGAAGTGCAACACATCCAGGCTCTGCAGGTGGAGGGTGGGAATGCCCACTGCAAATTCCCGCTCTCGACACTTAAAATCAAGCTGAGTACCCGTATGACCTCTCCTTATTCTAACAGTCCTGATTAGCAGAGTCTTTGAGATAACCATGTCCCATATGTGCAAGGGTTCTTATAATGAATCTCAAAATCAGTACCATGGAAATTCCTTGTATCAGGGTATCGAGTGATGTTCCTGTGCAATGCACTTAATGGTAGATTGCTGCAGCCTATATTTGAGTTTTTATTTGCATGGTCCAAGTACACAGTCCCATGAAGAGCATATGAAAATGGGTCACAGACCATTTGGAGTTCCATGTAGTTGCATTCTTGCAGTTGGTAGGTTGCAAAATGCGATCTTATCACATCTCCCAACAATATCAATCCAAGATTAACAATTAACCTACATTCCTGTGTCACAAAGTAGGCATGCAGTTGGACAGTTAGAATCGGGAATGCATATCACCTTTTTACCAGTGCACTGTCTGTCTGCTGGGGTAACACCATTCCATGACCCTTGAAATGAAAATTCCCAAATTTTAGGTCACCTGTCAAGCATTTATTCCATCTGCTTCTTTGGAAGAGCCAGCAACAACTGCCGTTGTTGTTTCCTGGCTGTCTTGGCACAGTGGTGGTAATATTTAATTGATTACTGAATAGTCTTTATGAAGATTTTTAAGTTGTAAGTAATATATCAGCATGAAATTCTGTTATTGTATCATTCAAGGTTCTTTTTCCTGTGCAGAAATGTCTCTGCTACAACATAAGAAGGGTCCTTTAGTAGGTGATTTTTAAAATTATCCATTTAGAAACAAATTTCAAAAGGGCCCTCCTTGTTTATCCATCTCTAACTTCCATATCATTCTGGGGGAAGGGAGAGGGGATGATGAAATCTGTGAGGGCGGGTGCCCATATCCCTGATAGCTCTGCTGAAGCACCTCCCTTGACTTTTGTCTGCACCCATGTTCTATTGCCTGTCTAGTCTAGTGTGGGGTGCACTCGTTCTCCAGCCAAATGTACTTATCTCCCTGCCACATGTTGCAGAATTTCAATGATGAACAAGTCTACAAATGGATGTGTTCAAAGCTCCCCTAAAATCATTTCAGTTTGCTGAGCTAGCTCTAAGCCTCATTTGGCAGTGATATAGTGGCCTTTGACAGTTTTTGGGGTCCTTTTTCTGTCCTTCTTGGAAAGTGACCTCTCTAATTCACAAGTTCCTAGTCAAGCTGTCTGCATGAGCTGTAATTCATCTGACTCTGCAGGAGCAGACTGTAACAAGTGATTTAGTAGCTTTATTGCATAAACCTAGAGATAATAATTCAGTCCATATCCTCAAGTAAAAAAATCACTGCTGTTTTGTCTTCTCACCAAGGCCTGCAAATGAGGATAACTGCATTTTTTGCTCTACCAAAGAAGTCTGTGAACTCTTCTGAGCAAAATAGTTCAAAGCTGTTTCACCTGTGTTTCTTAAGTGTGAAACAAGATGGTATTTTCTTTTGCTCATCTTTTGTCTTGTTTATTAAATAATAAATCCTTCAGGGCCAGAACTGTCCAGTGTTATAGGTATAAACAGAACAGCTAATTTTTATTTGGGCTTCTAGTGACTACTGCAATTAAAACATTATTAAAAAGGAGTGTGAGGTTTTTTATGGTCACTAGAGAATTGGTTGATAATTAGATTAACAGAAGTCAAAATTTACCAAAAATGGACTTGAAGCTGAGAAGATGTGACAAGCTAGGTAGAAGTGCTGATTTAGCTCTTATTTAAAAAAAAAAATCTCCTTTGGATTATTGGTAAAGAAATAGAAAATACCAGCATGGCACAGTATGCACAAAGTCATTGTTCATCCTTATCTTGGATGCTGTGCAAAGATTCCCTTATCCCAAACATCCATAAAAGTGGAACAGCTCAGAGAAGAATAATAAAGATGATCCAAAGACATGGAAAAGCTTTGGTATAAATAATAATTGAGTTGGCTGTGACTCTTCAGCCTTGAATTGAGAGGAAAAGAGCTGTAGGTCTTTATGACAAAGATAGATACCAAACCATTTGTCTCCTCCAGCACAAAAAGTAAGGCATACTAGATGAAGGCAATTGGAGCAATATTCAAACAGATTCTTGATGCTCTGGGCAGCAGGCCTGTGGAAGGGCAGCTTTCCGTTCATTGCCAAGGAAGCTGCTGATTTAAGACCGGTCCAATGAGTGGATAAGTACATGGGAGGTACAACAAAAAAAGAGATTGCTACATACCATAGTCACATCCAGCTCAGCAAGTTCTCTGCAGTGAAAGCAGTAGGAGGTTGAAAGCATACTGGCCTATAATACACCCCTCCCCCATTTTCTCTCCTCCTTAGGCATTCCTTTGAGCCTTCAGGACAAGATGGACCTTTTGATGTAGCTTTATATGGTTCTGTAGTTACAAAGCATGGTACCTGCTACAGTCATCCCTACAGCATCAGCAGTTAAGGGTCTCTCTGGAGTGTGTGTTCATCCAGCATTTCTCAGTTGTTTTTAATTGCACATTATAGTTCTGCCCTGATCTTTGTGGTCATGGCAGTGCCTTGATTGACAGCTTTCTGTTGATTCAGTGAATGTCTCTGATGAAGGCACTTCTAGCTGCTTGACACAAAGAACTTAGGTGGGATCAAAAGTTTACTATTCCTCACATAGGGGCTGTCTTTGTAGGATTCTATTATACTGTATTACATGGTTGCATTTCTGTAACCTCCATTAGAATAACGTTGATGTATAATACAAGAAATGTGAAAATAACTATTAGAATCATGCAATTTTTAAGACATGGCATTAAGAATTTGAAAAGCTTTTGGAAGCACTTATATATGGAGTCAGGATGGAAACTTGGAGATTTCAAAGTAATATCTAAATATGACATATGTACTAAGTACTTTCATCTAAGTTGCCAAGTTAGGAAAACTTAAAATTATGTGTTGTTATTTTCATATAAAACATGAACGATATTTCACTGTATTAAACCTGGACTGCTGCTACTCTCTTTTGCAATCGCTCGGGCAGGTTTGCGGCCCAAGCGCGGGTCAGGCTCTGGAGCGATGCTGAGGGCACCGCGGTGCGGGGTGACTCAGGCACGCCCGCCCGTTTCGAGACGCGTCAGTGCCGAAACTCCCGGGGTGCTGTCGGTCAGTGACGGGCAGCCCGTGACTCCCGTTTCCCCGCTGATCCCAATTAATTATCCCGCACCCGTGACGACTGCGCCGCCTCCCCCGCCAAGGTTCTCTCCAGAGGCCTTGTGTGGAATGATGAAATTTTAGAAACTTCTCCGTCTCTGTTGGTCCCTGGGGTAAGGGGCCGTGAGGAAATGTGCTAAAAACCCTAACAACCCCACAAGCAGACAAACGAGCCCTCGAAAGCCCCTAACCATCGCTGTGCAATGGTGGGCGGGGAGGGGGCAGCACTGAGGGCAGCCGGGGCGCGCACGTCCCGCTGCGAGGGGAGCACGGGCTGTCCCCGGTGCTGGCCGCCGGCTCCCCGCGCTCAACCCGCTTGGCACCGCCCGGGCACCGCCTTCAGCCCGCTCCGTTCCGCCCGGGTACCGGGTTCAGCCCCCTCGGCAGCCCCGGGGCGCCTCAGCCCGCGCCGCCCCTGCCGCCATCTCGCCCTGCGCTGCTGCTGCTGCTGCTGCCGCCGCCGCCAGCGGGCGCTGCGGCGCCTCGGCGGAGCCCATAAAGGCCGCGGGGCAGCGACCGCGTGTCCTTGTGTCTGTCGGTGTCTGTCTGCGTGTCCGTGACTGTCGCAGCGCCCGCTCTGCCCGCCCGCGGGATGCTGGCGCTGAGCGCCGCCCGCCGCTTGCTTCGCCCGCCCGGGGACCTGCTGCCGCCGCCGGGGCTCGCCTGCATATGGGCGGCCGGTGCCCGCGGCTGCAGC
>VXAZ01001324.1:2797031-2937507 GCA_013399875.1 Gymnorhina tibicen | reverse complement strand
GCGAGAGGGCGCTAGTACAGCCCCTCCAGACGGGGCGGACAGGCCTCGGACCGGGGCTGGAGCGGGCACAGACAGCGCTTGCTGTGCCACGGGAGCGCCTGCCTGTGCCGGCGACCGGTCCCTAAAGACATCCCGCGGGACGGCCGAGGGGAGGGCAGGGCCCTCCTGTGGCTGGGAGCCTCGAAGGAAGGTCACTTGCATAGTGTGTAAGCAGAAATACTGGACAAGCATAAACTTACTGCTGTCGTGTACCGCTGGCTTGAGAGGAGCGAGCGGGGTCCCAGCGGCACTGGGATCCCTCCTCTTCCCGCCGGGGGCTGCTGCTCTTGGGGCAGCCGGCCCGTGGAGCCCTTGGACCGCGCCTCCAGCTTCATCCTGTGTTTTGCTGGGCGCTCGGTGTGTGATTGTTGGGTGTCAGTTTCCCGAGGCGCTGCCTCCGCCTCGAGCCTCCCGCTCCACGTGCGGCGAAGGGCACCGCGCTGCTCGGACGGGCAGCAGGCTCAAGAGCCGGGTACTGGCTGGCTCCATCCTTAAAAATCCCGTCTCTGAAATACTTGGTCATGTAAAGAATGCCTGAACAGGAAAACTTCTGTAATCTCCGCTCTTAAAAAAAAAGCGCCGTGAGCACTGTGTACCACGTTGTGTACATGTGTCCTTAGGGCCGGCATGTGCCTCATGTAGACGCGTTGTGTATGGGAAAGAGTGAGGGCTATGCTCCAGAACCACGCACTGGAGAGGTAATGAAGCTCTTAGGAATGCTGCCTGCTGAGGGAAGTCAGTGTGGCCTTCTGCCTCCAGCACCCACTTCGGGTCTGTATTTGTAGAATTTGTTTTTTAAATGTAGTTCATAAGAGTTCTCTCTGAAAGAGGTTCCTTTGAGACTAGAGCCCAGTATATTTTTATTAATTGAAAGTGTCAGCATATGAATCAGTTGGACTCTTCCAGCTCTTGTGCTCTCAGGAGGTAGCATTTCAGGGAGTTGTAGGTAAAAATCTTACGGTGCAAGTTCCTTATTCATTAATGAAAAATCTGGATGGTATTATAAAAAAAATTAGCATTAATGTTCCTGTATTTCTTGTGGTAGCATTTAATTTCTATGCTGAAGTGTTTTAGTGTGCCCAGTTTACAGAAAATCTGAATGCATCGCAGCATTGCCTTGAATCTTTGGCTAAGCTGTGGTGATCTTCAGCTGCAAATTACAGCCGTCTGAGGAGAGTAGCCTAGGGAAGGAACATTAAATGCTTGCTGCAGCCGTGCTGTTTCTAGGTGCCTGCTGCTGGCCACTGTCAGGATGTCCAACTAGGTAAAACTTTGGTCTGGCTGGTATGGCCACTTCTGTGGCCCTTTTTAAGATCAGTAAAAAGATGCACATTAATCAAAATCAGAAATTGTCATTGCTTGCAAAAGTGTACGTAATATCATAGTTGATGTTCATATACAGTTTCTGTTCTTCTTTTTCCTTTGCCTTTCTGTCGTTTTCAACAGCTGGTTCTGTGCGGGGTGGGGGGAAGATTTTGGCCTCTCTAGTTGTATCCAAACTCACTTCGATCCTTGGGGTGTATAGTGAAGATTCTTCTTAGTTACTGCTCAGTTACGTGTTTATCAATGAAATCATTAGACACTGCTCACATGGCTCTTCATTAATTGGCTAGAAGTTGCATTGAGGGGATGTTTTTAATTGCCGTCCAAATGCTTGGCAGGTTTTGAGGTATTCATGGAATTTTGGATAGCTTGTGATTTCAGATAACTCACCACTTTGGGAAGAGGGTTCAGTTGTACCAGTCTCCCATGTAAATGTTTTCCTACGTACATATGAAAAGGCTGACTTATGAATTTGTTCCTTTATTTTTCTTTAACAGCTGAAAGCTGATGTGGTCCCAAAGACAGCAGGTAAGGCAGCATCTTCACAATTTCATACTTAAATATTTAAGTTATAGATTGGGATTTGCAGGAATGAGAATGTTCTTTCACCCTTTACAGCTATTTTTTCATGTTCCGTCCCCATTGGTTATATGGAGAAATATGACAGGAGGTGCTAATGAGGAGATGGAATTTGTTATTTTTCCAAATAGTTTCATTTTGCAATTTGCACCAAGATAGTACAGTTCATATATTGGGTTAACAGTAGTGAATAAATATGTTTAAAACCACACTGGCTGGCATTAAAATCAAATCCCAGAGCAAATGGTGAAGGGCAAATCAAAGCGGTGGTCTTTCTTAGCGTTTCCAAAGAGCATATTGGGTTTTATTTTACCGGTCACTAGCTGATCAGTGCATTCATTTTAGAAAGTTCTTGTGGTTTATCATTTGTTTCCTTCCTCATTTGCTTATTTAGTGGTTCTCAAAAAAACCTTGTACTTTTTAGTTCCTAGTAGACAAATATCCTTAAAAAAACAAGACATAATCCTCACAACTGCTATAAAGAACAGAGACATAAAAGTCAGCTAATGAAACCTGTGACTGCAGGCAAAAGTGGGGGAAGTCGGGGAACTGGAGTCACAGCAAAATAAAAGAGAGATGACATGGAAAAGGATTATTTTGTACCCTGTTCTGTGGCTAAATAAACTTTGTGTTCTTGGCTTTATAACAGAGGTTTTTTAAAGTATGGAAATAACTAACAGATTGATAATACTTTAAAGATACAATAAAGTTTTTGAAGTGTATAATCTTGGGACATGGTTAATCTAGTTGTGTTTGATTGTATTGCCATATATGATGCAGAATTTACTATTTTGTGCTTTGTTTCCACAGAGAACTTCAGAGCTCTTTGTACTGGTGAAAAAGGATTTGGGTATAAAGGATCCACTTTTCACAGAGTGATTCCTTCATTTATGTGCCAGGTAGTGTTGGGTTTTTTAGTTTGTTGTTTTTTGGGGTTTTTTAAAAATTGTTATTAAATTTATTTTTCTATTAATTTACATATTTTTAAAAACAGACTAGTAGTAACACTTGAAATGGCTCTGCTCTAACCTTTACTAACAACACAACAAAGAAGTGACAGCGTGACTTGCATTTCTCATCTTTTTGCAGTGGCTGTTGCTTAGCTCATCTTTTGTACAAATAAATGTAAGTTATGTGTAGGTGGTCAAAACAAGCCTGACTGAAGGCTTTCTGCTGCAGTACAGCAGTGTGCTTTAGTGTGGGGCATGGCTGACAAAATGGCACTTGCTTGGGAGAAGCAGTTGTGGGCAGAATGACAATCATCTTACTGTTCTAAGTGAGCTAAGCAAACAATCCGTCCGTGCCTTATTGCTAGTAGAATAATCTGCTCACAACAGACAATGCGTTTTAATTTTTTTTTTTCTTTAATGTCTCCCTAATACGGAGGGGACGAGGAAACCAAAAGGGTTGGTTGGGGTTGATTTTTGGGATGACGCACCTGAGATGGATTTTGTTTTGGTTTAAAGAATGAATCTTTTGAAATTCTGGATAAGAGGCCATGCATATTTACATTTTTTTTCTTGAACAGCAACAACTAAAATAACAACAACAAACCTTTTTGAAAGCCTCTTTTTCTACTGTGCTTGGCAGACGAGCAGGATTTTTTTAATGTAGTGCACTGGATGCCTGGTGGTCCTCTCTTACCTTAAAAAAGGCTGCATTTCAACAACATTGCAATGTTGAATGGCTTTGTAAAAATATCTGAGAAAATTTTAAGAAAATTTGAAGGTTATAAGTAAGCATGCTTTATTTATTAAGTGATGACTTCGATGGTCTCCCATCCTCAATTATTTTTTTAAACGAAAAATGTATCTGTTGGAGCAAGAGGCCCTAGTTTTATGACCTATTTCTAAGAAGAAAAAGGTGACAGGTGTTGCTGTAAAGGACCTATTTTCATGCCTTTTAAATGCAAGCTAAGGTTTTGTGATACTGACAGAGGGGTAGAGTTTAGAAATCTTTCTGGGATCAGAAATACATAAATATAAAAAAAAACCAAATCCTGCTTTGACTTCTGTCACAAATTTGTGAAGTTCCATGTAAGTCTGTCCTCCTTGCCTGCCCTGCTTTGCCCCCCCAGATGGACTGGAAGTCAGAATACTAGACAGTTGACTCTGTGGTACAGTGAGATAATGAATTGATGTTTGGGAATTACTCAGAGGTTAGTGCTGAAGTGGAAATACTGTCACAGGTTTCAGCAATTTTCAAGTGAGAGAAAACAGTAGTGACTTCTCCACTTGCTGAGATGGAGTGTTAATATGATTCAGGCAATTAGTATGGCCTAATTGAAGGCCATCATATCCGGGACTTGGCAATTCCACGTCTCCACGTGGTGTGCAGCATGCAGCACATAGTTCTGGGGCTGTGTAGGAGTAGCTGTGACACCACCTGTAGCAGGTTACTCAGGGTGAGAAGGGGAAGCTGAAGGTCACATGCGGTACCTGTGGGGTATGAGTCCTCTCCAGCACGGGCGGTGTCACTCCTGCAGAGGTGGCTGCAAGCAGTGGTCAGGAGCCGCCTTCGCGAGTCAGCGTGGCTGCATTTTTTGTTTAAACCAGTTTTTTATGTTTAACCTGAGGCAGGGGGTCACATCTCTTCTGGCAAGCAGTATGGAGCTGAGGGAAGCTCAACATAGCTCTGGTGTAACAAACAACAAAACCTAAGAATAGCAAAGGGTAATAATGGAGGTCCTGACCAGTGTTTATACCTACTGGAAGAAAGGAGGCGGGGAAAAGAGTTGAAAGGTCTTGCCTGTGGTAATGAACTTAGGTGATTTGGTTTTGAGGCTTTTGAGGTGTTTCTTAAAATTACTGCTGTTTGTTGCATCACATTTGGGAGAAAGGCTGATAACACAGAGAGGGGGTTGTTGGAGTTGGAGAATATCAGCAATGTCTGGAGCAGAAACTTACTTTTAGCCTGACTGTACCTTCATCAGGTTCCATGGTTTTAAATTGAATGGCTATGCTCATCCCTAACCTGAAGAAAATTTGTTGATGTTGTCACTTTTAAATTAGAGCAAGTGTGTATATTTGCAATAGCACCACTTTTGATATGAAATAGTCCATGTTTGCTAGTAGAGTTAAAACCCATTTCTGTTTCAGGGTGGTGACTTTACAAATCACAATGGAACCGGTGGAAAATCCATTTATGGCAGTAGATTTCCAGATGAAAATTTCATACTTAAGCATGTAGGACCTGGTAAATAAGCATGTTCTTTTTACCTTCTGATGACTGTAACCTATAATGAAGCATTGTTTATGAAGATGTGTTTTTAAAAAAATAAGGTTTTTTAGATTTGCGGGTCTCTTGGTAATTACAGAAGTACCAAAGAAATTTACCAATGTGTTTTCCCTGGCATGTGCTTATTTGTGTGGATTGCTCTACAAATCTATGTCAGCCCATAAGGGGGTTGAAAATTCTCCAAAGATTAAATTACTGCTTTTATTTTCCTCTTTCATAAGTCATAGACTTCAGTTTTTACTTAGATGATTACTGCAGAAGTAAAACAAAGCAATCTGGGATTCCTTATTTACTAGGTAGCACAGGTATGTCCTTTTAAGCTCAAATTAGAGCCAGAAAAAGCAAAGGCAGGGCCATACAGAAGAGTATCTGAATGAATTCTATAGTCTCTCTTCTTTGCATTGTTACTTCCTCATCCCAGGAGACTGCTGCTGTTGAACCACAGGAGAGGTTAGCTGGTGTTAATTGTGTTCAGGGTGTGTACAGCTAATTACATTACTAACACTGTTGCCATGGAACCAAGGGAGGCTGGGCAGGAGGGAATAGTCACAGGCAAGAAATTGCCATTAGAAATTATTTGGAGATACTGTGAGATCATCACATCTTCTGTCTGTTGATCTTTAGTCTAAATGGGCAGAGCAAAATTGTCTTCTCTGCATACTTGTTACACCAACCTAACGAGCTGCTGCTGCTTTTCCAGGTGTTCTTTCAATGGCCAATGCAGGACCCAACACAAACGGATCCCAGTTCTTCATTTGCACTGCAAAAACTGACTGGTAGGTTCTCAGCCCTGCAGATTAACCTCATCAACTGATGCCTGAATCTAGAGGGTTTGAGGTTTTCTTAGGGTTTTTTTGTGTTGCTTGTGGGTTGATAGGGGTTTTTTTTGTTTGGTTGGTTGTTTCTTTGTTTTGATGTTATTTCCAAATTACTTGATTCCAATGGAAAATAAATTGGTTTTGCTACTTGAGGAAGGGCTGTGACAGCAATGCTACCCATCAGAATGTTTCTAAGGTCCAGAGCTAAAAGTATTTCATGTCACTTGAAGAGCAGTTGTGCCTTTGCTGTAGAGTTGATCAGCAGGTGAGAGCTATGAAGATCTGCTAACACTGTCTTTATGTTGTTTTAAGTAAAACTGCCTTTGTGTATTTGTTTTACAGGCTAGATGGAAAGCATGTTGTTTTTGGGCACGTAAAGGAAGGAATGGATGTCGTGAAAAAAATCGAGAGCTTTGGTTCCAAGAGTGGAAAGCCCTCCAAAAAGATTGTCATTACTGACTGCGGCCAGCTGTCCTAACCTTTTGCCCTACCTTTCATGACAACTTTGATGCTGTGAAAAATGAATCATAAAAACACCCAAACATTTCTTATCCCACGAGTAGCACCTATGGAACCATGTTTTTTATTTAACTTAGTTCAACTTCTATACTTATATTGAATAATATTGATTAAAACCATAAAATAATAACTGAAGCATGTTGTAACTGCACCACCATGGTAGTCACACTGGTTTGGTAGAGTCCCCCTGTGTTTTGCAAGAAGTGCTCAGGTCACCCAGGGTGTATCTGACTGCAGTGTTGATACTGTCCTTAGTATTTGGATGTATGTTTCAGGTGTTATAATGAGTGCTGGAGTTGACAGCAGGGGTTTTGCAGTTGGGGGTTAGGTATAAACTGAGAAATGCCATGTTTCCTTTGGTTCTAAGAAATGCTTATTCTGTTGTTCGTCTCATCGTTGTGAAGCAATACTCCTGATCAGTGCTCTCAAGGCTGTCTGCAACAACACTGGCATTTTCTTTGTGTCTCAGTTAAATTAGATTTAATGAGCGACTGTGGGTTTTCAAAAAATTAATTCTGGTTTAATCTTTTTTCTAATAGTCTAAGACTACTTCTTAAAAATGAACTGTACCTTACCTGCTTCAGTGGAGCAATTTGACTTTTGGATTAAGTAAATTGCTTTAGGTTGAGTTTAGGCTACTACTGAAGCTCTATCTGGCAATAAGACCTCAACTCAATCCAGCCAAAGGATCTCAGGACATTTTTTTATAACGGAACTGTGAATCTGAAGTATGCTTCTGCTCTGGATATGGTTCTGCGAGGAATACAGCTCAGTTCTCAATATATGGCCTATTTTGCACTTTGAGACTATAATCAGTATAGTGAACTTGCTTGAGTGAGAAATACATTTGATTGCCTTTTTGTCACGTCGATCCTGTGAAGTCAGCCCAACTTGGGTATTACTTGGATTATGACTTTTTCTTATGCATCATCATTATAAGTTAAAATTGGTCACCACGGAATCACACAGCCTAATCAGTGCAGCAAAACTGCTGTTGTTGGGGTTTATGCATGAGAAGGAAAGAATTCAGGTGATCAGCTAAAGACATTTCATTTGTATGAAGCAGTGTGTATGTTCTGTGTGGCATGCTTGAGCAGCAACAAATGCTGGAACCTCACACCATCGCCTTTGGAATCACTAAGGCTGTAAAGTATCAATGATTGTGGGAAAAAGCACATGATTGTTTTGTACAAAAATCTCGTTACTGAAGAGAAAAAATGTGATGGCTTTCTTCAAATGTGAATTTATTTTCATTGCAGGATGTTACTATGTGGTTTTAAAACTTTCTGTGCTGGATTTTTGTGCACTGAGGGCTGTACTCGTGTGCAAGGTAATATTTAGAATGTAATTTTGCAAAAAATGGAATTGAAAAGCTTTTTATTCTTTCCACTGTAGCTGTTTCCCCTTTATATTTTTTAAATATTAAACTGTGTTGGTGTGGCTTATTTCATTTGGATACAATAATGATTTCTTTGTGCATTCTCTTAATTTTTATATAAAAATTAATTAAATACACTTCTGCCACAAAAAAAAAAAATAGTCTGTTCCTTTCTTGAAAGCAGGAATATGAGAAGCTGAAATGTGTTGGACATACCTGGGCTGCTCTATGCTGTCGACTTTGTGATGGGTCTGATCTGCTGGTATTGAGAAGCCCTGCTGTCATTTGGGTACAGCCAGCAAGAGAGGGGGGTGATGGTGCATTGCTTTGCCTCTCACTGCTGAGCTGCAATATCTGTCCTACCTGGTCACCGCATTCAGCGTCCCACTCCATCCCTGTCTGGCCTGGTCACAGCGCTCGGTGTCCCCCTCTGTCCCTGTCCGGCCTGGTCATAGCACTCGGTGTCCGGGCCCCGCTGCCCGCCAGNGGTCGGGGCCCGAGTGTCCGCAGCCGCCGTGCGCCGCTCGGGGTGCGCTCAGCTGCCTTCCCGCCCTCCTGAAGCCTCCGACGCTGCCGCTGTGTGTCTTGCACCCCACTGTCCCTGAGGGGCTGCTTCGGCTCCGGCGGGATGAGAAGACAAATCAGAAAAGTAGTGCCTTTCCCAAGCACAGCTGTACGTTGCCGTGAACAGTGGGTTACTGGGGTCTGATGGAATATGTTAAAGCTGAGTAGATCGTCCAGAACAGTTTTTTGGGGAACTAGTGTTTAGAAAGCCTGCATAACTCTAATAGGTCACAGATGAGAAAGGTCCTTACTGTGGAGCTGTGGCTCTGAGAAAAGCTGAGGGATGGCAGGTGTGCTACTGCCATTTTCCACCTGGATGTTTAGAATAAAAGCTTGTACACTGGCAGAGGCTGGCGCATCCAGACTGCCTCAGGAATGAGGCAGGGGCACTCCAGGAAAAGAGCCTGCCGAGAGCTTCACGTGGCTACCACTGATGTGCTTCCAGATGCAACACAAGTAAGAAAGCACACCCTTAGGTAAAGTGCAAGTAAATATACACAGAAAAAATGAGTTTATATTTCAAAGTTGTTTCAACAAACTCACAAATGTTTTTGTTTAGTCTCATGTTTTAATTATTTGTTCCAGACTTTGTGCTTACATAAATTGATTTCTTTGGTGCTAGACTGAGGCTATGTCTCTCTGTTTATAAAGTTTAAATGCTTTGAAGTCAAGACATTTGAGGTACAAAGTGTTGTTCTCTTTTGTAATGCTGTATACTCTGCTGGTAGTAATATATCAACAATCAGAACCTCAAAGAAGTGAATTACTGAGAGTACAAATCATTTTACATGACATTTCAAGGCCAATCTGCATGTCCTGCTGCTAGCTGAGAAACTGTAGTTGGACAGGCACACTCTACCCAATTTAGAAATAACCAGGCTAAAAAGACATTGACCTTCAAGTGAAAAACTTTCAGATCTTGAACTGCAGGTTTCTTAATTGGGTCTGACTCTGTTTACAGACATTGTATGGACCAGCTGATCACAGGTGAATTTTTACCCTGGATCTTCACAGCCCAAACCATCAGTTTGTTGCACTGTTGAACTGAAAACTGAACCTTGGCAACAATTATCCTGAACCTTGGCATTTTTTTTCCAGTACCAGCTCTGATTTTTCCCGTGCAGCCTTTTCCTTGCTCTCCTGCCTCCACGTGGTCCCTACATCTGCCACGGGGCTCTGCGGGCAGCCAGAGGCTGCATCCTATGTTAGCCACGGGTAAGCTGCCAGATGTGGGAGAGAAAAGAGCCACAGCACCAGGAAGGTGTGATTTAAGAGCTGTGGGGTGCAGGAGGACCTTCACTGTGAGCTATAAATGGTGGAAGAGGAAGGGACTTGGAGGTAACTGTGAGGTAGGAGACCTCCCTGTGGCAGGAGAGGGAGCTGGTGCTGTTGCAGGGCACCTGAATGAAGACAAGCTTGTTTGACTGCAGGTGCCATATCTAAATGAGAAAGATTTGAGGGGCCTTGCTGCAGAAGGTTGTCAATACCTGTTGCTTGCTCTGTCCGTGGTGGAAATGTCCTGCAGCATGGCTGGAAATAAAATTGCTGGTGGTTTTGACTTGAGTTCAGTGCAATCATATCAGAGGATAATGCTGACTCCAAAGTGTTTGTTATTTATTAGCTGTTTAAGTGAACAAACCCCTGAAATTCAGTCATTGTTGGGATTGATAGAGTTTGAGAAGAATGGAAGATACCTTAGTCAGTAGCGCACCTTATCATCTCTCAGGAATTCAGCAAAATGTTCAGGTCCTGAAGGCCCCGGGAAAGAGCAGTATAAATGAGCAGGTAACTGAACTTCAGGCTCTAAAACTGCTGCTCCAGTCCACCTCTCCCCCCTGAGGGGGCAGACCTTCATCTGGATTGGTAGCATTCTATGCACTTTGCTTGGTGTTAGCCTGTGTTCACTATTCATATACATATTTCTGAGCATTAGAACTCAGGTTGTGTGTAAATGTCAGCTCGCTTCCAGCAGCCCTTGCTGTGAGTGCTTTGGCATTGTGTGTTTTTCAGCAGAGCACCTGCAGGGCTCCAAGAGGGCTTCTCCGGGTGTCCTCCCCCATCCTCGCCTGACACAGCCACTGCACCTGTGAGTGAGCAGGTGTAGGGTGAGGGGACAGGCACGGTGACCTCCCTGTGCTGCTGCTCCTAGGGGCACCTCCATACAGAGGCAGGGCAGTGCTAGGACCCACTCCGGCACAGCCTGGAGAGAAACCCTCCTTCACCAGGTGGGAGGGAGCAATGGCTTCATGGCTCCCTTCATTTCTTATTTATTAGGAAGCCACATTTCTTTTCACAACCATATCCTGGCCCTGGAGGTCTGAGGGGTGCAGGAGTGGACCAGAGATATTGTGTCACTCCATCCTTCCCTGACAGGTCACTATTTTTAACCACCCTTGAGAAACACTGGTGTGAATTTTCATTCTTTTCTACCAGCCAGGACAAAAACCACTTAACTAGGCAAAATAACTGACTGTGTCTTTAAGTTGGGATCAAGGGGAAGTTAAAAATGTGCAGATACAGAGGTTTGGCGGGTGGGGGGAAATTTTGTCACCGTTCTCATTTTCACTCACCTCCTACTTAAAATTCATCCAGGAAGGTAGGCAGAAGAACACAACAGCTGCTAAAATTACTAGGTGGGAATCATTTTTAGCAGGCACAAGTGTCTTGTGGTTTTCCTGCTCATGCTCTCCCCCCCTACTCCTACCTCATCCTCAGCTGGCTGCACTTTCGTCCCGAGAGGCTTTCGTGTCGCTGGTGTCTCTCGAACAGCGGCCAGCCCGAGGCAATCTGTCAGTGATGTGTGGCAGCTGCCACGCCGGCCCCCGCCGGGACCGGCCGGGAGGAGCCCTGGCCTCGGCTCCGCGGCTCTGGGGGGACTCGCTGCTCCGACCCCGCCACTGGCACAGCTGACACCAGATCCTTGGAGATGCAGAGGAGTGCGAGGAGGAGGCAGCAGCTGCTAATGTTTAGGTTTTGCCAGAGCAATAAATTTTGCATTAGTACTAAACAGTGCACGCTCCAAATGATGCAGTGTCTTAGGGTTTTTCTTCCCTGCCAAAAGTCAGTGTTTGGTTAGAAATTTATTTTTTTGGAAGCAGTGTTGCTATTAACTTGATGGTTGCCAAGGCCAAACAAAGTGCGAAGTGTCCTCTGAGAAAGCTGCGTGATTCTGTACATTAAAAGCTGGGGGATGCCAGCACGCAGTCTCAGCCTCGCAGTCTCTCACGTTGCATTGCTGATGTTGCCAGGATCCTATAAATGTTTTTCTACATTTTTTAAAGAACATTTCCTTGCCTAAACTGCAGAAGCTCAGGCTTTGCATTCTTTGGACTGATTCTTGCTTGGTAGGGGACTGCACAGCTCATGGGAGGAGTGTTCAGCGGCATCAAGGCAGGCTGGCTGGACAGGGTGGAAGGGTCATAGCTCGAGCCAGCACAGAGCTACACCCAAACTCTGGCTGCAGCCCGGGTCCCCCACCCCGAGCGCACCATGACGTTACGGAGCTGTTAACCCACTAACCCTGGGCCCCTGACTCACTGCTGGATGCAAACAATAGGCTGGCCCTGAGCAGTGGGGAAACAATGCCGATTGCTGCCCAAGTGGGTGTCGGCAGCGTTGGTTACCGGGGGCTGTCGAGAGAGGTCTTTGAGATTACTCTTGGGTCTGTGGCAGCACCTCGGAATGGGAGCTGGGGCCAATTTTGCAGGGCACAGTGTGGGTACTGCAGGTCAAGCAGTTCCTGGCTGAAAGCCGCCTGAAAAAATATCCCTTGGCTTGGATGCCTCCCTCCTTGCTCTTGCCACCACCCTCTCTCCTCTGTGCACAGCCGGTGATGTCAAGCAATTGAGCAAGGGAGCTGCGGAGAGAACCCTGCCCTGACTCCCGCTGTGAGGCCAGACAGCTCAGTCCCCTGAGACACCTACTCCTTCCACCCGGCAGCAGAAACCTGGAGAAAGCTGCAATTTAGTTCGCTGCTAGAACGTGCGGTCATGACTGTGGCTCCCCTGGGTCAGAGGGTTGCAGGCAGAGCTCTGTCGTGCCCTGTGAGGAGGAAGTGTGCTCAGATCCGCTCTCTGAAAGCGTGGCTGTCCTCCACCACCTCCGGAGCAGCAGCGTGCACCCAGCCTCGGCACCAACAGCCGAGAGGTTCTGAAGGCAGGGCTGCATCCAGGGCTGCAGGCTGTCTGCCCTGCAGGTGCTGCTCCCCAGGGGTGATGTGAGATGCAGGTTGTGGCCTCGCTGCCTGTCCTTCCCCAGCTGTGGGCTGGCAGTGGGGCCAGGCAGTGTGGTGTGGTCAGGGGGATGTCATGGTGGCAATGGTGTCACTGCTGCAGGTTGTCACAGGGAATGCTGAACACATGTGCTGCTTCTTGTGTTTTCCTTACTTGGGCATTGGGATGCCTGAAGATGCACTCCCTCTGATACGCAGCTGGACTTGCCCTGTACTGAAGTAACTCCCCCAGTCTGCATTAAAAGCACACCGTTCCTTCGACTGCCTGAAATCACATCTTAATACCATCTTCTCTCCAGTCACCCTACCAGTGAAAGGCAGGTGTTGCTGAGAAACTGAATGCTGGCATGCACAATGTTTGCTGACCATCACCAGTTTGTGCCCCTCACACAGTAGCTGTGTCCCCAGTGGGGGAGGCCGGGGAGCTCAGGGTGTCTGCCTTCGACCTGCACTGCTCCCACCTGCCTCTGCAGGGAGTCTCCTGGCACAGTTGCAGCTCTCAGGTTCTTGTCACTGACACATCTTTGGAGGGCAAAGGTGGACACAGCTGCCCGGGCTCCGAGCTGTGCTCCCACATCCCTTTGGGTTGCAGGCTTGCTCCCCTCTGTGGGAGGTTGGCCTGTCTGTCTGAAAGCGTCAATCCCAAATCACTGAAGCTAAAAAAGGTACAAGGGTTTAATATATGGGGGAAAAAACAGCCACTCTCTGTTAAATGCTTTCCTTTGACTGCAGGGTGAGCAGGATCACACAGAGCTTGAGGACTCACAGCATGAGACACCAAATGGGAGATCACCAGTGGATTGGCTATCTCTGGGGTGGCTCCTGTTACAAACTACTTGTTGGGACTCAGTGTGTCATGTTCGGTCAAGGCAGAGCAGTTCATTTCTGTAGTGCTTTTATTAATTGTGTTTCTTTGGCTGTTGTTTTGAAATTCATTGAAAAAGTGGTTTAATGCCCCTGGATTTTGGAAAATAGTACTCATGTGCACAGATGCAGGAGTGCATGAAAAAGGAAAACCAGACATTTCTTTCAGTTGTAAGGATGACTTCATTTCTGGGGTAAACTGGAGGATTGTATGATGGTTAGTTACAAAAAGCATAGAAACTGGAGTGGAACAGTGGGCGAGATAATTACATCTTGCTCTTCTCCACCTTTTCAGCACCATTCCCTTCATGATGAAAGGAAATGGGTTTTTTTCTTCACAATAATACGAAATAATTTTCCAGAAACCATCCTGGCCCAGATCGCCTTAAGCAGAGTTATAAAACTGCATCTGGTTCAGCACACAATTCACAAGAGAGGACGCCCAAACTGTACCCTGACAGCTGGCTGACATGCCCTTCCTGTGGGGTCCTGCTGCATGCAAACCCAAAGCCGTGGCCGGCCCGTATTTGTACAGCCCCCTTCCTGGCCATGCTCAGAAATGTGACTTTTGCACTCTGCAGCTAATGCTTCTCTCTGCTGTTACGATCTGACTCCTGACAAAGGTGGAGGAGGCAGAGGGAGGCAGGGGCTGGTTACATTTGCGGGTGGACAGCACAGCAGCATTTCCCAGATGTTGATGATGTTTTTACTCCTATTTAATTACTTGCCTCATTTAATGAAGTTTATGTCATCTCCTTCCATTGCTGTTTCAGAGGATGTCTGAGGAGCAGGGTGGTGGGGGGCACCTCCACCCACCAGCAGCGCAGGAGGGAGTGTCCTTTGCTGCCAGTGTCACACCTGAGGTGCGACAGCAGCATCCTGCATTGTAGGGGCAAAATAACATTTTCCTTCCACTTTCTGTTTCATTGCTTTCTAAACTCAAAACACAGGTGAAAGAGCAAGGGTGTCAGATTGAAGAGAAACAAAGCTGCAGTAATGTACACCAGGGTGCCAGGTGGGTCAGTGAAACAAACTTGGAAACTGAGGGTTCAGCATGGATGCAGTACATTAGAATATAGAAGAAAATATTTTGTATCCATAGGAGAAGAGTTGGGACATTATTTAAGAAAGAAAAATTGAGGTAAGCCAAACCTGAATGTAGTTCAGGAGCCACAAAAATTAAAAAGCGAGAGCAGTGATGCGTTAGCTGGGAGATCAGCTGTGTATCTGAGCCTGTAGCTGCAGAGGAGACACGAACAGAGCACACAGCTACCTGCAACACTGCAGGGCTCTAAAGCTTCTCATCCCCACGTCCCCACTCCTCCTGCCAGTGCAGGCTCGCAGGTATCATGACACTTGCCTGAGCCTGAGCTCTGCTGCTTGCCTGCAGCGAAGGGGCCTGCGGACCTGGGTGTAAGCCTTTCCCTTTCTCCTGCCCACTGGAGCTGGGGGGAAGGCACGGGAACGGGAATCTTCCAGCGTGGTTGGGGGTTACTAGGGGAGCTGGGCTGGTGGTTCCCATCCAGCTGACAGTCTTCTGTAGTGGTGAGTGTGTGTCAGCATTGCCTCCTAAGCCTTTAAATGTAACTTGAAACTTACAGCGTGAGGGTTCTGCCTTGCTTTCAGTGGGATTGTGCAGCCATTGTTATCCCACCTAAGAGAACTCAGTTCCTTCTTTTCCCCCTTTTGGGACATTTGGAGCATGGCCCATTCCACCTTTCCAGAGGCTGCTTCTGTTCCTCAGGAATGAAGCTGACAGTTTTTCAATGGCTACTTACAGCCTGCAGATAACACAGGTTTGTTCCTTGTTTTTCTTTGAGAGCAGGGCCCCTCAAAGAGCTGGCTGAACTCTGTATCAAGGAGTCAAAGGGTTAAAATAATATTGCCCAAGTGTGTCATTGCTGACTAAGGTCCTGGGCTTAACAAAACCCCAAACTGTTCCTGTTCCACTGATGTAATTCGTTATCCTGAATTTTCCCCTATTTTATTATTTCAGTATTCCTGTGTCAAAGTCACAGCTTCAATATGCATTCTTCAGTTGTTCTCCCAAAACCTGGCAGAAATATGAGTGGGATGATAAACCAGTTCTGATCTTGTCTGCATCTGACATCATTCACCCGGTGAGCCAGTTTCCTGCTGATCAGGGTGCTGAGGTGGATTCTGTCCCCTCTCCAGGTTTCTCTACCTCATTCCCTCCTGTCTAGTCGTGTAAGTGGGATGTGCTGGGAAATGTCAGTGGTCCCAAAGGGGGAAAAACACCAGGAAAAATGACTTGAAAAATCACTATGAGTGCGGTGAGGCACTGGACCAGGCTGTCCAGAGAAGTTGTGGATGCCCCATCCTTGAAGATGTTCAAGGCAAAGCTGGATGGGGCCCTGAGCAACCTGGTCTAGTGGAAGGTGTCCCTGCCCTCCGCCGAGGGGTTGGAACTAAATGGTCTTTAAGGTCCCTTCCAACCCAAACCATTCTGATGCCACGATTCTCTGACTTACGGCCATGGGGTGTGATCCTTAAGCTGATAAAGACCTTCAATAATCAGTGAAATTTTTATCCAGTTCCAATCCAGTGTAACTTATTAGGACAAGACTCTCTCCTCCTGGTGAAGCATTTAATTCATAGCCAGTTATTTCTTCATTTTTTTTCAATACTCCTACAGCTGGGGCATCCCAGTGTTAGGGTCCCAGTGCTGAGGTGGTTTCATTGATACCAACAGACCCTCGACATAAATGAGGACAGAGAGTATTTTACATGTATTATGTGCTGCCTGGCACAGAGCGATGGAAAACTGGAAAAACAAAACCACAGACTACAGAGCAGAATGAATAAAACCAAAAAAATAACTAGGTCCTTTATTTTAAGAAACTCTCCAACAACCTCTAGTATGCATTAGTGAGATATCAACTTTCTGCCTTGCAGAAAGAACTATAAAATATTATATCTTAGCTCTGCACACTTTAAAGTTCCTTGTCCTTTATTACAGCCACTGGTTTATTAAAACTGGAACCGGACCTAGACTAAACTTCTGCACAACTATGTCTGAATGGCTGCATCCAAGCCCTGCATCTTTTGAACACTGGTCTCTAATGTTTAAAACAAACCCAAGCCCAGTGCAACAGCAAACAGCTTCTCATTTCTCCTCCCTTAACTTCCTCCCGGAACAAAAATCCTTGCACCTGGACATACAAAGCCACTGGGTTCATGGGGCAACTCCTTACCCACTACTGTTAAAGGCAAAATGCCCAGTGTGGTTAGCAGTGTCTCAGGATTAAAACTCAATGCCACCTGAAACTCTTCCCAAGCATACATGATCAGTATTGAGTTTGAAAGTATATATGTATTTATTTTAGGTCTTACTGATGTGCTTTGTTCTGTTTGTAAGACTAACTGGCAGTAAAAGGTGTTCATTTCCTGCCACTTTTTTCCATATTGTCCTTCTCTTGTCCTTGTAGTTTATGGTCTCTATTAAGGAATGTTGTCCTCTGGATCATTTTTATTGGCTTTGCTTTTTAATAATCAGTATTCATGCTTAATACAGCAGTTTTTCTGGTAACAAAATCCATAGATCAAGAAACACAAAGCAGCCCTTCTTTCCCTTGGACAGATTTGAAATGCGATTACTTTTATAAGTTATAAATAAAGGCCTAGTAGTTGATGTTTAGTGGGAAACTCTCCCAGTGTCTTTCAGAGCCCTGTTTTTCAGTCTCATCTGATAAGAAAACTGCTGACTTGGCATTTTGGGGAGCTGTTTCTTGTGCTTTGTGTTCCTGCTGTAGCTGCCAGGGGTTAGCCAAGCTCCAGACTGCAACGTGGCCAAACCAGGAGCTGTCTGCGCTGCTGGGCTGCCTTCTGATGGTAACACCACACTGGTGGTTGCTGGGTTCTGCCCATGAGCCGCTGGATCAGGCGAGCTTTGGGCCATTGGGCTGTCCCCTGGATTCTGCTCTTGGTGGCACCTCCACCAAGACCTGGGAGGGGGTCTGTGACAGCCTTTGCTGCACCTGGGCACAGCTCATACTCTCACCATTAGGTCATCCAGGACAGAAATTAAGGATGGCTGCTTTTTATGTGTACGGCTCCTTCAGAAAGTTTGTTTCAGAGGAGGTAAAGCAGCTCCACACTGTTATATATTTTCATTTTTTCCCATGGTAAGACACTGGGATAAGTGTCAGGCTCAGAGGACGCAGCCCCTGGGTGTGCAGGGCCTGGCCAGCTCTTCCTGCAGACACCCTGCTGCTGGCTCTGTCTCCAGGCTGGCTACTGAGGCAGGGGTGGTTTGAGGAGAGATAGGAATCTTTAGTGATAAATGAACGGGGGGAGATAGGATTCTCTAGTGATAAATGAGTGGGATAGAAATCTCTACTTGTGAATGAGTGGCTTCAACTAAAAGCAGCCATTGACAGATAGACTGAATTACTGCAGGAGTTTTGTAAAGCAAAGGGAAGGGTTTGAAGTGATTGAAATGGCACCTTTAAGCCTGATTTGCAGTACCAATGTTTTTTCTTGACCTCATTTTGTGAGATCTCTTTGTACCAAAGATCATCCATGGACTCAAAGGTTTCCTGAAGGGTTTGTAATTTGGCAAAGGTGCCTCTAAATGACCTGGCAGAAGTACTTGCTTTTGAGCAAAATGTGCTGGTCTGTTATTGGGGTTCCCTGCCAGCCTGTGCTAGGTATTTCTTTTTTTTTTCTTCTCCGTAGTCTGCTCCACCAGAGGAGCAGCCCTGGAGAGTTCAGTGGGGAAGTAAAGTAACCCTTGCCAGATAAAAAAAGAACTGTAAAAGCACTCTGATACTAGTGGGTGAGGGCCCAGTAAAAGAGATGACAATTCAACTCAGAGCCTGCTTCAGTAACTAAAAAGAAATAATAAGAAACCTAGTATTTAAAATGGAATTAATTTTCACTTTGGATTGTGGTCAGATTGGAATCAAGTTTAATTCCTTCAAGCTATGCTTCCCCTCAAACACCATTAGTCTTTAGAAGCTTTCCTAGGGGAAGCCAGTTCATTTGTCTTAGAGCACATCGCGCTGCTGGACTTTGTCTCAGTGGAGAGGGAAGGCTGGGCTGTAACTGCAGTCTCTCCTCATGAACTCATACTTGTCACACATCCAGGACTAGATGGGCTAGTCTGCCCCTCACACCCACCCAAAATATAGCTGTGTCCCAGGGAAATGACCTCCACCCTAGGCCCCTCCAGGCCTGGGCGATGCTGAGGTACGCACAGGCGGATGCATCCCTGCCCTGGGACTGCCAGGACCTACAGGGGTTGTGTAGTCAGAGGCATTTTACCAGGATTGGGACATCTAAACCAATTCCCAATCAATTCTTTTCATCAATACCAATATAAAATCACTGCTGACAAAACTTACAGACAGAATAATGATAAACAGGTAATGATGATGGCAGGAAAATCCGGGACAATAATGAGAGTGACTTGATGTTTTTTATACAGCCAGCTGCAACGCTGTACTTCTGCAAGCATGGAGGCAGCATGTATAGAGTGAGCATTGCATCCTGCTTGTCTGAAGGAGTTAAGGGCTGCTGCAGAGTCAAAACCCAGCACGAGCTTCCATTATAGTGCTGTGGCAAAAGTGCCACTGCAGTTCCTGGGAATAGGAAGCAGAAAGAGGGGAAGTTTAAACAGAGAGACAAAGAAAGGTATTCTCTTTGTGGTTCAGGGACTGCTTTCAAAAGATGTTGAAAAATTAGGCAAGTGACAGAAAAGAGCAGCAGAAATTATTTGGAGTAAAAGAAAATTACTCAAAGAGATTTTTTTTGCTTAAAGGAAAATAAAATGGGAGGGAGGGAAAGAAATATCTGGGAGTGACACTATATAGGTGGAATGTGGGAAAAAATTACCAGGTACTTAATTTACTGTATGAAAGCACAACAAGACACACCTGGAATTTGAGGTGTGCAAATTAATACAGGAAATGAGGATAAGTGCCTGTCTTTGAAGATGTGCTGGAAGAGTTATTAGGCTATATAATATAAGAGTCACTGGCTAGGATATAATGACTTGTAGCATATGGGCTGTCACAATAGATGCTTTAATGCTCCATTTTGGCCTCTGACTGTGTTTAAAATCCCCTTGCCTGATGTGAATCTTGGCTTCCCAGCACTCCTTATCATTTCTTTCTACTCTTGTTCTTAGTCTGTTCTTGGAGGAGTTTCTCTCTCTCTTTTTCTCTCCACTGTTGTTTTTGTTATACCACTGCAGACAAAAACTGGCCGTTTGCAAGGTCCTGAAGGGAGTTAGTCTCCCAGCTTCATCTGAATTCAAAGGGAACTGGGTGCCAAACACAGACCTTGTGAAAGCCTCTATCCAGAGCCCTGAAATTTGGTATAGCTTTGAAAACCTTGTAAAAAGCAAGCTTGCTGATAGTGGGCTGTCTTGAGTTTTATTCCTTCATCTTAAGCATTTTTCTGGTGGGGGTTCTATAAATATACACACTGATGACTAGAAATAGGAAAGTACATGTCTGGCTGTCACACACCAATTTTCTGCAAGGAAAATCACTACGGTTTTTTAACTGGCTCTTTATCTCAAAGCAGCAAGTATCCAGACGGTTGTCTCCAACTGTTGTTATTAAATTCAGCAGGAAATCCATCCTGTCCAAAAGAATTATTAGTTTCCATCGCTCCTGGAAATGTCCAGAGATGTTAATTTGTGTGTGTTTGTGTTGCCCAAGTAGCCGACCAGTGAGCAGAGCCATGGTTTGCTCTTGTCCTTGAGCTCTGGGAGTTGGGTGGCAGCTGTAAAACTGAAGTCAACATCTAAGCCAGGGGGTTATTTATGAAGGCAAGTCTTCCCAAAACACCCCAATTCCTCCAGCTAAAAATATGTTTCACATCAGAGGGCAGTATTTTGAATCAGTAGTTTAACACATCAAAGAGGTGTCCAGATGCCATTAGCAGCAATTTTTGCCATGAAGAAGTTGGTATTTGTCAGCTATTTCTGCCCAGAGGTGTGTGAGATACCACAGTCTCCCTTTTTACATACAAGAGGAAATAACTGTGGTGGCAATCTGGTCTTTGTCAGAGCTGTAGGTGCTCAACCACAAAGCATTCCCGTATTCATACTGTAAGGCCCATCGGGAGTGGGAATCATCTACCAAAGGAAGCGCCAAGCAAAAGCAGAATGGGAGAGGATTTTGCCTTGGCCAACTGCCCGGAGTGGAGTGCCCCCTTGCCAGTGTCACCTCGGTAGCAGCAAAGAGGGACCTAACCTGGGGACCTGACCCCTCGTTGTGCGGGGTCCTGGGCTGCAGGGACCGCAGCGAGGGTGCTGGGGATGCCCCCTCCTGCTGCCGGGGGTGCTGTGCTTCCAGCCACCCTTGTTGCTGCCTCACTGTGAAGGTGACCAGATACAAGACAGCCATCAGAGGTAAATCCCGGGGCTCTGCAGCACACAGGTTTCCCTCTCCTCCTTTCTATAGGGCAGGAGAGCTTGAACATATACCCTGAGTTCCCCACTGGACCTCTTTCCTTGGCCAGCAGACAGCTGATGGGATGGAGAAACTGGCATGCTCAGCCTTGGCCGGAGCTCATGCTGCAGTGTTACTCCTCAGGTGCTGTCAGCCATACCAAAATGATGGATGTCACCCTGGCCTAAGCCAGGCAGCCTGTCAGTGTAGTTGCAATACTCAACCACCAGCCCCTCTTTGTTTTTCAGGAGAAAAACTCTAACACGCTGGGAAAAGTCCAGATTTATCTTTAAAACTTTGGTTCAGCTTGAAAATCATTGTTTTTCTGGCAAACTAAATACATGAACTTTTTAAAGGGGCTTCTGCATGAGGTCTTCATTTAGCTCTCAGTAACACCACAGCCATCTGGCAAAAGTCTTCTGGAGAAATATGACAGACAGCACAGAGACACTGCCACAGCCTTCAGAAATAACCATGCAGCACTGACATAGCTCAGATGTTTGATTTTACAGAAGATCCTTCAGGACATATATAAAATAGGCCTCAGTGAACACCCCCCCCAAGAGGCTCACTGCCAGCGCTGCGAGTAATGGCTGTAGTCGGTGGTGCAGGATGTCCCACGACACCAAAGGGGAATGGAAAGGCTGGAAATGCAGCTGGCCAGGGAGCACCGCAGCCCCCCCAGCACCAGCACAAGCTGCTGCCACAGTCCTGGGGACCTGTGAGAACCACTCTGGGTGCGTGACAGTGAGATTTGTTGCAGCCAGTAGGTGAATCCCTGGGCTGGCTTTGGAGGCAGCAGGTACAGTTTCTCAGAAATCATCAGCATTCGTTGTGTCCTTTTCATCTCATCCTGGGTGCATGACAGCGTCCCCAAGGAGCAGTCACCTGGCTTGGCTCACCTGAAGTCAGTGAAATCTGTACAGCTTCCTTCCCAGCGTAGGACTGGTTTGCAGGACTCAAAAATAGGAGCTGTACCTGTCCTTCATCTGGATAAAACAGTTGATAGCCAACAAGCTCAATGTGGTGAGGTTTCAGTTGTATTGAAGCTGACCACCTCATTAAGTTTTAAGGAACAATTTCAAATACATGTGTCATTTTAGGAGGGAAGTGGGTTGTTATGCAGCAGGCAGCCCCCAACTTTCCAATTGCTACATAAATGTATGACAAACCCCGAAGGCTTTGGATTTTATCTGTTGTGCTTTACTATCACCTTTCCTTATGGGTGGGATGCCTGTGTCCGAGGAGCCAAGGAGCACTTCTCTAAAGGCTGACAAAAAAGCCTGGTCTGGGATTCTGCAGAGGGTAAGGGCATCTTCCCAAGCACTGCCCAAATGCCGCTGTGGGCACCAGGCTGCCTGCAGGTTGTGCTTCTCTCTATATTATTCTGTCAGGTTAGTGGGGCTGGCACTGACCCAAAGCAAATGGTTACTTATTAAGCCTTCAGATCAAGATTTGACAGAAAATAGATATAGAAAAAGACAGGTATAGAAAATAAAACACAGAACACAAAGATTGAATATCAGCAGTTGATTTCTTCTCCTGTTTTCAGGGTATATTTCTGAACTCCAGAAACATTCACACACATTTGGGGTTCAGAACTTCTTCATCTTTTGACCTTCTCTTTTCCCTTCTCTCTGCCTCCAAGCAGGCATCTTGGCTACCCAGGAATTTTGCACACAACCAGCCACTCAGTGTGGCCAGCGCTTAGGTCACCTGTGGCTAGTTGGGAATCCCCAAGTTTCTAGTCAGCTTTTTTACCTTCTCTGAGTAGTTTTCTCTTCCTTCATAAAGTTTTCCCTGGATTTATAGGTTTCATTTATAGAATATTACTTGCAAACTCATGAACTTTGGTACATTTGGAAATTCTCATGGAGAAATAAAAGAAAGGAGTGTGTTGTCCAGCTGTCTCAGGGGGAGCATGCCCTTACCACCTTCTCTAGCTCTGGGATCTTCACGCCACGTGCACTCTTCATCAGGGCCCCACAAATGAGGCAGGGCTTTGGCAATTAGTAACAAAAATAAAACATAGCCATTCAAAAAAACATTGCTAGAACCACACATACAGACTAAAAGCACTTTTCCAGTGATGAGTTCAAGATGGATAAAAAACCTTTACATGTTGCAGTGTTCCAAACAAGGAAGAATTTGAAGAGTCGACCCTTAACATTTCCTATCTTTCAAGTGCAGTGTTTTACTGTCTAATGGCTTACTGCTGTCAACTCTTGATTATCTGGTGTAGCAAAGGATTGGGATGACCAAGACAAAGTAAAAACAAAGATAATACAAAGCATATGGCAATTAAATGGTAGGAAAATAAAATAAGAGCAGTGTGAAAGACTGAGAAGCACTGACCTGGGAAAGGGTTGAGGGAGAACCACGTGATGGAAAAAGGCTGCAGCTGATCCAAGCCCTTTTGTAACTCACTTTGGGTTCCCTCTGTTCCCAGTATGATTAATGCCCAGCTTTGTTAATCTGCCCATGAGTGGTTGAGGACTGTTTTCTTTATTTTTCCTTCGTGGCCACATCACTCCAATAAAGCGTTTTACCCTCTGTGTGTTACTGGTGAATGTTCAAAGCAAGGTCAGCACAGGGGAATAGCGAGCAGTTCACACTGTCAGCCACCCCCACAGGTCCCTGCCAGCCCTGCTGGGAGGAGCTGGCCATTCTGGCCAGTGGTGATGCCCTCCCAGCCCTGGTCCTGGGTAGGCAGTGCAGGCGGGCTTTCCACAGCAAACCGGCTGCAAATGGAGTTCAATACAGGTGTATGCAGGGAAGCGATTCAGGAATCGTTCCCAGATGTTGTAAAATGTCTCCAGCTCCCAGCCAAGCTGCTGGGGGCTTTCAAAACAGCTTACCACTAGCTGGAAAATGTTTATAGAGGGAACCAAAAGGCCAGAACATTCATTCATGTTTGATTGCTCAGTGTGAGACTGAATCCCTTCCTCGGGCTCGGGCTATTTGGGCAGGTAGGCTGCAGGGAAGATGTGCAAAGCCTTGTCAGGCAGCTCATTCGGGAGTGCTCATGACTTTCGCAGAACTACTTTCTGACAGGCTTTTTTCCAAAGTAACCGTCCTTGCTCTCTCCCTCTGGCACTGTGACCCTGGAACAAGCGTATCACAATTTTGGCATGTGTGGGACATGCTACCACAGTACAGCAATATTATGTGGCAAGCACAACATATGTTTTGGAAGAGAGTTCAGTTTATTTTAGCTGCTCCAAATTTACTTGACCTGTTTAATCCAGCTTTCACACTACATCATTTCAATGACTGGGACTGCTTTTAGGTCATGCCCCACAGAACATATGCAGCCAGTTGGCCTTTCATCTGTATGCTTAATTGTCCAAAATGATTTCCATGTGATTAATATAAACCCCAACATCCATGATAGGCCAGGCCACTCCATCATCCACGTTATGTTTGGCAGGTGCAGGGTCTGTCCCACTGAGAAAGGAATAGTGTGAACACGGCATGCTGAGGAGTCCAGGCAGCTTCCTAGCTGGGCGTTATCCGATTGCCCCCTATCTAGGCTGGGTGTGAGCTAACATTGACTCAGGCACCTACAGGACAGCGGTGAGAGGCAAAGCTCGTGGCACGGCCAGCCCCATCCTGCTCCGGATGCTGAGCGTGGCTCTTTGCTGCTCTGCGTATGGAAACAGCAGCTCGGGCTAGTTCTGGTGCGGGAGCTGCTGCCATCCCCAGTGATGCTCAGACACGCCTCTTCTTTTGGGGCCTGCCCCTCTGAACACACAGCACAGCGCTGCGGCTGCAAGAGCCGCTGCAGTCCTGAGGCTGAGGTGAAGGTGCAGGGCCAGGTGAGTCCTGTGACGGCTGCAGGTGGTCTCTGGGGCATGGGACAGCTGACAGTGCCCTGCTCATCCATCACACCAGAAGCACCACAGGTGTCCTCAAGGGACGAACAGCCCCAATGGCTACAGCCTCACGCTGCTGCCTGACAAACCTGTGCTGCAGCTGTAATGTGTCTTCTGTCTTGCAGGGACTTGTGTGTAGTACCCTGCATGGGGTCCATGCCCCATACAAAGTGAGGTGATTGCTGTGGCATCCTTTCTTTACAAGAGAGCTGCTCTGTCCCCTCTTCTACCCTCTGTTTTTTCTTGTCAACAGCAACAACAACCCTCACCCCTTCCTGGCAGCCACTCCCTCACCAGCCACTGAATCATCCTGGAGACAGGAGGCTTTTTTGGGTGCTAAAACTTTACAAGGCAAAGTCTTACAGAATACACCCATATGCCCTGCCTGGAAACTGGCTCCCACCTCTGCGGAAAAAGCCAGACAGTCTCAATTAGGCATTCGTGGAAAGTGGGGACAAGCTGGGGCTGGAGCCAGAAGCTGTAAAAGTTTCCACGTTTGCCAGCACCGATCCTGCAGACCCGTCTGCTCATTCTATCTCGGCCTCCTTCTCACTAGGCAACAAAATTTTCTAAAAGAAGAAATCAGGAAGATCATTTTCATACCCAGCATTCTCCGGTTGGGATGATTTTTTGCTGTGCTGCAAAGCCATTGCACTGTGTCACTCGTCTTCCCTAAGGCTGAGGGGAGCAAAGTTCTCCCCCAGCAGTGTGTGTTCTGCCCCGAGGAGCT
Organism: Gymnorhina tibicen; assembly: GCA_013399875.1. Classification (NCBI taxonomy): domain Eukaryota; kingdom Metazoa; phylum Chordata; class Aves; order Passeriformes; family Artamidae; genus Gymnorhina; species Gymnorhina tibicen. The sequence goes on along the minus strand of VXAZ01001324.1, from coordinate 2,911,926 downwards.
GTGCAGTGGCTCCACCAAAACAAGCAAAGAGGCTCCAACCAGGCCATTCATGGGGTAGAAAAATCAGATTCATCCCAAACAGGAAATCCTCCTGGAGCTCTTACACTGAGGATTGACAGAAGGAGCTTTGGGAAGAAGAGGAGGCCAGGACTATTTGGCTGTAACCCAGCTGCAATTGGCCACACCTGGGGACTAATGGAGCAAACAAGAACTCACCTGACAGCCCTCAGAAAGCAGCGCTGTCTGGTCTGCCTCACCTGGGACTTTTTTGGTTCTCTGCTAAGCTAGTGACTGGGGCTGTGTGAGAAAGACCAGAAACCACAATTGTGACTAGAATACAGAGACCTTGATTTGCTTCCTGTGAGGACAGGGAGATGGCTGTGGTCGCTTACCTGCATCCTTCTGCGGAACAAAGAAGTTTCCTAAGAGTACGAGTGGCAGGGGGGAGCACCAGGGTATTTGCCTGTGCCTCAGGTGGTGTGGGGCAAGGGCTGGGGGAATGTGTGTGGCAACACAATGAAGGATGTTTGGAGGGGGGACAGCATGTTATTGTAATTCCAAATATACTTTTGAAAAACCAAGGGCGGTGCAAAGCATGTAATACAACTTCAGACTTGAAATAAGCAACAGGCAGTGGGGAGGAGCTGGGAGAGGCAAGAGAAAGTGGGGAGGTAGGAGGTATAGAGGGACTTGAAATTTACAGTTCCAGTTATTTTAGGCACAATCACTTACAAACTGAATCTGTAGCTGAAGGAGCCTCTGATGAAGTTCACCAGCTTTATAATCTAAACATACATGCCGCATTCCAGTCACTGAACAGACTTTAACCAGCTGGGTTTTTAGGAAATTAGTTTTGGGGATTTTTTTTGTTTGTTTGCTTGCTTGTTCTGGGTAACAGGACACAGCCGTGGAGTGAATTAGTAGCAGATTTCTTTTTCTTTTTCCTTTTTCTTTTTTTCTTAGGTATCCCTGAAAGGGATTGATTACATGCTGGAGACTAGACAGTACTTGCCTCAAGAAAAGAAGCGCTGTTTTTAACTTTTAAGAAAACCAGAATATGTGCCAGTTGTGAAAGTGAGGTTTATATGCCCATCACTATCTGCTGTATTGTCTATCTTTACAAAAAGAACTCAGGTGGCAAATTTCCCCTACTTTTTGTATTTAAAAAGCTGTTTGAAATCAGCCAGATTTGCTGGTAAAGTACTGAAGGGAAGATCATTTTTATGAAGCGTATTAAATTCTCATTAAAAAAAATCCCCTAAGATTCACTTAACACATACAGTCCTTGAGCAAATCACACCTACCTCAGGCTGAACTTCACCTTTGCTGGGACTGTAAGGCCTTATTTGAGACCCCGTTGCTTCTCCTGTTGTGCTAAATTCTTGCAAAGAGGTGCACAGGGTTCATTGTAGGAAGGAAATAAGGGGAGAAAAAGGTCACTTTCTTCTCTTGGCTACATTTATTTCACAAAAGCCTCCTGATGTATCTTCTTTGGTCTGACTATTTCTCTCTGCCTCAGACTGACATTTCCTCCACTCACAGAGAGATGGGCAGAGATGTTTATGGCAGAAAATGTCTCAACCCAGACATGCACATGTCATGCCTTCCCTGCAGCTCCTGGGTGTGAAGCTGCACCCTTGGAATAAAAGCCATGACTTAAAATCAGTAGATGGGGAAACACGGGTGCAGGCTAACCAACCTCCATGCTAATTCAGGGTGTCCTTGGCTGTGGCTCAGTGCTGGCCAGGAGGGCTGAGCACAGCCTGGCTGGAACCACTGTGGGAGCCCAACACAGCTTGGCTGCCTCCCATTGTGACATGGTGCGTGGCTCAGCCAGAGCCTATAACCTCATTGTTATGAGCTCCATTTACTGGACCTTTTGGATGCTAAGAGGTGCTTAAACACCTCCTAGAAATTTTCCTTGACTCAGTAAATTCCTTTGTGACCCCAGAAAACCATATGTAAGGCTAATCGAGGGCTGAACCCTGTCCTGCCTCTTGGAGAGCAAGAGTGGGTGGTGTGGCCCAGCAAACAGGAATGCAGTGCACAGATGCATTTAAAATAACTTTAAACATAGCTAATTAGGAACAGCTTTTAAACACAAGTATATGCAAGGAATTTAAGAAAAAATTAAACCCAAACCAAAAATATTGCTACTGCAGTGCAATATTCTGTTGGAGACTACAAATTATGGTGGTGTTTCAATTAGTTTCCTGCCAATTAGCCCAACCAAGCGTGAGCATAGGTGAGTCTCGAGGTCCTCTTCCAGAGCATGAATGCTGGGAAACTAAAGGGTATTTCCCTGAGCATGCCTGTTTGAGTCTTCCCCAGCAGCTGTCAGGTGCCTGGTGGGTGCCACGTACTTCCTTAGGTACAGGGCTGAAATATGCTTACATTCACATATTGCAGCTCCTAATGTCACACAAAAAATAATCCTTGGGCCAGGACAACAATCAGACTAGCACCTACTTGGATATCTTCTTTCCCACAGCAGTTTAGTAAGGGAAAAGATACGAACCACAGGCAGTCAACCTTCTGTTGGCGTCATCTCTTGCTGCTGGTGGCTTCTGTGCTTTGGGACTTCCTGAGCAGGGTCACAGCTTCGTGGTTAATAACCCTTGCAGAGTTGAATTTTTTTTTTTTAATGTGGTTTTGTAGTTGGTTTTGGTCTCATTTATTCTTTTGACAGCTAGAATATCCCATGACTATGCATTTCAGTCTGCTGTGTGAAATTTTTGTTTTAATTATGTTGCCCCAGTTGTTTGTATCCAAAATTCCCTTCTTCTAGGAGAGCATTGTAGAAGCAATTAATATTTCTTCCCTTACTTGTGTCATTTATTATATTATGGGATACTAACACATCTGCCCTTAGTGATCTCTTTTCCAGAAGATGGAGGCCCAGTGCACAGCCTCCTTTCACAGGGAAATAGTTTCTTGCATTTCATCATTCCTGATTTTTTTGATTTCTGTTTTGTCCTTTTTAAGTGATAAGGATCATACAAGGATGTTTTCTCTTTAGTTTCTTGTTCCTACTTCCAAATCCTGTTTGTCTCTTTTTTTAAAACTATTATGACATTGATTTGAACAATCCAAAATAACACAATGCATTTATTCCTGACTGTTACTAGCTAATTTAAAATCTGTTATTCAATATGCACCATTTGGGGTGTCTTTCACTGAGCATCAGGGACCCTGTCAGCTGCTACTTGTGTTTAGTTTTGCTTTTGCTACTCTGAATCAGTGCATTACTGTTCACCTCCCAACTTAATAAATGCGTTTCATTTCTTCAAATCCTGGAACATGTTGGTGTGAGTGGCTGTCTTTATTTATCTCAGACACTTTTACTTCAGTGTAATTAAAGAAATGAAAAAACTTGTGGTAGCCAAGTATCCAGAGGAGTAACCCCACCTTAGTAGCTGGGCAAGGCGTTAGTTGCTATGTGTAATTACTTTGTATTCAAAAATTGTCCAAGACATTCAGAAACTTAAGCAGGGTATGTTGGAAAGCAGTTTTAGTTGGTTGATTTCAATGTGTGCTATTCAAGCTTCTGTCTAGTGAAGTTTACTTGTGTATATCCCTTAGTGAAATTTCTACAGCTGCTGAAGATTTAACTGTGTTGATCTTTCAGTTACTGTGAACATTAAAAGGAGAGTTATTTGTCTCTCCTAGATCTGAACTGAATTATCCTTTGCCTCCCAGCAGCCTGTGAAGATTCCTGTTGGTGGCACTGATGTCTGTGCTCTTTTTTTCTCGTAGCACTGTTGGAGAGGGCTCTAGGGTTTGTGCTGCAGCAGGCACAGCCAGGCAGGAAGCCTTTGCACCTGTGGAGGAGCTGGTGCCCACCCCCATTCCCCTCCATTCCCTTCCCACCCCCCACACAGCTGGCCAGCACAGATGGAGCCCTCAGCAATCAGGGCCAGTAGCCAATTTAAGTGAGGCAGAGAAAAAGGAGGCCCTTTCCCGGGGCTGTGGGTTTCAACTCTCTGAATTTTGACCTGAGGGACTCAGTGGAGGTATTTTTTTTTCCTGGGCTAGTAGTATTTGTCTGTTTATCATGGTTTTATTTGCAAGCAGGGAGTTTTGAGGTCTTGCTTCTGCAGTATTTTCCTGCATTATTCCTTCAAGTTTTGCTGGTTGAAATCAAGTGGGGTATAAATATATCTGGCTCCTTGGAAATCCTTTGATTTGTACCTCCTTGTGTTGCAAAACTATAAGGAAACTTCATGGAAAGCTGGCTAGTGTTACATTTCCCAGACCTGCTGCTTTGATGTGTTCAGAAATTGTGTGAGAGAAAGCTTTCTTATGGTGTTCTGGCATTCTCTTTTCTGGTCTCAGCTGGTGAATAGGAGACTAGAGTAGTGATTAAAAGAAAATCTTTGGTTTACACCCTATTCCCCTTAAAACGTACATGAAGTTTTTGGCTATGATTTACTTTCTCTGCAGGTGTGGGGTTTGGTTGGGTAAAACTGGGCATGCAAGGTCCATTTTTACCTCTTACTGAAAAAAAGCAAGAAGTTAATTTTTATTTAGCTAAGTTCATGGCATAGAAATGAAGTCTTCAAAGAATGCCCAGGGTTACTGCTGCTCCTGGGTCTCCCCATCGGCCCTGGAGCCGCGTGCCTGGGCAGTGCTTTAGGCAGGGCCAGCTCACAGTGCTCTGTTCTCTTGCACAGCAGAGCTGGCTGTCTCTGCTACTCTGGGCTGCACATCAGGGATGCTTCAACACCTCACACCTGTGATTGCCTCCGCCTCAGTCTTGGCCCTTTGGATAAAGACCCCGTAAAGGCTGGCTGAGGTAGGTGTTGGCATGTTCAGTTACTAAAATGTCTTCTGAAGTTTGCAAAAGGATTGTAAGAGGTATTAATCTGTGTTGTTACAATGAGGTTTTGCAGTTTTGGTATCATGACCAGTCTTCTAGGGTTGGTTATCTGAAATGTGTTTGAGATACAGATGGTGAGGAAGAGCAATTGCATTACTTTCAGTAAAACAGAAGTGCTTGATGAGTAGGAGTGCTGGTTGTCCCTGCACAGGAGTTGACAAATGATCTGTTTCGCTAAGTCCAGCAGGTGAACACTAGAGAAAAGCAAACCTGAATGTTGCATTCTATTTTTCAGGCTCACAAACTACGTATACTTATCAGGAGTAAGACTTTTACTTTAAATGTTCCAGTTAAGAGGTTTCTTTAATTCTTAGTGGAAAGACCTGACTGTCAGCACTCAACCCTTGGTGTTTTAGGTTCCTTCTTCCTTGCCAATGTCTCTTGTGTACAGACTTTTTTCAGAGGGGTATGGAGACAGGAACAGCCTTTTTAACATTTGACTGTGTTATACGGCAGTGAATATTCCATGTCTGAGGGCCCTGAGTGAAATTAAACAAGTGTAACATGCAGACTGTTTCCCCTTCCTACCTGGGATTTAAGGTCTAGTCTGTATGCCTGCTATACAGTGGGAGGATCCGAGGAGGGACTTCTGGTGTGATGTCACTAACTTGAAAAGTAGTAGCCTTGGTGTGCTGTTTAAATTGGTTTTCATTTAAGAATAATGAAACAGCTTTTTATTTCAAAGCATCAGTGTGTCCTGGGTTACAATGTATTCTATTACCATGAGCTGTTGAGAGCCGGTATAGCAATGTTCCTGGCCTCCTCCCTCTGGACTATCTCCTGTTAATGGGCCCAACAATGCCTTGCCCTATGACTCAGAGGTAACCCGAACCTGGGCTATCTCCTGTTAATGGGCCCATCAATGCCTTGCCCTATGACTGACCATCCCATTGTGAGATGCTCCGCCCAGGGGGGAAGGAACCAAGCATTCCCACCAGGATAAAAATCTGGGGCCTAAAACAGCAGGGCAGACTTACCTACTGGGACCCCAGAGGACAAGAGCTACACCGCTGGATTTTCCGAGGAAGACCAGACCCTCCTACAACACTGCTGGACCTTCAGAGGAAGACCAGACTTTTCAACAGAACCATCACTCCAGGAGGACTGCAGTCACCATCTCATTGGACTGTTACCAACCCCCCGATTATCAGGGGGTCAGGTTTGGGCTCTGACCTTGTCAGTGGGTTGTTTTTTTTTGTTTGTGCTACTGCATTTATTTTATTTTTCCTATTAAATTGTATTTCTGACTTAGACTCTCTCACTAGTTTGCTTTCAAACTAGTACACAGTGTTACATGAAATCCCTTTTATGAAAGCCCTATTATTTTTCTTGTAGTGGGAATCATTTGGCCCTTCCATTACAAATGGGCTGTTGCGTTGTCTCTTGACCTCATTCACACAAACCAGGAAGGTGAAGTGCTTGGCAATGAAAAATGAGGGAAGAGTAGTTTAAATGTTCTTGTTGACGCCATATTGTTTGTGTTAATCTACTTTTGTTTTAAATATGAAAAAGTTATTTCTTTGAGGAATCATAGAAGATGTGGTAATAGGGAGCTAAGACTTTGCAGTTGTTCTACTCAGAATGTTTTCTTGTCTCAGTTGAGTGCTAAATCTGAGGTGTTTGTGGGTTTTTTGGGAAGCCCCATGTCTTCTGTAAAAAGAAAGATGTATTTCAGTACTGAGCTCGGCTTTGTGGCTTGTGTTTGCTATGGGAACAGTGCTGTAGCCAAATTTAAAGTGAAGAGCAGTATGTTTTAGTTTTCAAACAAAAATTTACCAACAAGTTCTACATATGTGCTTTCCTTTTCCATGGGGCTCAGCTGGGAATGTCTTTCATCATTTGACGAAACAGCCAGTTTTCAAGGCTTCAGAACTGTACAGTTCCTTGTCAACCGCTTCTTCCACTATTGCATACCAATGCATAAACATGTGGATGTGTTTTTGCTCTCTCTCATGTGGACTGAATGAGAAGAGGACTCAAATCCAGAAATCAGGATTGCTATGTGATAGAAATGGTGTCAACGTGGTGAAGATCTCCAAGTGGCAAATATGCACTGTGTTTGTAGGGAAGATCAGGCATAGAAAAATGAGTGCTGGTGTGTCTAACAAAAATTTTCTGTTTGTTTTAAATGAAGGAGATCTCTTGTGTTAGAGGCAGGATACCTAAAACCCAAAGTTAATTTCTTGGCATCCTTATTTTAACTTCCTATCACTACAGTATTGTCAGTCTCAGGAGAAAAATTACTTGCCACTGACCTTTGGCTGGCAATGTGAGAAGAGCATTGCTAATACACACCAAGCATTTAGTAGGTCTAGTTCTTGCTAACTTCTTGTGTTTGCAAAGAATGATGAATGTTACTTTTCACCAAAGCAATTTTCTGGCACCTAAGCTTTCCTATCCAACCACAGGCTACAAGTGTACTTTGGTTATAGAAGGTTTTCCTTGAGGAGGAATGTTGCACAACACCAGGCTGTTTAAAAACTAGGAGCTGGCACTGCTAACCCAGGGTGTCCCACTAGCAGTGAAGAGGTGTCACCCTGGATGTGACCAGGCTGCTTGCAGCACAGGGGCTCACTGCAGTGGAGAAACTCTTCTGCCACGGTCTGGGTCACGGCTGTGGTAGGGCAGGTTTGCTCCATGGGCACCAGACTGTGGCTGGCCAGGCCGTAACCAGGAACCCACTGCAGCTGGGAGTAAACTCTCAAAGGAGGGAACATTCAAGAAAACCATGCTACGCTCTTGTTGGGTTTTTTGCAATACTTTAATACAGCATTAAAATGCTAGAATACTAGAAGAAAGCTGTATACTATCCAGCAAATAAGGCACATGTCGGAATGCCATTTTATGGACAATCCACAACAGAGGTTTTACAGTCTCTTTAGCAACACAGTCACCAGATGAGCAAGCTGTCATCTTGATTGCTGAAACAGAACTGGTACCTCTGAGGCCTTTGTCCATAGGTTTTGTTTGTTTTAGCTGTACAAGTTTATTAACAGTTACAGAAAAAGAAATTATACAAATGCCAACTGAATCTGACAAGGTCAGTGGGTACAGCTAAACAAATGTAATACTCATTAGGTTAATTCTTTTAAAGCTGAAGAAATTCATAAGATAGTGTTAGTTTTAGCACTATTACACAATTCAGTGAGTGCTGTACTAAATAACCTTTTAAAGGAAATAAGAATCCAGTATAGGGTTGGGCAGACCTCCCATTTTAGCATGGTAAAATATCAAACTAAAAACTCAATCCTTCATAATATAATCAAACTACATGAAATGTAAAGTGTAAAATGCTTCGAATACGTGCACATGCATATTCTATATTGCTATGAGTTCTAATTAAAATAAACATAAACCCCTACAATAATCTACTTCAATCCTTTTCTCTTACATCCTTTGATTGCTATTATTGCTGTAGATGATACTGCATAGCTGAGCTCACAGTCTGCAAAGAGTTGTGAAAGTCAAGTTAAACAGCCTCCCAACCAACTTTCTTCCCCTCTAGTTACGGGGAACCAAAGAGCCACCATTTGAAACCCACCACTTGTGCTTCGGAGTTTCTGAAAGCCAAGTCTCCACGGTGCTTTCGACATCTTTTGTGTCTCTCACAAGGCCATAAAGTGACGGTATACCGTTATTTGCTCCTCACTTGCTACATGTCTAGTGATAGCTTTTCTAGCACTCCTTCCCCAAATACACATAAATAAACCGTATAAGCATTTTCATATAAGTCTAAGCACTTGAATAATACACTGGTTACTTAATACTGATATTTTCATCCAAGGATAACAAAAACAATATGGCTTAAAGAATTGCAAGGTTTTTTGTCAGAATTATGTACCAACTTTCATATAATATTTTATGTAGACAATATTTCCTTCTTAATGTAGTTCTGTTGCATACTTTATACAGACAAAAGCATTGTAAAAAAAAAAGTAAATTATTTCCATAAATATTTTCTTGAGGATACATCCTTAGTTCTGCAAAATACTGCAAAATACTTAAGAAAACTCTTACCTCTGTTAGTATCCTAGTTGAGAGGAAGGCCCTTCTGAAAGCTTCCCAATTGTAAAAACTTTGCCCAAAAAACAAACAATACTTTTTTAAAAAGGCCCTCAAATATATACAAAAAAAGTTACTGCAAAGAGTTTCCAGATAACAATTCAGTATTATAAGAAATATTTGTAACCATTCAAAAATTTTAACATCTAAAAAGGTTTCCAAAATACACACATAGTATTAAAAAAAATTGAAAGAAACTCTATGTCAAGTATAACTCAAGATAAATACACATCTGCAAGTAAAACTGTAAAATACTTCATACAGGGGTAAACATTTATATCAATCATCTATAGCTAGTAACTGCACACGATTGTCCCTTTGAAATTCATCCTAGAAACACAATCCATCATCCCTATATCTAAGATCTCAAACAGCCCTCTGAGCACTTGAGTGATATAGCAAACTGAATGGACAGCACTGGTTTTGCAGATAAGGAAGAGATGTGGGTTGAAGCCCAGTTGGGAGTGGAGTAGTATCTGAAAAAATGATTTTTCTATGGGGATAGTTCCATCACATTTTAAAATATGCTGGCAGAGGCAAGTGGAAAATATATGTCCATCTACTTAACTTGAAAAACACGTGTTGATGATTTATTGCTTACTGTTCAGTGGACAATTCTTAGGATCCAGAATAGGAAAAAAAATCTATGTGACTGCAGGACAGAGCACTGATCTATGAAGTCTGACATTTCCAAAAGCTCTAAACTTTTAATCTTTTAAGTAGGTTTCTCTTTTTAAAACTTGCTAGTGTGTCACAGGTATACAATCTGTGTATAATCTAAATTTCATGTTGTACAAAAAAGTAAAATGTAGATAATACTTCTAGGTATAAGGCTTCTCTCAGACATATGTAACTTCACATTTTTTAGTTTAAAAACTAAGTCCCATATAATGGGGAACTTCAAAATACACCTATTTTCAGAAATAATATATACTCTTGTGTATTTATCTGAAATTAAATAGCAACTTTGAGACAAAAAGGCCTCAAACTTTGCTTCTGTGGCATCATTTTACATGTGTGGTAGCAGCAGTAGAAACTGGCTAAAATGGGGCCATCCTTTAAACTACTAGGATTTTTCTTCATCACCTTTAAATGAAGTATTTGTAGTAACTTCATTGTAGCCTTATTAGGTTAAAGCAGCTAAAAACCTACAACACACATTTCAAATTACTCAAACATTTTTCCAGAGCAGTGCCAATGCCAAATCGGATATGACATGTTATGACCAACTCGTGAAACAAATTGTGCAGTGTTTTTTTTTTGTTTGGTTGGTTTTTGTTGTTGTTTTTAAAGAAATAAACGAAAATTTTAAAAAATCTCCAAAAGGGTGGAAATTAAAAAAAAAATAGTGTGTGCTGGATATATTGTTAGGCTGTCAACAGCAAGCATCTGAGGTTAAAAATCCAGTTTGTCAAATAAATGCACAGAGCCGAACTGATCTCAGGTACACCCCGAGAGAATACTCAGTTTAGGGAGGCCTGTATTGGTTTAACTCTTTTTATTGATGCTTGCTTCTTCGCTTCTGCCAATACTGTCTACTAATGCTTTCAAGGATTGCTAGCTGATGCTCTAAATGCAGAGCTAGTTAGAGAACATCAGAAAGCAGTCACAAAAATTTAAAAGATAAATCAATTCCCCATTTTTCCAATCAAAAATCTTCACACTTTTTTTTCTGATGTGGAAAGAGTTGGTTACATCTACAGGGGAATTACCTTTGTGTGGGGAGGGAGGGAATAGAAAAAAAAAAAATCTCCATTTTGCGATCAATCTTTCTTTTTTTCCTTTGAAATAAAAATTCAGAAATGTCCCTTCTGTGCCACTAACTAAAAGCCAGTGGTCATAAGCTGTTACACGCTACTTAGGTGGATGTGTTTGTCCAGCAACTCCAACTGCACGGACTCGAGCACGGAGCAAATGCCTCGGGCCCAACGCTCTGCTCCTATGAGCAAAGTCATGCAGGGACAGAGCAATCCTCCCTCGCCCGAGCCTGGTGCTCCTGCCAGCTTTGGGGAGGCAGGTGTGAGCCCTGAGCAGGGAGGAGGTGCCCAGGCCCCGATGCCACCCGTGTGCCACACCGGCCCACAGCCCCTGGCATAGGCAGTGCAGCCCGCGGCAGCGGTGCTTCTCGCTCTCCCACGCGCGGTGCTCCCCGTCTGCCGCGGGAAATCCACTCTCCTCTTTGTTACACATATGCTAAGTATTGCTTAAATACTTTATATGTCTTCTGCCTAGGAACACATCAATAATATAAATACTGAGCTCTCGTAAGTATGCTCTTCAGTATTATTATGCTACACCTACAGGCATTAATTGTGTTAAAGTAGATCACGTGTATTTTTAGTACAATCTAAAAATCCATAAGCTAAAGGCATTGCCTTGCAGTGTTGAATCTGGATAAACAATTCTTATTAGGGCACTGTCATGAAAATACCAATGCTTATTAACAGTATCTTTTAGTCAGCTTTTTGTCAGAACCTGGTCGTGTGTGATATAGTGATACAACTATATTAAGAATTGTGCTATTTTACTGATTTAGTGGTTATCGTAACATGGAGATTATTTCAATACAGAACAAAATGTTTGATAGCAATATCTTACTTTCAGGGAGAAAATAATGTTTTCCCTTCTCTTCATCCAAGGGGGTTTCTCTGCATGTTCTTAAGCTAGCTGTGAATCATCTAGGTGACTTTTTTTTTGTTCATGTACTATTAAGTGCTCAAGAGGAAAAAATAGATCTGGTTTAGAATGCTGCTCTTTCAAAATTACTCATGCTTGAAACAAACTATTGAGATTAATCCTAGAGGTCAAGCTTAGAAAATCCACCCCTAGATTTGCTTGTGTATTTTCTTATTTGTATAGACAGATTAGTATCTTTGTTGAGAGAATTTGTCTCTAAGGTAATTTGTGAATCTGTGCAAAAGAATGTGTTTGCATTTGAAAATGCTAAAACTGCGTATCTTCACTGAGGCAACTGAACTGTTTATTAGTGTTACTTTCAGTAATATTATTTTCAGCTATTTTAGTTGGAGTTGCCAACTGGGCAAAAGTAGTTTCCAAGTGATTAATTTAGTTAATTCTATTTTAGCATAACATAGCACTTTTCATCCAGTGATGCCAAAACACTTAAGAGATATTAAGTAAACCTCACAACTCTCCTGTGAGGTAGGTATACTAAAGTATTATTACCCCCATTTTGCAGCTGGGGAAACTGAGGATCTTGTGACTTGCCCAAAATCAGGGAGCTATGGAAGAGCTGTGGTCAGAAGCCAGGATGCTTGTCAATCGCTGTGACCAGCAGGCTGGGTCATTTGGGCTGCCCATAAATAATGGAGTTTGCAAGATGTGTACATGCCACTCCCACCCAACAAGCAGATGCAATTTTGCCCTGCTTATAGCAAAGCAGGGAAATGGCAAGACTTTCACCCTGGAGCAAATTTGTCAGGAGCTTCATGTTCCCTAGATGAATGCTCATGATAAGTTTTCTACTTACTTTATAAGAGCTTGTCGTGACATACTGGTAACATCCTGCTATCACTTGGCATAAACCCCCTGCTGTCTTTGCATTATGGAACTAGTCCTCAGAACAAATTTAGTTCACGTCAAGTTATTTAGGATTTAAAGTATTTTCTCTAAATATCATTCACACAAATCAATCTCCCTAAAGGAACTTCATAAAAATATAACTTGTTGTAAGAAAACCCCCAATCTCAAACATTATCCCTCTAATGTTTTAGTGAAGGCTACAAATGAATTCCTTGTTGTGTCCTTTTGCCAATGTACTCTTCTGTAGACATATAAACAGGATACCGTCTCGAGGTACTTTCAGCTCATATTTGCCAATCCCTGATGAGATGTTCTTTGCAGCAGGGTGTCCCTGTGCAAAGTTCTACCTGAAATGGGACAATGAAATATAACTCCTACATTTCTCCCCAGGTATGTAGGTGCTTCAGGAAGACATAAAGAGGGTAATATAGAGTGTTCTCCATGCCTCAAAACACTCCTATGGCTAACAAGTTTCATATTATAACAAATTTCTATGGTAGAAAACAGGACATAAAAATATTTCCAGAAAGTGGCTTTAAAACTACTATAAATAGTAAGTTTGGCTAATCTTTCAGTTAAGGGTTTTGGGGTCAGTTTTAAGTATTCTTATCCCCTTATTCGTAGTAAATTAAGTGTGCTTGTGGCCTAATGAACATGCCATGCACATACAAGGGGCCATGTCAGTGAGATTATATGACAAGAGAAGGATCTGTTAGTTGCATAAGCAAGCCAATTTTGTCTCCTCCAAAACACCTCTTGGAATCCTTTCTGATGATCTGGGTCCCATTATGGCATTCCCTTTCTACCCAACCCACAGCCTCAAACAATTAGTCACTTTTTTTGCCGTGTCCTGCAAAAATTATTTTGCCTAAGCCCTGCCTAAGAGATGGTAACAAAGAAAAAGTCCAAGAAATCAGCAGCACAAAACTCTTAAGACTTTCTAAAACTGGGAAAGCAGTAATTCTCCTTTTATACTGTGGCTTGTTTAATCTTCCTTTGTCTTGTCATATAATAAGAACAGTGTTTGTGTTGTGGGTGAGTCCTTGCAATTAGTGGCCCCACAGTTACTGAACTCTGCAAAAGCCATACATATAACAAATATTCCTTGTGAATATTATTCCTTGCCTTTTGAATAGTACTTCATTTCACCTGGCTGTGATATAGGGTCTGTGTAAACAATCAGCAGAACCTGTAACTGTAGTTACAGGTTGACAGTGAACACCATCAGTAACACTTTGTGTGTGTACATATATAAATTCACATATATATGTATACAAATCATAGTCCTGTAAATACCTATTGCATGCATGCACATGCACAGGAGAAATGTTACATTCTATTAATGGTAAGGCTTATTATTAGATAGGCAATATTGGCAATTATTTTAGCTTTTATCTTGATCTGTTGTGTTGCTGTTGATCGCATGCTGCCAGAGAATCTTTAAGGATGATGGGGATGGGAAGAGGCCACTTTGAAGGTTTATTGCACACGGCGGCAGTAGTAGCCCAAAACTTTGCACTTCTCACACAGATGCTGAGGATGTTCTTTGCTCTGGTCTGAAACATCCAGGCCGTCCGGCTTTTCCAGGGGTCTCTGCAATGGAGGGAAGGAAATCAGATTAGATCCAAGGTTTTGTCCTTGTTCCTCTTTATTAAGCATATGAAGTCTACTTTTATGCCCTAACTGAGCCTTCTCCTGGTAATTAAAAAGGTACTATGTTTCTTTCCTGAGGGTATGGAGTGGTTTTTTTAGCCCTTCAGCTCTACATTGGTTCAGAGCGGCCTCACAGTTTAATGTCATTCTTCATAAAGGTGGTGTTAACTTTGTTGTAGACAAATTACAAAAATCCCGAACTGAGGACTTCATTTATAAAAGCAGTAACAAAAGAGTTCAATTGCTTAGCTCCAGTAACTTAGATGTCCCAAAGGCATTAACACCTCAAGCATGGGAATCCCATTACCCAGCAATACAGAGCAGGGATTATCAGTGTTAGGACTAGCTGCTAAAAGAAGAAAACTGTCTTAACTATGCCCAGATACTACATAGCTAAATGGTATTTTCCAAATACGCAGTCCCATGTTTTTGAGGCTGAAAGTTTTGAAGCAGAGCAGCTGCAAAGCTATTAATAAAATTAAAAAAAATTCCAAACTACTACAAAACCAAAACAAAATCCAACCTCGTGATACAATCCTTTGCCCTGAATCTGAGTAATAAATTATGTATTTTTAATAATATTCATGAAATCACAGGATTGGAGGAAATGAAGCTGATTTGTTGTTAATAGGTATTTGTGCTTTCATTTTTCACGGCATGTAAAAGGCTTCACAATCATTCTGAAAATAAAATACCAATGTTAAATATTGTGACAAAGTTAAGTGTTTGGAAAGTCTAATAGGTAGCGAAATTATAGTGATATGAGGTAGAACTTAATAAAGTGCACCATTTTCTTGGGAAAAAACCCCAAGTTCCCTAACCCATAATTTATCTGTTTTCATGAAATGTATCCGAAAGACTGTTTCCCTGCACAGTGCCATGATGGCAGCAGTTCTTCCACGGGACTGTGGCAGACACAGCATGTGGTGTGAAATCTGAAAACTAGCCATAAGCTTCTCACTGTTTTTACAGGGATATTAAACTCTTGCTTATATCTTCACAATGTGATTCTTGGAGCAGTGAGTGGGTAAATATAAATTACACCATCATGGCCATTTCTCTCTTAACACCTCTCTTAATCTTAAAAACTTTTCTTTATCTGTAAGGTCTTAGACTACATCTGATCATTTAAGATTTCATCACCTACTTGAGACTCTGTGGATAGGAACAGAGATACTTAAAGGGTTTTTTTTGGTTATGTAATCCTGCCAGAACTGCTCATAAACCAGGGAGCAGAAGGATTTTTCAGCTCTCTGAATAACTAAAATGACACAAAATATATTCTATCATCCTGTACAAGGGATGTCTGTAAATTCTTGCTTGATTGTACTGGATTGTAAGTGCAACACTTACTACGTTGCACAGCTAGTCGAAACAATATACAGGAGTGATTCACTAGTGATTGTCAATGGTTTGTTTCTGATTGAGAGTTTTGAACCATGATCTTGTCCTGCACCATGTATGTCTTTGAGTCTAACTTCATTTACATTTCAACTGCAAACTGGATTTGCTGTGTCAGATGAGGAAGGTAGATGGACTCTTCATCTCCAAATGCCCTGCAACCCCACTGAGCTTTAAATGACTTGTTTGATGTCACTGTGTTGAGATCTGAGATCGGAACCAGCAATTCTGTTTCTAGGCTTGCAGTCCAAGCACTGGTGCAGATACTGCTTCTGCCGCAAGACAGGCAAGTTGAATGAGTGTGTTTGGTCAGAAAAACTGCCTTTCTGCTTCATCTACCACTTATTCCACCAACATCTGGCCACGAATATTCTTCAAGAATTTGCATTACATAGATACACAAAGATGAAGCTCAGGTTCTGGAATCCCAGGGGTTAATTTACACTCTTCAACAGCGAATGAAAGTTTTGAAATGCTACACTTAAAACAGGCTATTTGACTCAGCTCTGATTGCTTCTACATGCTAGCTGTGCTCTGATTAAAGAGAAAAATACAGCAGTTATCATGTTTATTGATATAAGCCAGATTTTTTTTTTTAATATGCAAGGCCTTGGGAATCATTTTTCCTGGAAATAGTGCAAAGGACATTGGGAATGCCTTGAAGCGCCAAGAGTTTTTGGATGGTTTTCAGAAACAATAGCTCTCTGTGGTTTGCTTTCCCCCTGCGTTGATTGAGCTCAGCTTTTTGGCCTGCAAAGCATTTTGATTTCAGAAATGTTATTGTTACCAGTGTCTTACGACACAGGCTGGGGAGAGAGGGGTTACAAATGCAGGAAAGCAGGTTGCCAAGGGCCGGCTGGAAGGAGCGAAGCCGTGCAGAGCCCAGACTGCGTTTCTGGTGAGGTGGTGGAAGGCTGAGGCTTTGAAATTGGTAGTGTGCTTGTGTGGTTTGTGTCTCAAAACCACTTTAACCCAACTTTTGCATAAAATGAAATCCCAGCTTATCTCCATTTGCCATTTTCTCTTCATGGGTTACTTGTAAAGGCAAAAGAGAACCCTTCAATCACCCTGAGTAGCAAGTGTTCTTGTCCTGCTGCTGTCTGTCTGTTACTAACTGAGGAGAATCTAAAAGTAAAAACCTTATACTCTTGGAACCTTTCTTACACCATGCTAAAAGTGTAGGATGTTACTCAAAGAGCTGTGTGTCCATCAAGGCTGGGCTCCTTGGCACAGGCTGGGCAATTCTCCTCAGCTCTGCTGGGGTGGAAGCAGAGGGGAAGGAGAGGACACTAGCACAAGAGGGATGTGACTGGTTGGGCTGTAGCACGCTGTGTTAGCTCTGGGTACTACCTGAATTCTGCAGGAGACACCAGTAACTGAGGAGGCTGCAAGAGCTCTGTACTGCTGCTGAGGACTCAGCCATGCCTGTGGAGAGGGTGTGGAGAAAGGCACAGGCTCTTTGGCTGAAAAGTTAATTCATTTCCTTAGAAAGAGGTGAAATGGGGCTTGTAGAACAACAGCAAATCCTGCTATGTTCCTCAGGGGAAAGGTATCCTTTTTTCCCATTAAATGGAGAGTTTAACTGTAATAGTTCAATTTTTTTGTCTTTTTTCTTTACTTCTCTTTTAAATGCAAGCATCCACAATTGTATTCTTCCGGACTTCACTTCTGTGCATCTTTCTTTAATTTTCTCCTGGTAGTTGCAGGGTGGAAATAATCTTGTGCAGCTCCACCAGGAAAGCATTTGGTGGTGGTGAATAAAGCTATTGCCTCAGGGGAATGAAGCTGAAATAAATTTAAATTTATGTATCAATTTCTGACCTGCAAATTAACCTTTGATTGTGAATTATTGCTGTCCCAATCTACATGTACTGAATGACCTCTGCATTCCCTAACAGTTAGCTGAAACCCCAAACCCTTCAAACAAAAAAGCTCACCCTTATGAAGTGTAAGGTGTTAAAGCACCACTAGGGCATCTTGAGGGAAATTGCTTCCACTAAGATGTAGAATGGAATAATGTGCCTGCTTCTGTTTGTGTTTAGAAGACTGACATTTTTTCTGCTGTAGAATGGAACAATTTAATTGCACCACTGATGGAGAGAGGATCCCATCAGAATTCAAATGAGAGAAAACAGTTAAAAATAGTTTTCTGGACTCATTTCCATTAAGTCTTAATGCAGCAAATGAGATGATTAAATGTCAGATTAGAAATGTGAATAGAAAGATTCTGCAGCTATTGCTGGCAGGATAATTGTTAGGTTAACAGTCTTAAGGAGCCATGCTTCCCTCAAGAAACACATGCTATCGTGAATTTGTAAATTTTTAGTCCAATAAAAAAAAAATTAGGCACTGGGGAAGAAAAGATTAAATGCAATGTACATTCTTCAGCAGCAGACCCTCTGCTTTTCTATCGGCCTGGGGGAAGAGGGACATTAACAAGGCCCTGGGCTGTTGCCGTGAATCCAAGAGGCAGTGATAAGAAGGCTGCAGATCAGAGGCAGGATGCTCAGATAGAGCAAGCAGCCTCTGTCAGCAGCATGCCTCTGGGACAGGCCAGCTAGGAATGAATGATAACAGCATGAGGTAAATGCTGAAAATCTCTTTTTAGAGTTCAGAAAAGCAGCAGTCTGGGGTGAACTGTATTCCCATAGCTAGAGTACACAAGTATGGGCATGCTGGGGAGGGTTTATTAAATCTAAAGAGTCAGAAGATCATACTTGTAGGCTTGAAACTGTTGAAAAGTTTACTGGGCTTGAGTGGTCATACTCTCCCCTCCCCATACTGAGGGAAGAGAGGTGGCTGTGGTTGCACTCAGATATGGGAATTACGATGAGACCACTGAATCGCCCGTGAAAGTAATAACTTGAGTATCATGAAGTATGTATTTACATACCAAATTATTTCCAGTCCAACAGTAAATTCCAGACAGCTGGAAGAAAATAGTGTCCAAGAGGACAAGTCAGTCACCAGATGGCTGGTTCTGCACCAGTGCAACAGCTGTCATCACAAACAGCACTGGCGTTAGCCACAAAGTCGGAGAAGAAGCCTTGATAAGAGGCCAGCCAGGAAGTAACCACGGGCGCAGATGTTGCTGCTATAGTAGGCAGGGGAAGAAAATGAGAATTCAGAGCTTGGCATCTGGGCTGTCACAATGCCAAGACTGCTGGTGAATGACTATAAGGACTGACTCCGCTGCTGGAGGAGGGTAAGAAGGAGCATAAACAACCTCAAAATCCAAATTTCTTGGAAGAATAAGAGAGGTTTAAGTCTTGTCTGAGATTCTTGTTTATGTCTAGAGTAGCTAAAGTAACTACCTGGGAAACTACTTTTGAAATTGTCATAGAGCAGCTCTGTCAGGGCAGTTCTTTAGCCTTCAGTAAGGCTTGAGCTCAGTGGGCCTATGGCTTTTGCCACATGTTCTGTGCATTCCTGTAAGCACTCCCATGGGAAGGTTTGTCACTCGAGGGAGTGGTGAAAATGCAAAAGGAGGAACACAGTGGAACAATTCAGCAAAGCTTGCTTGAAGAGCAGTTTTGCAGCTCAGGTGCAACAGCCACCTGATTCCCTACTCAGTGGATGAGTTGGGGAATGAATGGCAGCAAGCCCTCCTGTCAGGCCCTTCTGTTACTTCCTGTAATACATGCTCCACCATCTCTTTTAAATACAGAGATTTAGAGCTGTATTTATAGAGCACTCTAAAGTATATACACAGCTGTAAAAGTGCTGAGAAGACTTTTCCTGCCCCAGAGAGATTAAAAGCTCATTCTCACAGATAGACCATGTGGACTAAGAGCACAGGGCTGAATTGAGACATTCCTTGTGGGGAATTGGCCCCGGGATAGTTTCCTGGAGTGAAACAAGCCTCCAGGAACAACGAGCAGGTGGCAGGAAAAGTGTGGCTGCTCTCCTCTCCAGGGACTCACTAAAGAAAGGTATGCATAGGAAATCAAGATTTGAGCATAGCTGCACAAGCCATTCACAGAGCCAACATATGTGGTTGAATGGCTACCCCAGAGCTATCTGGAGTGGAGATTATTATCTTCAGCACTCTGATATTATTGCCTGAGCCAGTTACATGGGAGTACTTCAGCACCAAACCATCCCTTGTGAGACATGGACAAACCCTACTGTACTGGGAAGTCCATGCATTTGGGAAAGCAACTGGGGAAGATGAAATACAGCTATGGAGATGAGGATGGGAGAAAAGGGTAAGCCTGGCAATTGAGAAGAAACTCCTAATTTGCTGCAATGAATATTGAGCAATCCTGAAATAAGGTTTTCAGATTTGTTTTTGTCCTAAATTGGGCACAAGCATCCTACTCTCCAACAGTGAGGATGACACAGCAAGGCTTGGTGGCCCATGTGGCTGGATTTCAGCTCTTGAATAGACTCTGCAAGGTTCGATCTGTTTGGTGACACCGGGAGAACGCAGAGATACTCACTAGGCCATACAAGAGGATGGAAAGTATCCTCGAAGGTGATTGCTGTGTCTTGTCTCTATACACACCTTTCTCTAAGTCCTCCACTGCTTAGGACCAGGTGTGGAATGGGGGGGTTGATTTGACCTGGTGTGAGTTTTCATTATGTATGTACTATGGTGAATGGAAACTTTCTATAATATGCCCTCACCAGGGAAAATGTGGTCCCTGACTGTTTTAGATATGGGCTGATATGTTTACAGTTTTAATAGTTTTGGAAGCTCTTGTAACTTGACAAAAGGTTACTTCATGTTGAGGGACCAGCAGTGATTTTCATCTGCTGATAAAATGACCATTATTTTTTAAAATAATGTTCCAAGATATCTTTTTTCCTGTTAGGTTACAATTATATGTTTACTAAATGGTAGAGCAAGGAGTAAGAATAGGAGATGATGAATTCCAGCACATTGCTGAAGAGAAATATTGACAAGATTGCTTGAAAGTAGAAATCATTTATTTCACTAGGAGTAAATACTGTCTGATCTTAAAAGGAGGTCAGACTTCTCCAGTTCATCTGTTTTTTGTTAAACTGAAGAAAAAATCAATTTATTGATTATTTGTACTATGATCACATCACATATTGTGGTGACTTTGCTGTTTTTTAGTGTCTATTCTTTCATTGCAACACTTTCTTTTATTTGAATGGAGTTGAAATGACACAAGAGAATCATGGTGTGTAGGGGGAGGCAAGATATTTTCTTAGGTGAATTATATAAGTTGGAAAACCTGTCCAATGGAAGATTCAGATGAGAATGCAAATACTCTGATCCCATATAATAAATGCAGAAGGAGCACATAATTAACTGAGGACATCCACTGAGATGGAAGTGAGTTAAAAACTTCTAGAAGTGTATAGGAAATCAAACATGAATGAGGCCTCTGCTATGGTAGGTATCAACAAAATAATCAAAGTCTAAAGAATAAATAGGAAGTATATCTAGAAAATGTTAAGGTGGTGTAGCAGTGCTGTTTAAAAAATACTAAAACCATGTTATGTGCACAAGACTTTTTTGTGCTGTAACTCTCAAAGTAGAAATACTGGACTTTTAATTAAATCTTTTGCTGGGCTGTTACAAAATACAGTTCTTAGTATAAGAGTACTGGTGACTGGGTATAGCCTATTTTCCAAAACGGTGCAAAACAGCTCCCCACTGATTAATGTTGATAAATGTTTAGAGAATCTGGTGTGGCACTGGATGCTTGGACAAAAACCACATATGGGATAGCAGAGAGGAAGTTGTGTCAAGAAGCACCACAGACCTCCTGCAGCCTGTTACTCTCCTCTGCTGCTGCTCTGTGCATGAACTGGTGCTGTTCCCTTCACTGTCTGCCTGTTGCTGTTATAGTTAATCAGAAGCAGCACCTCTGGAAGAATGAAAAGGATTAGAAAGGATGACAATGGTAACACTGAGAAATAGAAGCAGATGGAGGTGAGGCAGTGACAACAGGATGTAGAATCTTTCAGCTCAAGGTTCGAAGTTCACATTGTGAGGAAGAGCACTAGTGACTGGGTGCAAGTTATTTATATTGGGAAGCCTAGCTGAAATGCCCTCTTGTCTTGAAAATGTCAACTGCAATACCTGCTGCTGGGACGTGAACACATGGATAGACGTGCTCTTCCACATCCATGAGTTACGGTGCCCTTAGGGAATAGCATGGAAACAGTGATAGGGGTCGACTGTGGAAAGCTGCACTGCGTATGCTGTGATTATTCCCCAGAAAGTACCGTGTTCATGGCTCGGTGGCAAGCACAGCTTATGGAAGCACTGTAGATTGCAACCCTCCCACAGTGTGTCTCTGACTTTAGTACTGCTGTGCACACTGGAGTCCTCTAGCCCTGCCATGAGGGGCAGCTCTGCACAGTGGACCACGTGCAAAACTTTACTACAAAAATCCAAATGTCTAAGTCTATTGTGCCTCCTGTACAGTGTGGATGGGATACCTCTTGAATGATTTCTTGACCCTTTGAACACCAACATAAATGGTGGAAAGAATTTTGAAGAACAAAGTAAATATTTATAAATCTGTGCTATAAATGGTCTTGTGCTAACAATGGTCTTGTAATTTCTCTCACCCTCAAGACTGTACTTCCATGCACGTGGTAAGTGACTCAGCCTGGATTCTGGATCTTTCAGACAAGCTGTCTAAACAGAGGTAAGGAACAAGAGACCTTGGAAGCTTTGACATGACTGTCTCAAGTTAGTGTCACTAACCAAGGAATTTTGTAGGCAGGTGTCATCTTAGTGTTGTTTGACTTTATCAGTACTCTTTATAAATAGTGATATCCTCTTGAGCAAATCCAACAGGTGAAAAAAGCAGTACACATGGGAAATAAGTCTGCTGACACCAGTGGAATGAAACAATAAATTGGTGTAAATATGAAGAGAATCAGAAGAACTAGAAGGCCTATTGCTATTTCTGAACTTTTTTTATCTCATATTAAAAAGCCCCACAGTCTGTTTCTATAAGAAAGGCAGGTGAAGATTTTGGCTTTGAGGTATTTATAATGAAAGAAAGAACATACAAATTTTGCAACTCTGATGACACCTGTCCAGACTTCCAGGACTGAGACAGCTCACCTGGGAAACCATTCACTGTGGTGTGTTGTAGCCCATGTCAAGTTCTGTTTAAGTCTTACTCATGCTTTACAAAGTCAAGAGCATTCCTAGTTCCAAGCCTGTTGCCATCAGGTCTGCACTTCTCCTACCTGTTTGTGAGGATAAACATTAATGTGGCACTTGATACATTCTTGTCCCATGTTAGCCCAGGAGTTTCCACTCATCCATTTTCTCTTGCATTTGGGGCACTTATATTCACCAAAGCAGCGTTTCTTGCCCTGGTATGGTGTCAGGCCTTCTCCTTTTGGACGAGCCTACAAAACAAAGGGAAGTAGCAATGAATGACTGAAAATGTGTGTATGTGTAGTACGAAAGTAAAGATTTTTTAAATTAGGAAGCTTTGGGCAGAAGATACTGGAGGCAGGCATGAAGGTCATATCCCCTTAATGAAGAGTTCCTATGTTGCAGCTAGAGTTTAACAGTTCTGAGAGTTGTTTCTGTAAGAAGTGTTCAAAAGTTCAAGAAAACTTATAATACTTGTTAGTGACACTGAGTATTTAGAAATATACCTCTTCACTTTTTGAATAAGTAGTTTTAATATTAGTTTCGTTATGATAAAACCATCTCTGTTGAGTACATATTGCTAGTAATATATATAGCATTAGGAAGAGTAGCTCATTATTAATAAAGCATTACTTTTAACTAGAAATTCCAGTTAAGAAATCTAGTCTATTTTTCACTAAAACCTGTAATTAAGAAGAGTTTTAATAATTCTGCTTTTTACGGCCTCTAAACAATTAAATATTGGCACTTCATTAGTATTCATTATACATTGGTATTATATATGTATTATCATATGGGAGTGCACAAACTGGGATTGAGTACAAAGGAAAGACATTCTGACTAGTGGAAATAATAACTTTTATTTACTTTATCTGGTTTCTTGCTCTTGGTAAATTGTTTCACTGACTTGTACCTTTTGAAGGAAACAGTAAAGGATTCTCAAACGGCGTGTTGTGATGTTTGAGTGTTGAAGGTCCCTTAAAGAAAGCCTTTTTATCTGGGGAAGCCAGTAGAGTTGACAATGACTGTACACAAATACCAGGTTTATTTTTTGTACATACCTTCACTCACTAAAACTGTGTGCTGTACTTAACAAAATATGGTAAGGGATGTGAAGATGAGGGCATTGCATCCAGCTGTGCTAGGACAACTGTAAAGATGAAGCCGTTTTCCCAGAGTCCCTAGCAGGTGTTGAAACACTGTCCATGTATTCACTGTGTTTAGTTTGTTGCTGCCTAGGGGGAGATGCTTTGCCTGTATACTGGCAGAATATGGTATGATCACCTATCAAAGGGTTCTTTGTCACTTACTTCCATGTCAGGCCTAAGCAGCTTTTCTTTTTTAAGACTTCCAGATAAAGTTTACAAAAATGAAATGAGCCATCATGCTGGGAAGGGATTTGTTTTTGTTTTGGGAGCTTGCGCGATTTCTCAGTGTGTAGGTCCAAATTGCTTTCTATGTGAAAACACGGGTTGCAAAAGCAGGTGGTTGGCAGAAGACCTGAGCTTGGCAGGAGCTCTGAGACTCAGGCTCCAGTGGCTGATGGAGATGGTGAACACTGTGTTACCTCCTGGATCGCATGTGGGAGCAAGAGGGAAAGGAACATTGAGTGCGCACTCCCCCGCAAGCTGTGGGTGGAAGAACAGGGGACACCAAACCTACTGCAGCCTTTTTTTTCCTTTTTGTAGTGTCAGTAAACAACATTCTCTGGGTTTTTTTATGCTTATTCTTCAGCATAGGAATATTCTTTAGAAGATCAGATCAGTAGCAACCTCCATTACAAATAGGCAAACATCTATATGAATTTGCTTCTGAAAAACCACTGCAAATATTCTGGCTCATGGCAAAGATGAAGCTGACCAGGACACACATATTTACTGTAGTATTGCACAGAAGAAAAAAAAGTGCATTGGTATGATGAGAAACACTGACTTCCACAACTAAATGAGTGCTGGCAGGCACCCAGAGTGTAGCTCTCTGACCCATGGATGAGAGATTGCAACTGAATGTAATGCAGGAAAACGTCAATTTATGGAGACATCCTTATTCTGGATACTTGATTTGGTCCTGCCTCTGAGGAGTTTGTAGCACAACTCAGTGTAAGAATGAGCCACATGCTCTCTTCATTTAGAAATTCTCATGGAATTGAATAGAAGCCCTGTGTCCAGAGAGCTCCTGTGATTGAGAGACCTTCCCTCTCCTCCTGAGGCGTCAGAGATTGTTTTATTTGCAGTTTCAGTTGGGGGGGTGTTACTGAACGGACGACAAGTTATTTTTGATTCTCTGATTAAGTCACCCTCTACCTGAACCCCTCCCCTCTGCAGCCAGACTTGAAAATGCAGCTCAAGGCCCCTACCAAGCAGCAGTCCTTTCAGAAAACATGCAGGTCGCAGGATTCACTACTTCCAAGAGTAATAGCACTGACTTTGGAGACAGTGTGTGTCTTGGAAGTCTTGTAAATGTTTACAAAGAGTATTTAAACATAACACTCCCACAGCAATATGTTATGTCAGCCATAAAGAGCATTTAAACATCAGACTCCCACAGCAATATGTTGTGTCAGCCACAATTCCCAGATGGGAAATTTTCAGAGACGGCCACTTGGGCGGGCCAGTGACTGTGGATTCGTCCAGGTCACATAGGTGACTTCAGAGACACCAATGCCCTGAAATACGCTGCCCTCACAAATACCAGGGGGCACTGAAGATGCTGGTCTGTGGAGTCCTCTGTGTGTACAGCTAGGCATCAGAAATGGAGGCTTTCCAAATTAGAAGCTACTTTTAAAATCTGGCTTCTCCAGCTTTCTCAGTAAATCGGAAGCAGAACCAGGAAAAGAATGTAGGAGCCCTGACTCTGTTGGTAGTTTCCTGTTATAATTGCTAGACTGAACTTTTGATTTATTTTTATTTTAACTTTTTGACTGTCACAGCTCCTTCCTCAGTCAGTGACTCTAATTAGTTTGCTGGCAAAGTTACAACATTCTCTGTAGGTGTTTTGCTATTCTGCGTTATGGATGTTTATGCATTGCCCTAACAGATATTATTTTCCTTCCCATATCTTCAGTTTCCCAAACTGTGCCCCACAGGGAATTTGGATTCACAAACAAGCAAGCTCATTTTCTCTAGTGAGAAACATCATTAGGAACCACTGACAGCAGGGAAGGCAACCCTCCAACTCCCTCCACCCCGCAGAACCAAACAAAACAGATATTTGACAGTATTTGGTAGAAGGTGAAACCTGAGTGAGATACACCAATGGCCTGAGAGATCTGAGGCTGGGTGTTTTAGTTTGTTTGTTGTTACGGTTTTTTGGTTGTTGTTGGGTTTTGTTTTTTTAAATTTCAAGTGTCTGGCTCCAGCAGGAGCACAGCTGAATTGCATAAACATTTCCAAGAAACAGCCTGCTCCTTGGCACAGAAGCAGCCAGCCCTGCCCACAGGGTACTCGAGCACCCGGTCACTCTGCAACAGAGGTATCTCAGTGCTCATTCAGCTGGAGGGCAAGAACTATTTTCACCAGAGGTTTTTCCTTAACTAAGTGCCAAAAAAGAGCAAGAAGACACATTTTATCATTCAGTATTAACCTAAAAACTCTTACTTTACAGAGTGTGGGATTTACTTTGTTTAAACCATAAGCCTCCTATTCTCTCCCCACCCCAGCTCCATTTGAGTGGTGGTTAATAATAGGCTTTGGTTGGTGTTTAGGTTCTGTACTTCCTGCACTGAGCATTCTCTTCTTACTCTTTCTGCAGATAGGGATTTATTTATGTCTGGAGTTAATCTGGCAAGTTATGCTCCTATTCATAATGACACAATATTTTGTTGTTACCATATTAACATACACTGTCCCCTTGCTGTAGGCCCAGGTAGTCTTTGGCCTGGTTTCTATCCTTGGCTGCAAAAACTTGTGTCTTCATTCAGATGTTTCAAGGATTTACTGCATCCTGGACAGGTAGGTCTTTGGGGAGGATCAAAACGAAGCAGATTTTTCTACAAGGACCAGAAACTAGCCATTACTTGAAGTATGTCTCAATGTCAAGATCTGGGTATT
Organism: Gymnorhina tibicen; assembly: GCA_013399875.1. Taxonomy (NCBI): domain Eukaryota; kingdom Metazoa; phylum Chordata; class Aves; order Passeriformes; family Artamidae; genus Gymnorhina; species Gymnorhina tibicen. The sequence goes on along the minus strand of VXAZ01001324.1, from coordinate 2,885,240 downwards.
AAGGAACGGATCCTTTGTGATGTTTTGACTTTGGACAAGCAGTGACACAACTGACATCACCTTTGCAGGTGTACCTAGTCAGTGTGTGTGTTTGCCTTAGCTGGATACAAAGCCAGTGAATTTTGTGTGGCACAGTAACAAAAATTACCTCAATATTCCATCCCTCACTGACACCCAGCTGTCTCTATTTTTCAACCTCTTTATTTCTTGAGCCAAAACCACAAATTTGCCATCATAAGATTTTAAAAGTGTTTAAGTTGAGCTTTTCTGCTGGTAATTGGCCAGTCCAGCTCTCTCTCAACGTATCAGAGAGTGCATCTCACGGAGGGATCTGCCAAATCGCTTGGCAATGACGTACATAATAAAGGACTCTCTGCTTTCCCTAAACAATTCCCTCAAAGTATCAGTTTGCAGAGTCAGCAAAAACAAAACATGCCCCCCTCCCCCAACATGCCCTGCTTAAAACTAGATTCATTATAAACAACATGAGGCTGAGTTTCCTCAAAGCCAAATGCGGAGGGCACAATTTAATGCTTTTCTTCCCCTCATCTCCCCCCAAGTTTGTTTTACACAGCTGAAAGGGCTCTGTACAGCACAGGAAAAGATGAAATCAGCATAACATTGGTAGGTGGATCCCCTTCATGGAAGAACTCTATGAGGGTCTGCTTGTAAGCATGCTTCATCAAATGAAGAGAAAAGAGTAACAGCAAACAACAGCCTGATGCACTGAGTGGCTCCCAAGTGGCTTGTGGGAGTGGGAGGGTCAGAGCTGTGTTTTGAAATGTGAACTCTCTGACACTCTCAAGTGAAAGTCAGCACAACTGGGAGATGGCATTAAAAATGCCCTAGCACTCTTATTTTGTACTACTGTATGTGCACAGTTTTAACAAATATATTATGATAATGCAAACCCAAAACGTTCAATTACAAAACGAGAAAGAAAGTATAAGGACTGATTTGGTGCAGTGGGTGTTGTGGTATTCTAGTCCTGACTCTGCAGCAAGCTTGCAGAGTGTTGGGATATTCACAGAAGTGTTCTCACCTTTCTCAGCTCTGTGTATACTGTGTAGAGAATGAGGACACACTTGCACACTTACGCTGAAATGGCATATAAAAGGGAAACTTTGGATTGGTCAATTTTTTTTTCCCTTTGTCCTTCCTCACTTGTGTGCTTATATAAATCTGAGTATCAACAGAATACATAGGCAGATAGGTTAGTGTTTAGGAAATGAATTTTAACGTAGCTGGTCTACGTGGTTCATTGCTGTGTGTAGTCCATGTTGCTCATGTACGACACTGCTGATGTGTGACACTGAAAACTTCTGAGGTATTGATTTAAACCAACAGGCATTACATCTTTAATTAGTACGTGCAATATAGAAAGAGCCTCTAGGGGATACATGGTGTCATATACTGTGCTCTCTTGCAATTAATATATTCTGTCACCTTATGTGGACAATAATTTCACAGGCAAGTTTGTACAGAAATTTGCTCCTTTCCCCTTTCTTTTGTCTTTATACATGTACCACTACTGAGTGTAAATATAGTCCTCTACTTTCTTGGCCCTGCTGTCACTATCTTTCTAGTGGGCTGATGTTCAGAATGGAACTCAATTTTCCAGGAGCAGAGCATTAAACAAAACAGGCAAGTTTGTGCAGTGTGCAATACAAAACAGCATTGTTTCTTTTATTTTTCTTGAAGAAATACCCTATTTCTGCTGTTAGAAACATTTTCAGTCCCCAGGTCCTAATCTTTGGGAAACATTTAAAAGCATATTGATTAAGCTGTGTCAATGAAATTTTACAGGTAAATTTTGATATGGCAGAAGCCCAATTTTATATTTGTCATTTTGAGTATGTATCTCATACTCAAAATGCTTTGAAAAACCAGTGCTGTCAACTGTGTTGTGTACGTTAACTGTGATTTTGATCTAGTTTCCACAAAGGTAAACCAAGAGTAAGATTTAGCAGTACTTGTTACTAATAACACGTGTATGGTTTCTGGTGATAATTAAATCAATAGGCATAGTTGTCATGGACATGTTGATCAAAGTCTAGAAATCCAAGAAGCTGGCTTGGCAAACATTCCAACAGTTAAATCAAAATCTGGTTTTGCAGATATTTCAGAGTCCTAGCCATGCTGTTAGGAGCAAAGGCTTTTCTTCTGCTATAAAATGGCTATTTGAGCTGATCATTAGAACCACCTTCGGGTCAAAGGTATGATTACTTATATATTAATTATATCATTACTATGCTAAGTTAGTTTGAAGCAGAGTAATCATTAATTGGCAATGTTGCAATTATCTGATGTGTCAATTACTCAGCACTGAATGGTCTGAGAAATTGATAGTATGGGTTTTCTTTGCCAGTCCTAGTCATCATTCCACAGCTAGCATAGAGATAGGAAACATGTACATGCTCAGTACCATCCAGTCTCAGTAAACAAATCTATTCATGAGTAGCATGCTGCTTTCACAGGCCTCTGTCCAGATAAAAAAGGGCTTGAACATACTGATGCAAGCAAACAGTAGAAGACAAAAGTATTTGGTAGAATGGTAACATGGGACTGATGTTGGACTTCCAGCACCTGGACTGAGTATAGAGCCCTAAGAGGTTTTCTCTCTGTTTGTGGTCAGATTGTACCTCAGCTCTTCATTTGTAGTGGAGAAAGGTCCTTTTGCTGTTTCCTGCCACTTCTGTAGTTCTTGTGGCATTGTATAAATCACTTTGGGCTACCACTTGTGTAGCATAGTGGAACCTTGAATTTCATCTCACTTGGATAACTGCTATTATGAAAAAACCAAGCAAATAACACTCAATTTTTTTTCAGTCAGTCCTTTCCATAGAAGAATGTTTGAGTGCGCATTGTATTGCACAAAAACCTGTTCTCCCTATAGTAGAGCCTTAACAGAAGGGTAAACTCCCCTTGCATTCACAATTCTAACTAATCTCAGATAAACTTCTGCATTTCTTGAGTGTTCACGTGAATTTTCCAGGTATGCTTATATATTTAGTATATCATGTGTTATATACAGGGCAACAGGCAGTGATCAAACATTTTATGTTTGATAGATTTTCAGAGCCACAAAACTCTGCCAACTCTACCCAAATCTTCTGTTAAGGAAAGCTGCAAATAATTACCTTGGTTAACTGTACTTCAAGGATTTATTTTACCTGCACATGCTATTCTCTGCCTGTTGCATGACCATGAACGAGCTCCCAAAAGGGCTGTCTATGCTTGCGGCCAATCACAGCTTTAATACGCTTGTTCCCGTAGGACCTTGAAAACAATGAAATTACTTGAGCATATAAATAGCTGCCTAATGAATCTTCTTTTGAAAGTATTGCATAATTCAGTCTAACCCAGAACCTAAAGTTTCAAGAACAGGTCCTTATGCATGTGAAGGTAACCATTAAAACTTGAACTGAAGGTGAACTTGTGCAACAAACAAGCATACTGAAAAAAATTCGCTTAGGAAGTTGCATAGTGAAAACTGTTTTCAAGGTATTGTTTAATGCAGTACAAAGTAAAAAAAGGGAATGGGGCTAGAAAGCGGGGAAGGAGCATGCCTAAGCAAACGTGGGTCTTTGCTGTGTAATTTAAGAATTGTATGTCATACAGAAAATAGGGATTTGTATATCAAATTAGGCATGTGGAGGAGTTAAAATTACTCTCGCCTGCTGGGAAGCAGTGAGGCACTTCTTTTCAGCATTACAAGATCATATTCTTCCAAACAGCTTGAGATAAAAGGAAGTAGTCAAAATCTTTCCTTTCCCTTCTCTGATACAAAATTGGACATGCTGAATTAATTATGAAGAAACTAGGAATGTATTCATTTTAATAGTTTCCTGATGTTTGGACTCTTTTGTCCCTCTTCATCTCTTGCTTGAGAACATCCAACGGCAATACTCTCCTCCTCTCCCTCCCGCTCTGGTAGCACACTATATTTAATATGTTCGTATTTGTTTAGTAGTTGGAATCAGGGTTTTGGAGAAGGGAGGGTCAAACCCTTGGTATAATCAAGCATTACCTCTTCCAAGCTGAGGTCAAGACTCATATTTTTGGACTTGTTTAATTGGTTCACCTCAGATGCCTTCATGCGGATTTCACAATTCTCCTAGGGCTAATGTGGCACAGCTGGGGCACTGATCTAGTGAGAAGCTGACAGGTCTAAGGATTATGATCTGTTCTTTACAAAGCATTGGAGTAGTTCTGATAGACCCCTTGCCTCCCCATAGGTCATGAGACCGTTCAGAACAGATGGGAAGGCAGACAGATGTCATTGAAGGCAGTTCTAGTCCAAATCTAAGTGAGTAGCAGGTGCTTTTGGAGCCAAATTCAGAAACTGGGATGCTGCTTTTTCTGCTTCACTGCTGTTCTGAGATATGTTTATGCAAAGTTTCTACCTGAAGAAAAGATGTGGATTAAATTATGATGCTAAGATAAAGCTACAGATCTCCAGTTGATTATGTGATGGTATTTCTTTCCTTATTAAGTGTCCAGGTAAAGAAGCTGCATGAGAAGACTCTGTCCAGGCTAGACTGCGTACACCACTATTTGGTCAAAGCAAATTTTCAAAGGAGTATTTGGATCAGAGAATTTTCTGATTTATGGGGTGATTGTAGAGCTTGTGTTGCTTTTTGGTGTGTTACAGCTGAGAATCTGAGGCTTTTCTCTCTTCCAACTACATGCAAAATAATAGTGTTGTCCTTAACTATTTGAGCTGTTTGAATGCTACACTGGAACTTTAACTGCAGTTATGGCAATTTGCAAAACATTTAGTACTTGCTCTGCATGAACTATTGCAGCTTAATCTTATACTGGGTGCAGTTTGGTGTCAATTTACAGAGGGGAGTAAAGAAAAGGTCTTCAAGAGGTCTGTAGGTGCTGAGGGGAGATAGGTTTCTCTGCTGCTCAAGTGGCACTGTAAAATCCTGCTGTATGACAAGCCATAGCTTTTGGTGCCTTTATCCTTTTGTAAATCTAGACCTGTTGTGGCTTTCCTCCAAGCCAAATATCTGCTGGGCTACACTTCCTGGAAGTACTTGGAGAGAGACTTAAATATGTCAGTGATCTTAAGAAGAAATGTCAACTTGGGAATCCGCTACTTTCACTTGTTCTTTAGAAACACAGTGTGTTGGTGTTGAAGGATATCAGGGGACATGACTGCTTTATGTTAAGGTACTTTTTTATTTGAGGTACAGTTGTTTGTAGGACTTGGATGACATTAACAAGGACATTACAATAAAAGAGAATTTTATTCCAATTAGAATCTTTGATGTTCGTATCTCTAAAAATACCATTAATTTCTTGCTTAGTTTTTAAATGAAACTGTGTCATCTCAAAACATTGTTATTCCATACTAACAGTTTGTTGCCCACAAATTTAACCTCATACAACAGATACTTTAATATCCTTAATTAATAAAAAAATTTAAGAACTATATCCAGTCTGTACGCAGTTTCCTGAAGAGTCATTGTCCTCAGCTCTGACAGTGAACAAAGGATGCATGCTTTGTACTCTACAGGCTGGGCAAAGGGTGTGCAGGGGAAAGCATTGCACTGGGAGGTGGGGAGGAGAAGGAGGTGGCAAAGCAGAGAGTATTTTAATTCAGTGCAATATGAAGTGCAACTTCAGCAACGTTACCACTCGGGAAATGGTTTGTTTTGCTCTGAATTTTATGTTGCTTGTTGCACCCTCTGGACTGGCACACTTTTTTTGTTCCATTCGTATGTGTATGAATTACTATAATACTGGATTTCTTTTAGCCTGAATTAGAAATGCTTTTGCTCATGTAAAGGTTTTACCTCTTCAAAACAACTCTTGGAAAGTAAAGGAAATATTGTTAAGATGATAAGGGCAAGTTTCAGGGGAAGGATGTTTCTAGGAGAACTCGGCCTTCTTCCTTCCTTCTGTTCTGAAAGGGACAGGATCTCTTTCAACTACCGGCTAAATCCTTGAGGATTCAAGACCTAGTTCATGGCACATCTCACACACCGCATGAGAATAGGTATAACTACAGTAAGAAAATTGCAGCGGGAGAGTGCAGGATCATGAGAGTAATGTGATCTTGTGGTTAAGGCACAGGACTGGGCCTCTGCAAGCCCAGGGTTTCATTCTTGGCTTGACTACAGGCTCTTTCTGTTCGTTTGTGGACAAGTTACTTGATCTCTCCATGTTTGAATTTTTCATCTGGAGTATGGGCAGTGCTAGTGTACCTCACATTCTGGGAATTTAATCAGTGTTTGTTACTACAAAAGTGAGCAGTATGCATGAATCTTGTTATACAATTCTCAGGCAGAAGTTTTGAACAAGGACTGCTATAAGCCTGTCACCAGTGACCCTGGCCCTCACCCCTTTGAGCCATTTTTTATAAAGTCTCTGCTTACGGATGTTTTTGTTCAGCTGGTGTCCTCCAAAACCTGACTGGTTGAAGTAGTCAGAACTGTCATTCAATTTCAATTAACTGCTCATGGCATCTCCACTGATACATCACTAAAAAAAGGTAAAAAAACCCAACAGAAGGTAAGGCAAGTACCTACATAGCCGTTGTAAGGGTTTCCAGCTAGGAAATTCTTTATGCAAAAGATGAAGCTTGGGCCCTCTTAGAAAGCTTCCCCCTGTAGCAAACGCAGCATAAGGACTACCTGCCCCCTGTAACCTCCCCACCCCACAGCAGCAGAGTGGTGCAGGCTCCCAGGACAGCAGCACACAGCGCAGGCTGTGGCCTGTCCTCCTCCAAGATGAAATACCACAGCAAGAGTGTCATTGCTTTTGGCTGGAATGGGCCCTTTGCTTGAACTATTAAGAAACAGGGAAAGGAAATAAAGACCAGATGGGCAACCGCCCTGCTTTTCTCCACCTCAGCCCTCTTCCCTCCACCTTCCCCCCCACCATGCTGTCTACGAGATGACATACAAAAACACCAATTGAGTCAGCCTGCTTTAAATTACAGCATTCTTTTTGAGCCTGGAAAAAGACATGCTATGCATAGCCCAAAAATGAAACATGACTTCAAACGATGATACATAAACTGAATAAATGTGAAGGGGACTTTTTTCTTGTCCCAGTATTCTTTCCTCTAGCAATATTGTGGCAGGCCATACATGAACGTATTGCATAGAAGGAAGTCTTAGAAACCCACCCTTTCTGCCCAGAGCAGCTATGTGTCTGTTCATCTACCTCAAGAGCCATCAAATCCCAACTACCTGACTTAGTTCATGTGCATAACACTGCTTGAGTGCTCCTTGCTTGCTCTGGCCACCTGTGCATGTAGAGCTGCCTGGGAGGAACTCCCAGATAGTTTTCTTCTGTGGTAGGCTTGTTCTCCCCACGAAGAAAGAGCAACCTTTTACCATCTTAACTGAAATGGATCAGAAAAGTCTCAGTGTTTTAAATACAGCTATGGGTTTGCAGTGAAAGCTTGTATGTATACACCCATACCTTCAGATGATCCAAAGGCAACCATCCTTTGCACACCACAAAATGCTGTGCCGTTTGTCACAATACAGTAGGAATCTGCACCTGTAATCTCTTCCATCCTTCCCTTTGCCTCCTGTTCCTGCAGTTGTATTTGTATTTTCCACTGGGCTCCTTGACTGTTTTTTTTTCCGCTCTGTGCAAAGCTAACATGAATCATCTAAAGAATCACTTGTCATTACCCAAGAAAAAGCATCAGCAGCTGCCACACTTCATTAACCATTCTGTAAGACTCATAGTTCCTGTTTGTAGTGTTACAAGAACGTTGAGCATTTTACTGAAGTTCTCATGAAAACAAGCTGAAGCAAACCGGTTCCCTCTGTAATGTCTTTCTTAATCACATGCAGAAATATGTAGTACCTTGAAGGCAGGGAAAGATGGGCTGCAATCAGTAAGTACAGAGTGGGAATATTAATAGGTATGTGAAGGGTAAGAAGACAACATAGGCAGTGTTGGGTGAAGAGCACTTCTCACATCAGAGTTCTTGCTAGAATGGGGAAAAGCGGCATCTAGGGGGTGACTGTTAACCAATAAAAAGGAATAAAATTTATAGCCTTTCAACTATTCAGATTCTGCCTTCTGTTAATTAACTGACTCTTTGTCTTTTTATAACTAATTATTTTGTTTTTCTATTCTGTCATAAAATAAGCCAGGAGGACATTTATCTGAAACTTCCTGGGAAACAAAAAGGTTATAGGTTGAATCAGGCCATGGATATTTTGTGAGTTTTTGAGAGAAATAAAATCTTTTCTGTGTTGAAATAGGAAACTCATATCTGACTCATCAGGCTGCCTGGCTGTACCATAAGAAATTAAGTCTTTTGAACATCTATGTTTCAGGCCCATTCCGTATAAGATAATCACTGCTATTAAAAATTTTGAATGGAAACTGTTTTGACCAGAATATAGTCAGAGAAGTGAAACAAAATGGGAACTGTCTAAGCAAGTAAGCTGTAATCACCATTTCCTTTCATGCAAGTAGATGACATTTCTATTCCAATTTTTTTTATTACCTCTTTGCCTGTTTCTTCTTTAAAAAGCAAAATTATTCAACCATTTGCAACCTTCACAATAATGTTTGTCTAGTGGCCCCAATGGCATTTCCTATATTTAAGAATTTATTGTCAAAGATACTCACACACAGCATTTCCTTATCATGGATAACTAAAATCTCACTTCCTGAAAGTCAACACTTTCTTGCCTGTGTACACAGCAGTAGCTGTCACCATAGGACACATTTCACCATAATCTCGCCCTGGAAAGCTTGGAGCATATGATGTTGGCAGTACCCCAGACCTGTTGCTAGCAGCTGAACCAAAATAGGAGAGTGGCCTGAGGCCAACTGGTAGTTCCATATTCTTTGACGTGGATTGGCGTATGAACACACCTTACAGAGTAAATCGTTCTCCCCAAAGGAAGAATTGTTTTTCAAGAAAAACAAGTCATCACCGGACCCCACTACCAAGTTAAGTATCTCTTTTACTAGCAAATAACATGCTGCACCAGAAAGCACATGGGAAGGACAGCTGTTCAGCTACTCTACATGACTAGGAACAGTTTTTTCCTAGGGTTCTACTTCTATTTTAGAAATTCCTCACCCTGTTCAAAATATCTGATTCCGCTTTTGTACTTTTGTAGCAGATAGTTTCAATATCCACAGACCAGTGAAAAGCTCATTATTAAACAATAGAAAGGAAGAATACATGTTCTAATTGAAATCTCATGGGAGCAGAGGATCCACCAAAGGGCTGTAGGGCACAGAAGGCATGGCAAGGCTTTGTGCTACGTTCAGTGTTTGTCATGGGAACACATTTGTGACCAAGGCCCTCTTCAGTGTTTCTAAAGTCTAAGGCAATCTTCTTAGACTTAAGACTGTTCATTTCTGTGAACAGCCCACAGCAAAATAGCTTTATTAGATGCTGTCTCACTGTTGTTTGCCCAAGGCTAATAAACTATTCCGTTTTTAAAAGGTGTTGTGCAAGAAGCATCTGGTGTAAAATGCTTGTCACGGTGTTTGCTGCAGAAGATGATTGGAGAGGTTGGATGAAGGTTTGGGGAAGGGAGATGTGCAGTTCTTTATCCATTTTGCTACTGATTCCCCTTTCCTGTTTCATCCTGATGCTCTTTCTATTGACAGATGCTAGTCTAAGGATAGATTCATGCCTACTCTGCTTCCAGGGATGTAGTACAAGTGAATTTGCCTTGATCTTGGAGGGGAAAAAATTTTAAACCATTAAGAAAGCCTTATCAGGAGTCCTTGACTTTGTTTTTCATATTAAGGTACTCCTCTCTGTTACACAGGGTTATTTCAGCAGTGTTACTGACTTAAGAAAAAAAAAAAAGTGGAATGATAAAATAGAACACAAACAGAAACAAGTCAGAAACACCTGATGTATAATAAGGTCTCTGAGTGTTATTTTTCCACATCATGGAGTATTGTTAAGGCTGTGCTGTTCTGGTAAGCCACGGATTCAGACTTTTGTGAGGAGATTGGCACAACGGCAAAAGTCTTCTAGCCCCTTGATTTCTTTTTTTCAGTCTTTCCAAGGACCAGTTAATTTTATCCACTCTGCATTTTGGGGGGATGTGCAGTTCAGTGTGTGCCTGGTGAGAGGCTCATTATCCTCCGCAGGCTCCAAACAAACCCTCGATTTTGAAAAGGCAACAAAAGCGGTGGCTGGTCCTGGTTTCCGGTGGCCCCGGCCGGGCCAGCACGGCGGGCTCTCGGCCCCGGCGCAGCTGGCTCTTTGTGCGCCCGGGCATAATGAGGAGGGCTCGGGAGGAAGCTGACACAGGTGTGCCACGAGGCCGGGGACTTGGCTGGGGACACTGCCCCGGCTGTGCGCGCACGTCTCCCCACACACAGGTCTTGTGTTCGCTCTTGGCCACGGCCTTCAAGGGCCTCCTTGTCGCAGCGCAAACAACGGCGTCGCGCAGCCTCCCTCGTGTGCTGCATCCTGGCCCCAACTGCCCGGAATAATCCCCTTTCTCAGCCCTAATACCACAGCAGAAATGTCATCCTTATTCTGCAGTGCTGGCATTTGTCAACTTGGTGGGTACAAAGACAGCATTCATTGAGCAGGAGACAGGCACAGGGCCCCAGAAAAAGCCCTTCGAGGGGACAGAAAAGGGTCTTCTGTCAAACCTTGAACTCTACAGGAGCTGCTGTTTGTCTTCAGGTCTGGCAGAACTAGAGAAAGGGCTGTCTTGTGTTGACCACATCTTCAGCTGGGGTTGTGGGGCAAGTTCAGGTTTAGTTTTTAGGACAGCTGACTAGCAACAAATGGCCTTTCTTCTGGGGCAGTGCCATCTTTAACAATTGTACAATCTACTCTGTTCAGCTCTGTTCGCTCTTGGACAAAATTAAACCTACAAGAAACGGATTTATCCTCACACTTACTTTACACATAGATGCAGTTATTGTAATATCAGGCACTTTTATCTCGTGTGCCACACGTAGAAATAAAAGGTTCTTGCCAGCCCCAGGGGACAGCTTCAGCTCTCCAAAAGGTACCAGTGAGAGGCAGCAATATGAAGGAGGGGAAGCCTGCTCTTCCTTGGACATCCTAGTTAGCCCTGAAGTATGCTGAGGGGCAGTAGATATTTCCACTGGTGACAAATACATCAACAACAACCGAGGGAAGAGATAGAGCCCTTTTGACAGTTTGCTCAGTGAGTCAGCAGACTCCTCACAAACAGCACTGGTTCCTCTTGCCCTTGCTGTTGAGTTAAAGTAGATGGCTCAGGATAGCACGATGTAACTGAGAATATTCCACTTTATTGAAAACAGATCCACTGGTTTTGTAAATATTGTATTACCCACTATCTGAACACAAGCACTGAGCTCACTTAAATCTCTCTATACTCGGGGGATGCCCAGAGGTGATTAACCCTGGGGTATTTGTGTTATGAAGACAGCTGCAATGCAGGTCTGGGAAGGCTTGATTTCAGGCAATCTTATTTTTCTATTTTAAGTTGTCCTCTAATGAGCCTGTTAAAACATACCTCACTAAAGAAGTGGCTGTGTTTCAGTGAAAAGTTGAACTAATTTTGTGGGCCATTAAAAACATGCCCTGGGCTATTTCCCACTTGCTCCCATTAGAGAGCATTCTAAAATTATAGAGTATATCTGCTGGTATGGAAATGCAGCTACCTTTGGGGTGGAGACTAGTACCAGCCTGTGCTTTGCATTTTGCTAACTCTTCACAGTAATAAATCTTCTGTGTGAAAGTACTGGGGAACACTCAGTAGGTCTTCAGGAAGAGAAACTACCAAATAGCTTCCAATATATGAGGTACAGGAAAAGACAATGGGGTTTGAATCAGTTCTGAGAAACTGTGAAACAATTTCATCATAATACATAATTACTTTAAATGTGGGGTTAATAACAGCAGCAATAAGCAAAGGATACAGAAAGAGAAGAATATTCACTAGGCATTTAACTTCCATGGGTAAACAGAAACAAAAGAAGAGTATGTATTATGTACATTTAGCATGAGGTATATAAGTCACTCAGCAAATATAGGTAATTTTCCTTATAATGGTGAATGTTACAGTTCACTTTGAGATAATATTGTTAGGTGGCTCATCTGTAGAGCTCCATACTAAATACTGAGAGCTAATGCAAACTGATAGAGAAGACTGGGACAGTGGGATAGTCCCTCAGGTGACCCCTTCCTAAATGCTGGAGTAGCTGAGCCAGCTTTGGAGGAGAAATTGTGTTCTAAGCTATTCCAGTTCCTTCTTGAAAGTAAAAGGAAGAAATATATGTCAAGCATGTCACTGTTAATCCATTCTGATGGCTGTGGGGGGTGCTTAGGTTGTACAAGAAGATGCTACAGCTGTTGGACTGGGCTGTGGGAAGCACATTCTGTGCTGCCAGGATGCAATCAGGGAAACATGTGCAAGAAATCATTTTAGAGATTGCCCACCACCCACTTCTTTTTAAGGATGTGGTTCTGCACATGAAATTGAGATATAAACAGGAAAGGCCTCCTCATTCTTCTTGTTATCTGAATAAGCAGAATAAAGAGAATTTCTCTAAATTATCTGTGGATAACTGCCTTATTCCTACATCATCTCTTAGGACTTGGGTTTAAACAGCATGAACTAAAGCCATGTCTTTAACATCAGGTAAAGGAGTATTTAAAAATCCCTTACCTTCCCTGTTCTTTATTCCCCACTAGGTATAAAACAGTGGAGCAGATATTTTTCTGCTTAGAAATATATCAAGAATGGGTAAAGAGACCTCTTCAGAGTGTGTGGACAGACAATTTAAAGACTATAAACATAATCTGTAATAAACATAATCTGTAGTGAACAAGTACTGTGAACTAAAATAGAAACATAACAGTGTGCTATGAAGGAGAGAGATGCAAGAAATAAGTGTGGAATTACACATTCACTGTAATTTGCAGTGTAGCCAGGAAGTGTAATGTTAATACCAAATAAACTTGCACAGACATAGATGTGCCCAGCAGTCAGAAATTCATAGCTGTGCTATCTCAGCAGCTTCTCCAACAGTCAACACTGTTTCCTGCTCTTTTGCTAGTTTTTTTTGGTGGGCAATAGACTTAAAATATTACATATTAAAGTAGTTGTCTTCTCTAGAAGGGGGGGTGGGATAACAGTGCTTTAAAGTGAAAATAGTAGTTTTGACGTCTCTGTGTGTAGTTTTAATTCTCTGCTTTTTCTGTTTGATTTGTGAAATGGCAAAAAATTCATTGTGTTGTATCATGTGATATTAGTAAACTTACACATATTAATACTTCTAAAAAACTTTAAGAACAGCCTCCAGAATTTATTTAGTTTGCCATCACTGATCACACCGTGTTATTCAATTTAGGTTCATGATCTAGTAGCTGGTTCAGAATATCAGGGTAGCTGCATGTGAACTGGAATGGAGCTCATTTTTTACTATGCCTGTCCTGTCTTTTTGCTACTTTCCTCAGGTTTTATCAAATAATTCAATACAGTGTTATTTTATATAAAACATATAAAGCTTAAAACATGTAACTATTTCCTGTGAGTAGGGGTAGGTAGGGAAATACAAAAGAACTTACCTGAACTTTTTACTTTAAAAAATTGAGTCTCTAAATTGGAATTGCCTCCCAATTAATTTCTATCTAAGACATCTTGTAGTTTGCGCCAGTTAAATGATCTGTTATGAGTAAATTTGTCAAACCAGAGCTGTTAAAGCTCTTGATACCAGAAAAGTGTAACCACACAGGGACTGTCTTTCAGTTCTCTTATGAGACTGTTTCATTGCTTCATATAGAGGAAATGAAGGTCAGCTGATTACCGCACAGGATGGCCTGAGACTGAGCATGTTGCTCCCCATCAATGTGAGAAATGCTTTAGAAATGCACGCTTTGACTTGGGAAAAGGCAGCAGTGAATAACCAGCTTGGAGTGGTACTTGGCAAGAAGGTGGTGATGACAGTGTATTTTTGAAGGCACCATGAAACAAAGAAGCGTTCCCAAAAAGGAGACATGCACAACAAATTCCAGGGCAGAACAACAGCTGCAAAAATCTTTTCTGCCTTTGAACTCTGCTTTTAAACTGAACTGCTTTGTTTCACAGTGCCTGCAAACAACTGGAGCTCTTCCAATGTCAGTATTCATACCTGTTAGTAGACAAGTTGCAGCTATTTGCAGCCATCTTGGGGTGTAGATGGATCTGCATTTAACAGGAGTTTTTAACTGAGGAGGAGAGCTATTTAAAATTATTAGTTCAGATTTTACAAGTGTGATCTCTGCAGGCTGCACAGGCACTGTCGGTGAGCAGCACTGCCCTACAGGCAGAAGGGCTCACTTGGTGCATTAAGCGTAGTGTGGAGCACACAAGGTTAGGGGTGCTGCTGTTAGGTGTCCCTACACATCTGTCACTGGGGCAACTTGCAGGCATCTGTCTGCCTAGGCTGCAGGTCCTGACATGTCCCTGGATATGCCCCCATCACCCCGGGGGGAGCAGAGAGAGGCCCTGCTTGCTGGGAGCTGTTGTCCTACAGGCAGCCAGGCAGGAGCACACTCTTCTGGTGACAAGTCTGCAGCTCCTGCTCAGGTGACTGCTGGGGGCTGTGGCAGTCCTCAAGTGATGTCATAAAAGCTGGGTGGTCTGCCCCAGCTAACACAATCATAACTTTGCAGCTTTTTCTTAGGATGTTGCTTTGGAAAACATTCTCATTGTCTGTATTCACTGGAAGCTGTTCTGGGCTTTGTTCAGGCATACATTTAACACTGTATACGGAGAGCTGTGCTGAAAATGTAAGGCAGCGCTGTTACAGCAAAGTCCGTTTTGTAAACTTGCAGAATAAACTGCTTTCAACCGCAAATTAGCAATAGTCTGCTGAAGTGTGCGGGGCCAATTTAGGATTTGCACTTCCTTCTTTCAAACAATTAATTCAGCTAAAAGTAGGTGTGTGGTTATACTACAAGTTTTTAACCAAAAGAAAACACTTTTGTAATGCCTCTTCTTTTAACCAGCATTATGGACGAACAAAGAACAGAAGTAGAAGTGCACGTGAAGCTCCTGCTCGGCAGTGAGCTTTTCAAACTACAGTTCAGAACTGCTCCCTAGAAAAGCAGTGATTGAGATTGCCTGGATTTGATCCTGCAGTGCCTGTGTTGTGCACAGTACCAGCTGTTGACTCCTGGCAGGGGGGAGGGGACAGTGTGGGTCTTCCAACAGCTGGGAGCAGGTTGTTTTAGTATTTACACTAGTAAATAGGAAGGACAAAAGGAAAAAGTTGGATCTTGCCAGTAAAAGGGCATATAAATAAAGAATGGAGAACTTTTCTTTTGTTCAGGAAATAGAGACTATTCACAAAGATGCTTGCTGCAATAAACAAAAGCCTTAGAGCACTGAGTTTTGCGCTATTTTGAATATTGTAATTATCTTCAGACCATTCAGATAGACACTAATATCCCCACAAGCAAAGGATATTTTCATTCCCTTAGATGGAGAGAGCCAAACAGCCCCTTAGACTGAGAACAAGGTAGAGTTTGCAGAAGAAACTAAGAACCTAAGGCATACTGGTGTCCTATGGCTGGCTTGAAATTCCTGGACTAATGGTGTACTAACATAGCAAGATACAGAGTAGGAGGAAACAGCTTGTGACCATTTTGGCCAGTGCGAAGATGAACTTCCCTTTGCAGCATGTGTACTGTTTGCACATTTGCTTTCCCTAAGCCAAGTGATCAGTCATGTAAACAGGTATTTGGAAACAAGCCCAGGTGTTAGCTGAACCACAGTTACCAGGTAGCACTGTCTAAACCAAGACCCTAAATCCCATATGCTGTGGTACCTGACTACAGAAGCAGCAAACTTAATGCCATTTCCTCCCATATTACATAGTGTGTTCCTTTGGTCCCTTCCAAACAGAAATTGCAGTGTGCAGCATCAGATTTTGAAAGGAATACTCTGAAAACTTGTGTTGCAGACCTGATGTCACAAAATAGACACAAAATGTACACTTGTTGTAGATGGCTGGAAATTTGGTCAGTTAAATGGAAGTAAAAAAGTTTATGTATTACATCTGAATGAGAATCAGCTTCTGAAATGCTGACTAGTGCTGAAGGCAGGTATGACGTGGGTGCCCCGTTTCCCCTCAGCAGAAACGGTGCGAGCAATACAGTCAGTTCTTTCAGCCTTGCCTACATGCACATCCTTCTTGATGATCAGCTGCCTGAAGTCAGTTCTCTTCCAGAACACAGGAGAGTGAATGAGGGGAAAGGACCATCACAGAGTCTGAACTTACTGGTAGTTAACCAACAGAGTTCTCCATTTTCATGTTTTTTTTTTTCTTTTCAGCTGTAACTTTCACGCTCTTCTGTATTATTTTCATCTTTTCTTTTTTCCTTCTCTTAGGATGAGTATTCTTAATGCTTAAAAACTTGAACAGTGGAGGAAAAACAGAATGTGTAAAATCTCCTCGAAGTCATTCTTTGCAGAAAAGCAGTGCTCTGTCATCTACAAATGAAACTTTCTTTCCAGTTACACCTCTCCCTCCTCAGCACTCTTCTCCACCCTGACTACTTGCTCTTTTTAGTCACATTATTATAAACAGACTCATCTCTGTGGAGCTCGGTGGTTAGTAATAACTCAGCTGTATGAGGCAGAAATATAACTTATAATATAATAGTCTGTGATCTGTCAGAAGTGGTGATATGCAGGATTGTACTGTAAGGAGTTGCAGGAAATGCGGCTTATGGACCTATTTATTAAAATCTATTGTAGAAACAGATGCACAAGCTGTAGCAATTAATGAAAAAAGTCACAGAAATCTGACTTTATACAACTTGCAAATTATTTTTAAACAGAAAGTTGCACTAGTAAACTGTTTTCAATTAATGATTTACCAGTTCCATTTAAAAATGAGCAGGAGATCACAACAGAGTGTAGAAACTGCAAGAGATGGAACAATATTGCACATTGACTTGGGTTCTTCTGAATTTCAAACCAAAAATGAGCAGAGATGATGTTTTTTGTTTTAAGTCTAACAACTTTCTGGGAACTTAATTGCCTTTTTATCTCTTGTACAACATCAGAATTGCAATCGCTTTCCCACACTTGACTGGAAATAAAAATGCTCTTAACCGGTGGAGAAAGAGGTTCCTTTAAGTAGGGAGCAACCACAGACAAACATCAGCTCCTTTTAAATATGCTACTTAATACTGTGAAGAGACCACAGGAGCTGAAGTGTTCTGCATGTTGTGCTGATTCAAAACTAAGCAATAAGATATGCATCCTTTAGATGCACAGAAAGATGGAAGAAAGTATCCCATAAAGTTTGTTATTCTAGTATAATCAGCTTTAAGACCAAAGCACTTCAGTAGTACATCTCTCCCCCTCTCCTCTAGTGCACTGGAAGTCTTGTTCTAAACAGGACTTCTAGTTTTAAAATATATTGTAAACATATATTTCAATAGATATTTACTTGAACATAAGCTCAAAATGTGCACACTGTGTACTTGAGGAAGCTTTGGGAATCCTCAGTTCCTGAGTTGCCCTTGTTCCTGAAGATAAAGGAAACTTTCCATTGAAGAGGTTTTTGCCTTTGGTGACAAGTGCTCGTGAAATTCTTGGTGATACTAATGGGTGGGTACCCTCAGATAATATGGCCCAGTTCATGAAACAACTTGAAGATGAGGATTTTGTGGACCAAATAATCAAAGGTGTTTAGAATATCCCATGAACTCAGTGCAAATGTCTGTAGGATCTCAGCATGTGATTCAGCCTGTACCTCTGTTTTGTGGAAAGCTACAGAACACCAGCTGGCTCTTGAATTGGAGATAGATGCTGCACTATACTTGAATACCTTTAGCTTCCTAAGAGGTGTAGGCATCATAGTCAGGTACACAGGACTGCACTTGAGCAGAGAGGTGAGGAAAATGCAAGTAAAGAAGCCTCAGCAAAGAGTGAACAACTGCAGCACGTTGGAGAAAAACATGCCTTGAGAATTAGGACAAGTAAGACTTAGGGAGTAATATCACAATAGCCCTGAAAAGAGTGACTAAATTTGATCAATCTTCAGATTGCGCTAGTCCTAAAACATTTCCAAAATCTCTGTCCTCTGGCTGCCAGTGTCAGCTCTTGTTCTTGGTCACCTTCAAGCAGCTGTTTTTCATCCATGCATTCAATTCGCCCCACTGAACATGGGCTCACTATGTAGAAGTGATACAGTTGTAGGCAGTGAAAACCAGCTTGTGCTGTGTGTCACACACAGACATACTGCTGGCATTTAAGTGCAATTTTCCTACCTAGTAAGAGCAAACACAAGTTCTGTAAGAGACCAGAGGGAAACTGATTCTTGTGGAATGTCACAAAACTGAGCTGGGGAAGGGGGATAAATATTGGAAGTGCTGTTCCTGTTGGAAAAGACTGAAACCATCTTAACACATCAATCCGGTTGTCTGTCACCTCTTCCTGGTGGAACAGCTGTGTCTCATGGACAGTAGTGTCAAATGCTAAAGAGGTGCAGGATGAAGAGAATGGATGTGTTCTCTCCTCATTACCAGAACGAGGTCATCCATCAGTGCCATTATAGTGGTTTCATTTGTGTTCTGGCTTGCATCCAAGTTTTACTGGGACTGCTTCAGACAGCTAAGGTAGGCTCCCTTAACTCTCCTAAGACATGTATTTCTTGCTACAGGCAGGACTTTCCTTCAAAGAAATGTATCTGTACTTCTGTGAATATCTGCCAGCCAGACAAGAAGCTGTCTGAGATGCTCACATAGGGAAGTAGTAAATTGATTTGAACTTTTGCCATACATTTAACCAACCCTTTCATAAATATTAGAAGATTAAGCATGTACTGTGCTGTTTAAGTTGCTACTGCACAGTCCTAACTTTCCCCTTCCCCCTACCATCTCTGCCCTTTCAGTATCACGTTAATCAATTCTGCAGACACTTGGGATCAAACAGTACAGAAGGCAGAAAAGGGAAAAAAGCTTCCCTACTGCTGAGCTACAGGCTGGACCTGGGATTAAAAAAACTCCGTATTAATACTACTGGCTACAAAATGGCTTAATGCCTAGATCCTGCAGTAGAAATTCCTTCAGCAAATCCATTTAATGATTCATCTTCATCTCTTTTAAAAGAAATACAACTTAAAAGTGTACACAAAATAGTGTCTTGTTGCACTTTATGGAAAGGGGAGGAACAAGATTCCACCAATTCCAGGCATCCATCTCATTAGTTGTAGGCTCAGCAACATTTTTAACAAGCTTGCAGGTAAGGTTTTAAAGCATTCCTTCCTTATTCAGCCTATCCAAGCAGTGTCCTGTTTGTCTGCCTTTTAAGTTTCAAATTGTCAGCTTTCATGATTATTGTTGGTGTCTGTGGCTCACAGCACATACATATATATTATTATTCAACTTTCATTTTGTTTGTGTTAGTTGTGTTTTTATGTGAAGTCATTACAGTGAAAAAGTTTTATATATAATTCCAGAGAGGCTGAAAAAAAATTATAAAGGAGCTCTACTGCTTGCTCTAAATGGAAATAAACTGCCAGGGTCCTATGTTTCTACAGATTTCTGTAAGCTTAATGAAAATCAGGCAATAGAGTTCCATACAGTACCCTGGGAATGAATAAGGTGTGTAGTGCTCAGTGTATAACCTAAATGTCAGGACTTGGCCAGTGAAGCCCTAAGAAAGCCCTCCTGTACCCAGAGGCAAGGCCAGCCTGTGGAGAAAGGCTGGAGCCAGTCAGTGCGACAGCCCTGTCACTCTGGGACACAGATCTCATGGAAATAGCTGCCACTGTGAATCTGGTCACCCTGCACAAGGCTTCTGACTCCCCTGGTGCCAACTCCCTGACCTTTACAAACTGACAGAGCTGCCTTTGCACAGCAGGTAAACAACCACGTGTTTAAGGTCAGAGGTGCTGAAGCTGAGTCCCAGAATACAGGTAAAGCCACATCTCTGAGCGCAGTGCCAGCTGCAAGGATCCAACTGCATGGCACATCCTTGTTTCTTCCTGTCTTTTAGGCATAGCATTGCACATGTACCTGTCTTTCTCCCAGAAATTGAACTGTCAGTCTAGGAGCATGTATGACTGATTATTTATACATGAAATGTCAGCTGCTTTTCTTTAGTGTGTGCTAGGGATGTTCAGCAACTTTAAAGGTGACTTGAAGGTGAAGTCCTAAATCTCTTGCACAAGTCCATTCCATTCAACATCCCACTCACTGAGGAAATTTGATGAAAGCAAACCACATATATAATTTGATGCATCTAAATATAGCGTAGAAGTCTTGGCTGGTGTGTGGTCAGTAACACTGAAGTGTTTCCCACAGTTGAAAGATCGTCTTTTGAAACAGAAGGGTGCGAAGAACAAGAACCTGTCAGCCTCTGCTTTGTGACCACCAGCTTTAGTGCTGGAGTATGGCTAATCCAGAGCAAAGTTTATTTCACAGCACTAGAAGGGGGTGGCCCCTCAACAGCCTTTGGCTTTGAGATGACTTTAGCTCTTTGCAATTGCCAGTACAGCACCTGCACTAGGAACAAATTTTAAAAAGTAGGTCACAACTGCACATGCAATTACTGATTGCACAAAACAGGCAGGCTATAAAAGTGTCCTGGTCTATCTGCTTTAAGTGCTGGCATTCAATGTCAGGAAACCCAGAAAACACAGGACCACCTGTGGAGTCCTCACTGCAGTATGATCCTGTTAAGTTAATACTCTCGAGCCTCTCCGCTGACTAATACAGGCAAACATTACAGCCAGCCAGGATTTTAATAAGCGGGACACTTCTGCCTAGGGTACATGCCAACCCTAAGCTTGCTGTGGAAAGCAAGCACAAAAGTAAGCAAGAGGTTAAAAAAGAAAACGTCTGGCTTTTTCAACAGCTGGGTTCCATTGTGAAAGGGTCATGTGGTGCCAAGGAAAACAGAAAATAGGAAGGCACACAGATTTGTTAGTTTGAAGTAATTGACCACATGGTGTCCAATGGTTTGTGTTCTCATGTTCTCCAGAGTGAAGTCCCACGGGAGCTGAGGCAGGGGTTCCAGTTCCTAGCACTCTATTGTTTACCCTGATGGTTTCCAGATGCTGGAGACAAGGACAGTGAAATCTTTGGGATTCTGCCAAAGAATGAAAAAGACTAAAGAAAACACTGAGGATATTCTTTAAATTTTATTTTTAAAGAGACAGTACTTAGTGAAGAGACCACCTTCTTTTACAGTTCCTTGCTCCCTCAAATACACATGCCCACACTGCTTCTCTTTTTCTGCCCCTTCTCCCACATCTGTTTTTTCTTTTCCTTTTTTTTTTTTTTTCATTTAAACAGCCCTATAACTAACCAAGGGAAAGCAGTGTAGCGTTTTGGGTTTTTTTTCCCTTGGCATCCACAGCTCATTTAGCTGTTACACAGTGGATGCGCAAAAATGGTCAGAAAACCCCAGCAAAAACTTCATAGCAGGCAGATCACCAAGAGAGTGTCAGCAGTGATGGGAAAGCCTCAGAAGGCTGTGAGTTCAAGTTTGCTTTGGCATAGCTGGAAGAAGCTTGCAGAATTCTACAAAGTGTTTTCAAACATCTGAACCATGGAAATCAGGGAAGGGGAGCAAGAATGGGAGAGCAGTACACATTTTCACCAGCAAAGCCAGAAAGCAGAGAAGAGCAAGGGAATGTAAAACAAGGAAAAAAGTCCCAAGCCCCTCCTAGTAATTAATTCTTCCAGAGGGATGAGGTCCAAGAGCAGGGCTTCAGTGTTTGGAGGCCTATATTTTAGTGAAGTTTGGCTGCCAGCACTCTTGAGTTAGAGCAAGTTTCTACATTGCACCTACGTGTACGTATGTACTTGGGGTTAGGCAAAGACTGTGGAAATCTACAAAAGAGTTCCTGTTGTTGCCATGAAAAGGTGGTAGATGAGATAGTTCTCCTGTTCACACATGAGAAATACCAGGTTGCCTTGCCTTTTCTTTTACTGAAGGGCATTTGCTATAGTAATTTCTTTGCTACAGTCTTCATGTCTCCTGAGAGGGGTGAATGGGTGTTTTGCAGACAAAAATCCTCCTCTTAAAATAGTCTCGGTGGAGTTTGATTTGCTACAATAAAACTTTAGCAAAATCTGCTGTTCAAGAAGAAGCAAACAACAAGCTTGATTCTAGATTCACTATGAAGTGTAAAATCTACTCATATCGTAGTTCAAAATTCATCTATACTTGGAACCTTAGGAAACCTGCTGGCCAAATTTCAGACCCTCCAATACGGCCTTCTTCTGCTTATTCATTGTCTTTCAAGGAGCCTCTTACCAAACCCAGTGATGCTGGTTTTTCTTAACCTAATGTTCTAAGGTATGATAAAAGGGCCCAAGTGTCTGCTTTTTCNGGGTCAGGTTTGGGCTCTGACCTTCACAGTGGGTTGTTCTTTCTTGTTTGTGCTACTGCATTTATTTTATTTTTCCTATTAAATTGTATTTCTGACTTAGACTCTCTCACTAGTTTGCTTTCAAACTAGTACACAGGCTCAAAGAGCCCTCGTATCTCTTCCCTTTGTGATTCAGTAGTCTGTGTGTAGGACTGAAGAAAATGCACCATTCAGAGAGTAGCACTGGTTTGTTTCTACTGTACATTTCACAGATTTTTAATGCTAAATTACTCCCATCTTTTTCTTACTGTATGTATTAACACTAACACAGAAGAGCCAAATTCAGACAGCACTGAAATTAAAAAGAGCTTAAGAAAGACTTCTCATCAGGTGCTGTATACAGGACTTCCATCATGAGCCAATACTTCAGAAAGTGAGTGCAGAGTATGTTTGTATGTTGACCTGTACATGCCCAGGCGTTCTGTGGGTTGGACAAATAAAGGATGGCGCTGACACGCAGCTCAATGCACACACCTGGTAAATCCAGTCAGAAACAAAATGAGGAACATGATGTTTAAGTTTACGTATCTGTTTGATGACATGCTAAAAATATTAACTGTGTTATTTAGACACAGAATTGTGCTGCTTTCTAACTCCAAAACCAGGTTAGACCACGCTAATGCTAAAACAATGCAACATTATCACCCTTGAAGTGATGAAGCACAGACTCAACCTTAATTTTTTACCTCTTTTAAATAAAATCTAATCTGTATTTGAAAATAAAAGATTTCCTGTGATTTTCTAATTCACCTCTTTCCTTGTCCCCAAATAATATGTAATAAACAAGTTGCAAGCCTATTTCCCTCTCCACAAACTGAAAAGAATTTCTAAGGCTGTTGCTACCTAGTACTTAAATCACATCCTGAATGGTGCGTGACATCAGCAATCAGTCAGGTGGTTCTATGTCAAGATTTGGTTTTATTGTATAGCATGCCTAACACTTTAATTTTTTGTAAATGAAGATCTAATAGTAGCTATGGTAACTGTATTGCTGTCTCTGAAGTTTGACCTTTTTTACTTTTAGTGTAACTAAAGGTGTTTATTTCCTTCACTGAGCAGCATTGTTTCCTATAGGCATGTGCATGCCAGAATGGCAGTACTGGGCCAGACAAAGTGCTAGCCCAGTGCTTGGTATGTCTGGCCATGGATGTCAGAGGAGACTACAAAACCAAGCTAAGCATAAAATAGCGTTACCCCAGTACTCCTACTCCAGACCCCACAAATTTGTAATTGAGGGATGCCCTGAGCCAGTGGTAGTATCTTTACCCAAACTCTGTTCTGATCTTGCTGCTCAGAAATATAACCCGAGAGTACTGTATCTGAGAGAGCACAGCTGATTAAAGAATGAGTTAATAACCCTGTCATGAATGTGCTAACCAAGTGGCAGAGTTGGATCATAATTCACTTCCCCTGAAGAAATCACAAGAGATTAAATGTTCCATATTTCTTATTTCGAGTGGAGATGATGAACAATGATACTGTCAAATGCTACATGAACTGTCAAATGTTCTACGTTCCCCACACTTTGCTTCTAACTTGAAAGACACAGAATCAAAATTACTTACAGTCAGCATATGAAAGATATGTTTGTTTTCAGACTGGCACTTCTTGGAGGCTCAAATGGTGTCAAGTAGATTAGCAAGAATGTTTTTATAAAAGGCTCTGTTTTCCCTGTTGAAGTGTCTTGGTTCAAACACGTTGCTTGTGTTGGATTTAGCAAGACGTGTTTTTCAGTCTAGTTCCTGAAAGACAAACTCCTGCAGACCAGAGCCATTACCCCACGCTCTTCCTGTGTGCTGATCTTACAAGGGCAGAGAGAGGACTGCAGACAAGGCTGACAGTTTGCACTGGCTCCCCTGCACCTGCGCTCAGCTGGGGATTCCATGTTCTCTGCAGGCAAGTAGAAGAGCTTTCCCCAGGGGCTGTCCAATGAAAATTGAAACCTCAACCAATTTTTCATCTTGTTACTAGGATGTAAACAGATAAAACATGGGGGAAATACTTTGAGATGGAAGATGTAACTATTATTGCACTACATTTGTTCACTGCAGTATTCTTACTTTTCTTTCAAGACTTTGTTTACTGTAAAAGGCACAGAGTTAGAGTCCTGTAGAGAGCCTGCATCAATCTCTGAATATACATTGCCTCCCTAATGTTTTCTGTCAGCAGACTTGAAAAGAACAGGTGAAAAACTGAAGTTAGGTCTTGGTATACATGGAAAGAATAAAGTGCATTGGATGAGAGGGTACAGTGGACAGAGCTTAACAGGGTCCTTAATTTATGATGATTTTTTCTATTTATTTTCAAAGCACTAGATTTGGTGGAGATGCGTGAGGACTGAACTTAGCTAGACATTTATCATTATATGGATAAATGCTGCTTAGTGGCTTTTCAGTGGCTGTGAATCCAGCTCCTAGCAATTCCCTCTCAAAGTCTGTTACAGAGATGCGCTGTATAGAAGGATTTTTACTGCAGTTCCCTAGATACAGGTCCTGCAATTTTGACTGGCTTTTAGGTACTCCCTGAGGGGTGTGTTACCAATTTCCTTGTACCTTCTGCTTTTCCAGGCACCTGAATGAGAGTTTCAAAAGCTTGATAGAAATTAGTGCACTTGGGGCTGCAGGTCTGTGCCAAAGCACTGTGAATATCTAACATGCTGTGTTAAAGCTTAGCAGCGAGATGGAAACCTTTCAATTCCATTGCACTTTCAACTGTTGCCAACCTGGCACTCCAGTGTGCAAGTTTTGAAGCAAGCCTGGTGTATTTTTTTTCCAGGCAGATTTTTTTCCTTACTGTAAACTGGCTGTTCTATTTCCGAATAACACTTCATTTAGGGCATAAAAGGCGACTTGAAGGAGCTCTAGGACAAGCCTTTGGTGACTTAAGAAGAAGAAATAATTTCTTACTAACTACATTTTTCCTGTATGCACATTTTTGGTATCAGAGAGATGAACACAAATACTGGATATTTATTTGCCTTTTTCTTACATCTGTTACTGAAATAACTTAAATAATGGGTATAAGAAAGGGCACCAAGTGCTTCATAAGCAGCTAATGCTTTAGAGAGTCTCTGGATTTGAATGTTGAGTTTCAGGCACCAAGAGGAGTTTTGTTTTCACAAAGTATAGTTCATCAATCTGTTTTTTGGGTGTCAAAGCACAGCAAGTTAGGGGCTTTTTTGTATCTTCTGGGATTTTTCAGAAAGGAGTACAGTACAGGGCAAACTCAATACCTAGCACCAGAAGTGAAGAGAGTATTTTGTTTTTTAATTTTTTTTCTTTAATTATTCTAGCTGCTTATTCAAACATTTAAGAGCTCCAACTCTTTATTTAATGCTCTGTATTGGCATTGTAGATAGATCTCTGATCAAGAGAAGAACACTTAAATACAATAGGTGGATATATGTGGTTCTGTGTTTGTTAGAGCGATGGAAAAAGAGAGAGAGACCCTCAGCGTTTGTCTGGGACTCAGTGTGCTAATAATGTGCTGGTTGCAAGCAGCTGATTCTCTTCAAGTATGTCTGACCTAGCAGATGTCTTGAAGTTAGGGAGCTATGACCTCAAGCGCTGGCTCCCAAAGAGAAGCTCCCACTGAGGCAGTCAGAGAGAGAAAATAAGAAAGAAAGATGGTTTTATTTGTTGCATCCGGTTAACCGGTAACAAAACAAGCAGAAAAACATACACAATTATATCCTGAGTTTCAAGAGCTTCAGTTCCAAACTTTGTTTGACCTGGTTACTCTGGGCTGGCTTTAGAAAATGAAATGCTGTCTTTCCTCCTTAGACTTGAAGACTGTTTCCTGCCTGGGATTTATGGCTCGTGGTGGACCTCCAAGCACTGCATAATGTTCAGTATCAGAGGAAGTGAAGTAGATTTAGCTGCGAACACAAACTGAAAAGGGGATTATCAGCAGATTTCTGTAGTGCTTGTGTGTCTCATGCGTAGCAGGCTCCAAGGAGTTTTCTCCCTTCTTCTTCTGGCTTGTTTATACTCGGTAAATTGCATATCTGGGGATTGTATGCTGTGGTCAAAATGTCATCAGTTAAAATTTGAGCAGTTTTTAAGCTGGTTATATAGCTCTAAAATATTCCACATTGATACAATCTTGTTCCCGTACAAAATATGGACATTGGCTATTTCTGCTGCAACTGTTTCATGTTTTGGGTGTTTTGCTGGTTTGGTTTGGTTGGTTTTTTTTTTTAGGTTTGGGCCCAAAGTAGTGCTTTCTATTTTTGGCATTTTGAGCTTGCATTTTCTTGTCAGAATGTGTGAACAGATTATGGTACAGGCAAAACCTGCTGCTCCACAGGAAAAAAATCCACAGGCAAATCAGATAGCAGAGCACTGAATGACCCGTGTGGTTTCAAACGGGGCTTAACCAATGGCAGCAGAAGTTGTGCTGAACAAGTCACTGGGAGTAAGACACATAGCTGTGTTCACTGGGATGAATGTAAATAGAGGAGTGGTAACATTTTTTCACTTGCAATTTGTGTCTTTTCACTTGCAATTTGAGAACTGAATATAAAGTGCTAAAAGATTATGAGTTTTAAAATTTCTTTTAGTGAGAGCCGCATAACTGATGCACAACTTACAACAACCAGTAACATTCTGCATTTGTTGTTACTGCGCTTTCCTTGAAGTACTATACAGACATCACTGAATTCCCAATTCTCCTGTGCACGCTGGAATAAGCCTGCATGCCAGTGCCTTCCTTCCTAGGCACTCTTGTTTTCAGCCCCTCCAAAAAGCCTGATTATTTTTTGGAAATCACTGAGCATCCTTCCCCAGGCCACCTTAAATATATATACAGCAGGTCACTTTGCAATAATCACAGGGAAATTTTGGTCCCCATACATTTTTAAGATGCTGGCTGCTGTCAGGAGGGAGAATACACAGCTGATGCAGTTGGCTTGGGCGGAACCCCACAGAAGAGTTCAAGCCTTTTAGACCCTCCAGAAAAGTTGTGCCTGTGGTCTTGTTACACTTGAGCACTTTGGTTGCCTCCTTCTTTCGTTTTTGTATATTCCATAGGAATATTTTTATCTCAGCTTTTATCACAAAACAAAAGCCAAACTTCTAGTAAGAAAATATTGACATAAAATGCTGAGTAGGCATAAATTCCTGGTTGTTCCAGCAAGCCTCTGCCTACCTGTAGTTTTTGGATATAAAGCACAAGATGTGGCTGAAGGAGAACTTGTGTTAAGGGGAAAAAACTGTACCAGATCTAGAACAGGACCTCAAGGGGAAGAGGGTTTAATTCCAAATGCCACATAGGACATGTCGTTGCCCTTCTTATTCTTCACACTTCCCCATGGATTACTAGTTACTCTTGCCTTAAAAGGAATGTGGCAAGGCAAAGTTAATAACTTTAGACTCTTCTTATTATAGCAATGTGGGTCAAACAGAATAAAAGGAGTGTAAGAGGAAAAATGAATCAAGTTTTATTACTGATCGAGAAAAGCTCTCTTTGAATTTAAGGATTACAGAATATGGTAAAATATTTGAGAATGTAAAGGCTGTGTCTTTGGCACTTGATACCTAAAGCTCTCAGCATGAGAACTGAGATCATAGAATCCCCCAAATTTAGGTGTTTGCGTGTATCTTCTGTCACAAGCCTAATCACCTAAGCGAGCAAGTTCTTAAATACATATTTAACTTCAAAAGCACATGAAAAATTATACTGAAATCAGGTAAATTTTGCTGGATTGTGGTCTTATGATTCCAATAGTAAACTTAATTTTAAGGAACCTGAACTTCACCTGGGTTTTTTCTTAGAGAGGGGGGAAAACAAAAAGCATTCTTATCTCAACCCAGTTTCATTCCTCTGTGTGAGTAATGTATGTGGGGGAAAGTTCAGTGCTTGTTACTCTTCCTAATGCTCAGACTATTTTAGAGTGGACAAAAAAAGAAAAGAACCATTGCTGAATGAGACTCTGTGTCTGTTGCTTAGGATGGCTCTCCTCTTGCTGTGGAAATACGTGTGAAAGCAAAAGAGACATCTGCGCCAAAGAGCCCAGTAACCCAGAAATTTCCTGTCCCATTCTTTCCTATAGAGAATGCAGGGATTTGGGAGCTCTCAAGACAAGCATGCATCTATATTCCCATGTAAGACAACTGTACAGCTGCCAGGATTGCAAGATGCCACAGAGTGTAATTTTTTCTCAGTCAAACTAGGAATGGATAATCCTGTCTTTTATTTATACATTAAAAATATATTTGAAAAAAAAATCCACTAGGTTGTCCATTAGATAGATGTAAACAAACACGTAGTAAATAAACATGTACATTTTTCTTTCCTAGGCTGTATAATTGTTCCATTGAAACAGAGAATTTGTGACAGTTTTTGCTGTAGTGCTTTATAATGCTTGCTCACACGCACCAAAAACACTACGAGAAAAGACTGGTGAGGGTGGGTGTTGTCTTTTTTTTCTGGTGATGATAGAAGGTTACATAAAACTGGAAGTAAACAGTTGTCTATCACTAAGGACAAAGATGTTTTTCTGCTGAGTGAACTTCAGACACAGTTAAACCAGAGCTGTGATACAGACTGGGATGAATGGTCGTAGGAGACCTATGGAATTACTGATGTAACACAGACTTTCCTGGCAGCTGTGGAAGTTAGAGACTGTATACCTATGGCTTTGCTCCCATTCGGTTTGAGAGCTGGCAGACATCCCATTTTTGTCCTGCACAGCACCCTGATGCCAGCTGTGGGTTGTCCTCTAGTGCAGCCACTGCTTTTCCTTGGGAGCACTGCTCTCTGGAAACAGTGCCTGTGCAAAAACTGACCAATTTACTTTTCTACTTTATCTTATTTCTTCAGCTGTGAAGAAATAGCAGCAAGTACAGGAAGGTTGTACCATGTGACATTTACCCTTTTACTGGGGAGCACTAGGACATTGCTTTCTGGATCCTGACTAGAGGTAAAACCTTATATGCAAGGTTGGCCAGAAGAACTCTTAGAATGCACCTTGTTGGACTAACCAAGGAAATATATTCCTCCTTTCTCCTTTCTTCTCCCTCCCCCTGCACCTTTTTCATTGTAAGGCAATGGTGGAAGGAAGCAAAGTGAAAGACAAGAATAAAAATAACAGATCAAGGAAGTTGATATGATCAGACTAAGCAACTGATTTTTCCCACTGTATTTAAAATCCATGCATTAAAAAATGTTGCAAGTGTAGGTGTGCAAACACTATGAGGCTGCACTGATGTGAACTGAGCTGCCCTGCTGTGACCTGCTGCCAGTGTCTGCGTGAGAACACTCCATCACTAGGGCCAGTTCAGTGACCAGTTCTGAGAAAACGGTGTTTTAAATAGCACCTTATTAATACCTTGTGCTTGTCTTCATAGTCTGAGGTTTTTTTCCTTTTCTTTTCTTGGCAGTAGATCTGCACATATTTTTGTTAAAGTGTACTTAGATTCTATGATGGAACTGTACCCTCCTACAGAAGTTAAAATCAGTCAGCTGAAGTTTTTGTGTGGAAAAAATAATAATCTTAGGTTCCAGTCTTACAACTGGATTCATGCAGGATGACCTGTGGCACAGCTGGAAATTCCCTGAAGCTTAAGGAAAATCTTTACACAAACAAGTATCTGACTGAAAATTCAAGACCTTGTATGTTTTGTCACTTACTCTTAAGACCAGAGCTGTAATCAAATGTCTTGCTATTTGAAAAGGAGCATATTTAAAATTCAGTCATTTATCCTTAATGGAATATCTATTAATTTTTTAATTAGAATTAAATATCAGCCTTTCCTCATGTACGTACTGAAGCAAACACGTACGTTCAGAAAGACAAAAAGAGGATAAAGAAATTTGCTGTATATTGGCTTGGGATCATTTGTATCAACTGAAGTACAACTAAAAAGATTCCTTCTGCCATGTCTCCAAGAAGCAGGCATGAATAGAAACATGAATAGCAGGCATCCGATAGAAACATCTGTGACTGGAAAATGTGCTATGCTCTGGCCAAGCTGTCACTGCAGAGTGAAATATGGGGTAAGTGAAAGTACTGCCCGGAAAAGCGAGTGGTAGTAAAGCTATACAGATGTGTGAGAGAGGGTTCTCTTCTGCTCAGTGATACCTCCTGCCAGGGTAGGCCAGGGAAAGAGAGGAGAGGACAGTAAATGCTCAGGGTTGAAAGGAAAATAAGGGAAAGAGAAGGAAATCAAGTGGCAAGTGAGGGACTGCAAAAAACACTATGGAAAAAAAAGACAAAAAATGTTTTGTCAGCATTCAGGTTTTTTTCTTACATTTCTCACAACACATTGCTAAGTCACCCTGATATGTCAGCCAGCCAGCTGGCACCCTGTCCTGCAGTATGCTAGCTGACAAAAAGAGGAGTGCAATGCATTTTAGGAATGGCTGAACCAAGCACAGTATCTGTATGCAAAACTATAAGGTCACCTCCAAGAGCTCATTTAGTCTACAAGTTAAACAAATGTAACTGATGTTCCTTCAGATGTATGACTGTTTGAGATGGCCAGCACCAATTTCCCACTAATCTGACAATATATTTCTGGTCAATTCATTCTGAGAGGGCTAAAATCTGCATTGCTTATTCTGCTTGTGTAGATAAGATCCTGTTAAGACCCTGCTACCTGTTTAGATTTGGGCTGTGAGGAGGTCAAAAGGGTGATCTGTGAAAATAAAGGCTGGTCAGCCTCTCTTCAAACAATTCCCCTGTTTATACACAGTAAGTGAATGAGCACACGGTAGAAGTGCAGAGTGGGTAAGCTGGAAGTTCTCCTAGTTCTTTCACAGATTAAGATATTAAACTGAATTAGAAAATAACACACTGAAAAGATTTAAAGGAAATATGCATTATACAATGCATAGTTCCAGTCTTTGGCACTCACTGAGACTGGGAACCAAACTGCATTCAAAACCAGAATCAAGGATTTATAAAGAGTGAGAACAATGAGTTAGGCATGGTAAAAACTCATCTGCAATTAATAAAAAACAGTATTCAGCAGGACATGTGGCAACTGCAACTCATAAAACAATGTGACAAAGATACACTTTATGATTTTACATCCATTAAAAGATTTTTAAATATTTCTTGAAGTATCTGGTTAGTCATTGCTCTTCACTAAGAGTGATCCCTCTTTTGAGGCTGTTTCTGTCTAACAGTCTGAGGAAAGGTGCTGGGTCTCTCCAGACTCTTGGCAGTATTGGCAGAACCTGCACAGCTGTTGTTACTCTGATGGTGGAAGATGAAGACTCTATGGAGAGGGTTGGAAACATGGATCAAGAGTGCAGGATTCCATGGGAACATAGTTGCAGGCAAAGATGAGCTACTGAAGGACTTGGTGAAAGCCAAGATGCTCACAGGAAGAGGACACTGACAATTACGCTAGTGTTGGGGGAGAGACAGAAGAGGACAGAATCAGAGTAAGGGAGAGATCTGAACTTAAGTGGCATTGTGCTGCAGGCGTGCTGCTATTTTAGTCAGTCTCCTGGAACTGCAGGGTTATTTACTGGAAATCTAGCCTGAAAATGCATTCTTTGTGTAATGCTCCGAGTAGAAAGCCACCCCAAGGGATGTGAATTACCAAATACTGTAACATGATGGTGTAGAAGATAAACCCAAACAAACCGTGACTCTCAAAGGCATATAGCTAAATATTTATTTCAGAGTCAATTGAAAAAAAAAAAAGGATTTTCATCCAGCAAGAGCACACAGCATAACTACAGGTCTCACTTGGCTCTGCTGTTTGCTCATGCTGTATCCCCAGACAGGACAGATTCAATGTTTGTAGACTTGGGGTCTGCAGTGGGGTCAGTCCTGCCTGAGTCAGGTAACAGAAAGGGCACTTTCCACAGCACTTAACAGTGCAACACCTATTCAACACACATTATGGAAACCATAACCCAAGTTTATTAAAAAATTATGTGGAACAGACAGGATTTATAATTTACACTAGATTTACACAGATGCTTAATAATTAAAATTCCATTTAATTCTTCAACCAGTCTCAAATTATGGCTCCCTGGAATTCATCCAGTAGTAATGTGGCAAACGTGCCTTTCATGAATTTGAGACTTACCACAAATCAATCTGTTACTGACAAGCAAATTTTTGAACATTTGGGTTTCTTCAGGGAAGTTTCATGAACATTTATTCCTCTCATTGAATATGTTCAGTCATGAATAACCACAAGGATGCAAATGCAGTTATTTTTTGAGCGTGTAGTCCTCCTGAATGAATAAACATCCCAGCATTTATCTTCATCTGTGGACACCTTGATAACTGGTCTCTCCATTTTATTTTTTTATACTTCACAAACTTTGTGTGTTAGATAGCATGCTATGATAGCCTAACAGATTAATTAAAATTCTTGGCAACCAAAGGAACAGTAGTGCAAACTTCTATTTGTGTAACTTGCTATTTACACATGTAGAATTCTTGCTATAAAAGGCTGATTTTTTTGGCATAGCAGTTCAAAGATGAGCAGATTTCATGAATTTAACCATGGAAGTCTGTTATCAATTTTCTACATAAAAAATAAAAGGAGATACTAGGATCAGAGTCAGTTCCTCAACACTAGCTATGAGTTTTTGGTCACAAGCTTAATGTGTTTAACTGGCTGCCAAGGCAAGTCAGCTGTAAGTGGCAGTTACTAAGTTTCAATAATTTTGATTCTGACAAAAAGCTTTACAAAGATATGGCTGAGAGGATGGTGCATGGAAAAGGTTTTTTGATTAGTGTTATGAGTTTACAGAGACCCACAGGCTTTAGAGAGGTGAATGTCATGATCCCCACTTTACAGATGAGAAACAAGTTGCTGTTCTTGCATATGTTGTCATTATTAATGCAACCCTGAGGCACGAGACAATTTAGTGCAAAAAGAATGTTTCTCTAAGTGTCCTAGGTTTGGGGCCTGATTCATTTGCTATGAAGCAATCACTTCTGTCTTCCTGTTAGGACTGCTGCCATAGGGCCCCTGACGCTGCTGAATCACCCCCGCGTGCTCATACACACTGGTAATATTTATTAAATGGAACACTTATGTCAACAATCATTGCTTGGCAGTGGAGAATACATGGCAGGAGATAGCTTTAGTATCAAAAGAGTTGTTACCCAGCAGGATACATCACTGCTTGAAAACAGGAGTTTATGGCTATTGAGCTGGCTGTTTACTGATCAGCATCTAGAGAAAATACCTGGATTACTGATAAGGGGCCAATTGGTGTGTTAACATCCCACTCTACCCTACTTCTTTAAAGTTCTGCAGTTTGCTGCAATACTATCTAGAACGACAAGGTTCTGATATAAAATCAGAAGCAACTGCAAAACCACACGTACTGTTTTGGTTACTAATAGGAATACTAATAGGGCAGTACTAGAAAATGAAGACGTATTGGTGAACACAAAGAATAAGACACAGATGGGGCGTGCCTGTAAATCAAAAGAATTGCAAGCTGAAAGCAAGACAAGCTTTGTCAGAAACAGTGGGACTCGAGTGTCCAGGTTCCTAAGGTTCCTTTGAATTTTAGGGAAGAATGGAAAGTTTATTGCACTCATGTACTCATTCTGAGACCCAGCATCTCTTGGAGGCTTTGTGGGGAATAAGGAGTGCTCAGGTGTCTAAAAACCAAGAGCTACGGGATTTGGATCAGGATCTGTTTTTCAATCTTGTTGTCTAGGGAAAAAAGAAAGGGCCACAAACCACATCATTACCAACATTATAAATGGCTGTAGGTGAAGTTTCCTCTGGAAGCTCTGCTCTGTGCCGTAAACCAACATAACTTCCTGCTCAAAATTCCTTCTTTTCAAGAAGCCATGAAGCAGAGACAGACTGGAGAGAGAAAAGGCTGTTTTAGCTACTTTAGGGCTTGGGTTTCCATGAGGGAATTGGACTTTACTACAAAAGAAATGCTTTGTTTGAAGGGGGGAAAAAAATCCCCACACTCTCTTGGAACCTCACTCCTTGAATATGAAGCTGTTCTGTTCCTGTCATGCTAACTAAGCTTCAGTTTCTGTTTTGCAGTCCTTGAGTCACCAAGTGACGAGAGTCCAAGCTCGTCCACATACGCTGACATACTCTTCTGCTCTGTTTGCCTCCCACTTTGTTCCGCTGGATAAAGAATTGCTCTTTTGCTAGGAGGGAAGAATGTCAATGATTATGTGCAAGATGAATTCTGAACCTGCTTACTGGAGGTGCATGCTTTAAATATGAGCATTCTCTAACTAGAAGTCCTGGAACTGCCTTTTTTCTTTTTTTTTTTGTTTTTTTTTTCTTGGGCCTGCACTTGGAATTTGTGGAAGGAATCTCTGGGTACTCTAATCCAGACTCCCTACTCAGAGCTTTGCTTAGTAAGCATTACAAATATTTAATAGCATCCTGGCATTATAAGTAAGTGCATGTGAGAAAAAAATCCAACCAAACAAACCAAAAGATTCAGAGATGTCTTGTATAACTAATAGAGAGTTCAGTATAAAAAAAAAAATCCAGAAATACAGAATGTTCAGGAGCTTATGAGCATCCAGGTTCATCATTTAGATTCTGGATTGGATCGCTTTGTAGCTGCAAATCCAGTGTTGGGCTGGGCTCACACACCGAACAGTTTGCTCAGGCAGGTTCAAAGATCCTCTGGTCTGGAGCTGGGATCCAAATTACTTCCAAGAATAACTTACATTTACATTTTTTCCACTTGTCCTCCAAGGCCCTAACTATTCTGCTCTTGGCTTAGAAAATGTGAATGGACATCAAAGGGGATCTTCTATATTAACACAATGTGTATCAGTCCCTACATAAAAACAGAGAAGAAAACAGTCCTTTGTATGTTTTGAAACGATGATTTAAATTTTAGAGCAAATTCTCTGGATGTCACGGGCTGGTGCTGCTTACTGCTCCATGTAGCAATGAGAAATGAATGACTATCGTGTTATGTTTTCTCTGTCCTTATGTACCATAATTCAGGGTTTCAAACACCATTTCCTGAAGCTAGAAACCTAGCAGAATAGATGGGACAAAATCCAGAAACAACATACCAGCCATTATGAGCCATAGCTTTCTCTCAACATAGCTACATTTCTTCGGTTTTTATTCTAATTTTTAGCGTAGCCAGGCTGAGGTGATAGTGGTGAAGTGTTGTGAGACCGCAGAATTATTTTTCTTAGCTGCTAAGATATGGTGGGTATGTGTTAGGCAGAACATATATTCTTCCAGGCATGTCTCAAAGGGCCTGGTCGTAGAAGTGTTTACGTGGAAACCACAACTCCCTGAGGAAAACAAAATTAGGGAAGAAAATTTCTGTCTACTTGCTAGAATTTACTATAACCTCTGGCACCAGCTTATGTTCCAGAAAGAGCTTGATATTTTTTTTTATGATATATTATAAGCTAGAGAAAGGAGTGCATTGAAAGTACATAATCCTGTGCTAACCAGGGTTTCAGCTAGACTGCAGAAGGAGTGTTCTTCTGTTGGAATATATCCAACAGATCTGTACTCCTTTGGAGTATTGCTAACTGAAAGAAGACACACAATGAAGGCAGCAAAAAAAATACTCCAGGGAAGATGCATTTTAGCTGATGATGATTTGTCAGCCATCCTGCTGACATCAGTCAGGGCTATGCAGCTGCTTGAAGGATGGTTGGCTTAGGTGTCTTTGCACAAGGGAGGCCTCAAAACTTAGCCCCATCCCAGTTAGTTTTTTCCATGCTGTGGAAAGAAAGGAAGGGAGAGAGGAAATCTCTGCTTTTTCCTCCTCTCTCTGGATGATGTGTGTAGGATGAAACAATTCTCTCTGGAACTGGTAGGAAAGCACAGGCAGGAACAGATGTTCCTGAGAAGGTCCTGGATTTTAGGGAAGAGAGTGGTGAAGGGATATCTAATGCCTCCCCATCTCTCTGGGTACAACAGAGGAAATAAAGATTGAGCAGAGCTGCGTTCTGGTAGAACAACACTGGCATGATGGCAGTGGCAGTATTTCAAATAGTGAGCAGCAAGAGGCTTGACTGCAGTTACCAGAGGGTTACACACCTCAAATTCCCTTGGGCATTTTGTGTGTCCCTGTACCCATGGCACATTGTTTGCTGTCTCCCACTTTCCCCTCTGCTACAAAAAGAGAGCCCAATTCAGTTTACGTTTGTAATAAATTCCACATCTGAAGTGATGGGAAAAGACTTGAAGCCAACTACAAACAGAGGACTAAACTGAGATTCCTGTCCCAAGGGCCCAAGGAACACACTGTGAACAGCACATCTCACCACACTTGGCCTGCTGATCTTCCAGGGTTCTGAAACCTGAGCCTGGGTTGAGCTACAGCGGGACTTAGAGCCTGCATGCTGAGCAAGGACCTGCTCTCCTGAAGCCCCTTCTTTCTCTCATGGTTTTAATAAATTTTCAGTTCTATTTACAATTACAGCCCTCTTTTTCTTCCTGTCAGGTTCTCCCTCTCAATACACACAAATTAGTTTTACTTCTTAATGCCCGGGAATGCACAGTTATATCTGTATCTTTACATAGACAGGAAAGAAAAGGCCCAAGTAATAAAGCCCAAATCCACCTTGAAAGCTCAATTTCAACCAAAACATTAATTTAGCCATTAATAATGAGATCCTTAAGTCAGAAAATTTATATCAAGGTGAAGAGTCATTGTTCTTATTTTGTAAGAACTCATATGAATAATTTGAGTGGAGGTTCCATGCTTACAGAGAATTTTTAAAAAATTCAGGACAGTATATTTCCTCATGACAAGGTATAAAAGATAAATTTGTCTAACCAAAATATCAACAGGAGAGAATCTTTACAGGGGAAGGTATAAACTTGCTCTCAGCATGCAGAGCTCTGCGTTCCAATTCTTTATCTGACTGCTATAATCATAATGATAAAATAGAACCCAGGGAAGTCCGCATTCTATGAAAGAAACATTGTAGAATGCTGTTTCCTGGAGCTGGCTTCAAACCAGAATCTCTTGTGTGGGTGAGACTTTAAGGATTCCTTTAAACATGACTTGGACTGCAAGGCATCTGCAGAGCATTACTGCTCAGATCCCTGGACCACCACTTCTGCATATGGATGGCTTCAATGCATCTATCGGTTTTCTGACGGTTTTCTTTTCCACTGATTTAATGTTGTACCATCTTCTCTTCACCAAGGGAGTGGTTTCCTCATTTGTGATGTGGGAGCTTTTGCTAGTTTTGGAATTCCATCTTGGAAAAAACCCACATCAGTGTCTACAACATGTTGTTATAATTATGTCTGAACCAAAAATCATTTGCATTATCTAGTCAGAGGGGAGTTACTGCTTTGATCTGTGACTGAACTTTACAACTTGACTGGCCTGCTTTTTTATGCTGCTTTCTTATACTAAGAGCTTCTACTAGGAGAAGTAGAAGTTACCTGACATGGGATAAATGTTGATGGAGCTGACTGTATGTAAATTGGTCTTAGCAATTTATTTACGTGCACTTTGGGTCTTGACTCAGCCCCAGAAAAATGAGGCATTAAACTGCCCACACCACCACGTTCAGCTGCACGTTTGCAAGCAGGCTTCCTTTCCTAGGGTGTCTGCTTGAGCTATGGAAAGAATTCCCTGGCTGGCAGCAGCCTGGAAGGCAGCAGAAAAACACAGACCAGAGGCGCTCTCAGCTGCACAGCCCATGCAAGGGCTCTTCATCACAGAGTTAAAGTTCAGAGCCGCGAGGTTTCGCAACTGGGTTCACAGTGGGGACTGCTGTTGTTTACTTTAGGGAAAGATGGAGGCATGCAAGGGAGGAGGGAGCCACTCCCCCATGTACTCCCAACTGCTCGACACCCCGCTGCAGCCCTGTTCTCAGTGATTTATGCAGCTGCTGGATGGGGTCTGGTTTCAGGGGATGTGAGCTGCAGGAGCAGGTGGGACTCCCAGGCAAACACTCCAGACCCAGGACAAAACAGAAAGAGAAATCCGTCCTCTTCCCAGGGCAGTGAGGGATCTGACAAGGAAGTACTCTGTGAGCTTAACTTTCCCCTGTGACGCCAGCCCCAAGGATCCCTGCAAAGCCACCTGCCACTTCCAAGGTAATAGGAGCCCGTGTAAAAATTCAGGACAAGTCCAAAGTGTAAGAGCAAATGTTTCTGCTCTGCTCAACATCTAAGGCCATTAAGTGCAGTAATTTTTCTTTGTGTTAGAAGTTCTTTGTTTGGGTCTCTGTACATGCACATCCTTTCAACTCATCAACTGACATGCAGCACTTGCCAAGCTAGGATTTTAAATTACCTCCCACATTAGCTGTGGCATAAAGAGGGACAGGATGCTCTTTATTTACTGCCATTCTGGGGATTCTTCTCCAGGACTTGCTATGGATGTTTTTACAATTTAAAGTAATTTGTAATTTAAAGCCACAATACTCAGGCCAACGATAACAACAGTTTTTCTGTAGAGCTCTGTGGAAGTTCACATCCTCTGCTTTGTATTTTCCTTCTCCCTTGCCTGCACTTGATGTGTTCTGCCAGTAGGCTGACATCAGATGTAATTTTCAAAGAACAGAAACTTCTGAGATATTAATTTTACATGCTGTTTTTTTATACTGAAGTGTGTACACAGGGAGATCATTCAGGGGCAAAAGCTGTGTGGTTGAGGACAGGGCTGGGAAGAGCTGCCTTCCTGGGACTGAATCTAGCTTTTCTCAGTTCATGCCTTACTCCTCTGTGTGCCATTTAATAGTCTGTGGCAGGGACGATGTGCTGCCCACCTCAGACAGGGGCTGTGATGAAGGCCAACACAGATGGAAAGCCCTGTTGGGGTTAGTGGGACCCTCCCACACATTCCAGGTTTATAAAAAGATCTGGTATCAGTGGGTATCAGTTTCATCTCTTTAGAAGATATATATCATTATTCATCTTCCAGTTGGGTTATAACCTTTCTGTATGATACATTCCTTTAAAGATGGAGGTTGTGACTGTTTCTCTTGGAAGATGAAAGGTTATTGGAAGGAAGTCTGGACTCAGAAGAGGAGAAAGTGGGGGAAAAGTGTTTTAGACCACAATTTCAAAGTGACCTCATTAGCCCCTCTAAGTGAGTAGCTCTCCAAGTCATGGAAGTGACAGACCATAAGACACTACTACGTCAGGCCTGTCTGGCCTCCTGCATGCTTGGATATATTTTTCCCATGGCCTTCTTCGCACTCTTGCCAGGCCAAGATTTGTGTCTGTGAAAAGTTCTCAGGACAACTGGAGTCTCCTTTAGTGCAGCTCTGAGCTCCTCTCTGCTAAGTTTTGCTGATGCAGATGCTGAGAAAAGCTGGCATGAAGTTACTGAATGAACCTTGTGAAAGGAGAGAGGGACACTGAGCAATCTTCACCTGTGTGCAAACAGGAAGTGCAGCTCCTTTGGCTGCACTTTATGCTGAGGACATAAACTGTCAGCTTTATGTATTCATTTTTCTCATCTCTGTGCACAGGTACAGGTGGGTTTCTCACTCTAAACCACTTCAAAGAACTGAAATTCTTTTTTTCTCGTGGGTGATGCATACTTGGTAACTGGTCCCTATCAGTGGTTAAGAACTGTAACAGAGTTTTGAAAACTGTTTTGAAAACCATGTGTACATGTTATTCCGTTTTATCACTCCCTGCTGGCACCCTGCTCTCTAGCAAAGGGGATATGATGTTTGTAGCAGAGCCTGCAAAGCTGTGCTCAGCCCTGAGCTGTCTGCAGGAATCTACATACCTCCATGCCCATTTCTCTGTTCAAATGGGGAAATAACTGGGATACGGAGGGCAGAAAATCTCTGCCACCAAATAGCCCACATACGCATCATATCAGCTCTTGAGAAATAAAAATATACCCTGTTATTATCAAGTTATTATATAGCTGTTTTCAAGACTGCAACCTAAACGATGGGATCTCCACTTCCCTTTTTGTACAAGTGAGCTCCTGTCTCTTCTTGACGATACCTCAAAGAACTTAGTGCCAAAGAAGACTCGAAGGGGATTTGCCTGCCTTTGTTTTCCAAAATAAGAAACACCTTTTGGGAACTTAGGTTTGTGTTTGCATGCTGTCCACATCATGACTTTTTGCCCTTTGTCATCCCTCCCAAGTCAGGCAATTCCACAAGAAGCAGAAGTTCTTTGTAGGCATCTTCTGTGGGATAGGTGATTAGGTTGATGATTTTTGAATCAGTTCTTTGCATGCATCTGGATTTCCTAGTAGAATGCTGGTTTTCAAGTTGTGTATTTTGGGAAGGGAATATATAGCAACAGCCAATTAATAGTCATTTCAATGAACTAAGCACCTACCTTAAAAATTTTCAGTACTTAGTTACATCATGTGTAAGTAAACAGTTTTGAGATGATATTTCTAAACAGGTTCAGCAGTGTATAAGCCTGGTTGTTGAAATTGTTCTTAGTTTAGTTCAATGACCCTCAACAGCAGTTTTTGTTATTCTGGGCTGTAGGGTGATTATCTTTTCCTGCTAAGTTTGGAGTCCTTAGCATTCAGTTTGAAGAGGATAGTAATGTCTGTTTAAAGGACAGTCTCATCAAAAACAGATGAAAGAAAATAGGAAAGAGTGGTGATTATCGGAAGACTTTACATACTTGGGCCTTTGTCATGCTATGTCTGATTCCCATTTCTACATATACACTGTCAGAAACACAAATTGAAAATTTAAAAATGTTACTGCTTGGGAATTTCAAGGATAATATCTTCATTGAGTACCCCAGAAAATTAGGGCTTGCTTTACAGCTGAATTCCATTTTCGTTTTCCTGGCAAGAAACACACAAATCTGTTTTGCCTGTTTGCCAGGAAGAAAACAAAAATCTATAACCTCACCTTTACAGAAAATCCCTTACTACTCATCTGCTTCCATGTAACACAAGCCACTTGAACTCCTCTGATCAGTAATATAAAAATAGTGCTTGATTCATTCTAAAAGCATCTTTCCCTGGATTAATGCTTACTTTTCCCTTAGTGCCCATCCATCTGCTGGCCAGCCTGCTGCCTCCCTCCTGTGCCTCCCTGTCTGCTCTGCACGTCAAATGGTGCAGTGCCCCATTGGTCACTGGCTGTGTCAGCCTGGCATGGCACTGACCTGGGCAGGCAGGGAGGACACTATTGCTGGAGGACAAAGCGATATGTCCTTTTATAAATTGTTTTTTAGTATGCTGAAAGCTAGGATTAATAAGGGTTTAATTCTCTCCCTTGCTATATTCTGCATATAGCCAGTGATCTTGTACCTTTCTGATTTTTGCTTTCTATCTCTTGACATATACATGATCTCTGCAGTTGATCATCTCCACATCTTCTTCTGAGGCCTCATCATCCTAACTCTGTATTTCAGGATTTTCTTCAAGAAAAACACAAAAAGTAGGTCTTATCTCCTGCTACCTCCACGTATTTTAGTTCTGCAATTAAACTTGTTCTCACTGTTACTTGCTGAGACCAAGATGAACAGCACAACCAACACTTTCTGCTGTAGCTGAAGCCAAAGTATAAACAGAATATTTCCAAGGTTCCTAAGATTATGGGATAAACAATATGACCAATCAGGTCATTTCCAAATGGGCTATTTCCCATTTTTATTTTCAGAATTTTCCTTCCTTAACACAACAGAAATCTTGCTCTTGTTTGCTAGGCCAAGTTTCAAACAAATGCAGAGGTACAGATTGATCTAAATGATTTTAAACCAGCTCTTGTTAGTGTTAGCAGAGAAGTCCAGCCATGATGAACAGCCTGTGCTCCAGTGCTAGCAGGGGGAGCACAGCAGCAGTGTTTAAAGGCAAGTGCTCATCAGCTTTAGCTGGCAACCAACACCATAGTTCTGCTTAGAGTTTCCTTTGAACTTCAGGG
Source organism: Gymnorhina tibicen (assembly GCA_013399875.1). Taxonomy (NCBI): domain Eukaryota; kingdom Metazoa; phylum Chordata; class Aves; order Passeriformes; family Artamidae; genus Gymnorhina; species Gymnorhina tibicen. The sequence goes on along the minus strand of VXAZ01001324.1, from coordinate 2,843,110 downwards.
ATCAGGTGTGCTGAGACACACAAAGAGCATGAACATGAGTAATACTGATAGCAGTAAACATGAAGCATTTTAGTCGAGGACATATGCCAAACACGGCCTCAGAAGCACAGCCCAGGGTACAGTAATAATGTCTCAGCTTGTATAAAACATCTCTTCATTCAGATCTAATTCTGAATTGAAAACATTTAGGTCTGATATTTATACATGAACCATGAGACTGACACAAGTCAAGAGAAAAAACTGGTAAGGTTGTTCTTCAGTATGCTGCCAAAAGAGTATTTCATTCTGGATCACTGAGGCTCACAGTCTTCCGTAAGTGGTTCTAGGAAATGTGGACTGCGGCTCTTTCAGCTCACCAGAAATGCACAAGCAGCTTAGTGTGCATTTAGGGGGAGAAAAGGGAGTGAGGCCTACCTGGAGAATCACTATTACAAAGGCAGCTTCCACTTTACCTGCGGCATTTTTGTTTTATGCTAATTGATTTTATTTGAATAAAAAACTAATGTTAGACTCAGGGATGGTATCGTGATCATGCCATTCAAAGACAAAGAAAATATTTCTAACCCACATCAAGCTCCTTAAGTTCTCTTGACAACAGCAGCATAACCCTATATTTATCTAGCATTATTCAGACAGTATAGCTTTTAAGTAATCTATAACTTAACATTAGGAGGTAAACTCTTTCTAAATTATTGTGTTGAAGATGACACACTTTATTTATAGGAAGGTAATTTCTCTCTTTTTTTTTTTTAGTAAGCTTTTTGGTTTGTCTGTGATACCTGATCTGAGCCTTTATAGCATTCAAGCCTTAAGAATATTGATTGTTTTTTAACGTGGCTAAAACAATAGATTTGTAAGGGCAAACATGATGAATAGAAGTAATTTATTTTATGTACTTAGCTTAGAGTATTTGAACATAATATTTTAGATATTGCAAATGTTCACCTAAGTATGATTGTATTGTAACAAACACACATGCAAAAATTCTGTATGTCTGACCTATTTAGGCTCATTTCAAAGCTTGGTGGAAGACAAGGGAATTTCCATTGCCCTCAGTTAGACTTGGGCTTATTCATTACTGGTCATTTAGTGGAGTATGTGACTACATTTGTACACATGGTAACAAGTAAACTCCATGGGTGCTGCTTTATAATGACAAACCAACACATTTAGGATAACAGGGATTTGGATTACATCCTTTCTGGTGAATCAACAATACTGATCCTGATTTATGTGTTGCCTTAGAGTGGGTCTTTGGCTAAAAACATAAATAGTCTCACTCCTTCTAGTTGGCACAAGCTAATTAAATGCAATTTTCCTTTCTTCCAAGAAAGCCCAATAGTTAACTCTTTCCTGCCTAATCTCAAATCGACTACTGTATTCCTGAGCTCCAAATGAGGCTACTGCATAGCTGACAACCTGTGCAATGCTGTCAGGGTCATCTGGGACGGTTTCTGCAGACATAGCCTGTAATAAACCCCGAGAGTCTGTCTTGTAGCAGTGTCCCCCATACAGACATCTCCTGATGGGCTCTAGCACATGCTGAGCCAGCAAAGCCCAGTGGCCAGCCAGCCCTCTTCTGTTTGTAGCAAAAGAAAAGGGGGAAGCCTCTACATGTGCTTTCATGTCACCCTTTTATAAACTTGCCAGATTAATACTAGCAGCTGAGGAAATAGTGGTCAGCTCACGATCCAGGGAGGGATCTTGCACACTACTAACACAGACCTTGAAGCAGAATTACAGCTAAGGCGGAGATGGGTGGAAACAAATACACTCCAAAAAGCTGTGCCATCTTGAAACTGCAAGTTCCTTGCAGACTCTGGTTTTCACTTGTGGTTTGCTCTTCATATAAATGAAGGAAGAAATATCTGTCCATGATGCTGAGGCTTGCAGTATCTGCATTCAAGATCCAAGGACTTGTTTGCCTGATCATCCCTCAGAGAGGAAGCTCCCTCTTACTACCAGCTTTGATGTCACAAGTCACATCACTAGATTTAGAAGACAGTCTGTTGAGCTATATGCAGGAAAGGATTATGATATAAGAACACAAGTGGCTGCTTTGGGCTTCGTGGTTTTGGGGACTCTGCAGTTCACTCTGTGACAGTGCAAGGCAGCCTGTTCCGTTTGCTGACAAGAGTGCTCTCAGCAGAAGTAGCTGCTCCCCAGACCTCTACAAATTGAAAGGCCAGATTTAGCCATGCTGTTTCTTAAAAGTGACATAGCCACAGGAATGGATTTGTGACAAGATGGGAAAAGAACAAATCCCACCATAAAAGAACAACAATGAAAGGCCCTAAGGGGGGAAAAAATGAATTCCAGAGTGGGCTGATGTGCTTACGCAAGACAATTTACACAATCACAGCATTGTACAAAGAAACAAAGATATGGCCTTGGGGAAGCCACTGCCATTTTGTAAGTAATAGTTAAAAAATGCTTGCACTGACTGGACCAAGAAATGCCTGTAGAGGCAGGGGGCCTAATAAGGAGCAGCAGGCAGCACCCCAGTGGGTAAACAAAAAGACATGGCTCCCTGAGCACGAGGCTGGCCCCTCGTACACACAAGGGCTTTATGCAGAGTTGCATGCTCTGGCTGTACCTCCGAGCTGGGCAGCCTCGCACCCGTCTTCATGTAAATTCTTCTGGGCTGGACATATTCTCAGAGATGCACGAGAACAAGGGGTTTCACAGCAAGAGCTTCCATCCTCACTTTACATTATTGTCTGCGTCTCCGGTGCGCTGGGAACTCAGCATGCTCAGCTGTGTTTTTAGAGCAAGTTCCTCCAGCATGGCTTCTTTGTTCCTGTTCTGCTCCAATCTGCTTGTATTTAGGCTTCCCCGGCAGGGTGGGAAAACTCCACAAGTGTCAGTAAAAATTAGGTTTTGTTTTCGTCTTTCAAGCTAAGAATATAGAAATGCTAAAAAGTGCTTTGGCAATCAAGTGTTGTGGGAAAAAGGTGCTTCTGCAGCTAGAAATATAAATTATTGGTGACTGATTTGGAAATTTGGTAGCTGACATTTAAAACAAGCAGTACTTCCCCAAGGTCATTGAAGCAGAGTGCCTGACTGGATGAAGTGGCTTTAAAGTGCTAACCAAGTTTCCAAAATGTTGGAGATGAGGATTTCAGATCATGGGAATTCTAGTTTGCTGAGGTGACTTATTTGTGTTTGTGTAAGCATAGATTAGGATGTAAGCAAAAAGTTATTTTTATAAAGCAACAAATAAAATTTGGGAAAATAATCCATAAAGAAAAAACCAAAAAAAACAGGTTTTCTAAAGGAGCCTTAATGTATCAAGTACTCAGCTTCATAAAAGAAGTTAGATTTGGTGGCAAAATCCCAATCTAGATGATGTTTTGCTAGTAAATCAGTAAATATCCTATAGATTTCAGAAGCAGAATGACCCTTCTGTAGATACATCAAACACAAGTTCCAAGGGAGTAAAGAATTACTGTGAGCAGTTTCAAGTGAAGATTATCAGGCTGCTATAAAATAAGTGGTGGTAGGTATTGCTACTCATCTTCTTCCTAGTATTAGATGTGAGAGTTCAGTTTAAATGTCTAAGAAGAAAATTCCTAACAGTAAGGTATGGCTGTCAGGTTAGGAAATGGCAGACACACCACTCTTTCAGCTGTCTGAAGTCAGACTGCAGAGAACACTTGAGAATATACAGCCTGAAACGCAGCAGCATCAGCTGAAGAAATGGCAAGGCTAACTCAACAGGCTGTTCCATTTTGGGCTGTGACTGTTGCTTCCTCCAAGCTTCCATCACCATCCTTCCTCTCCATTCTGCTCAGACTTTCACTCGTAGCTAGAGCTGTGTAAATATCTACTACAGTCAACTAATGTGTAATTTCATGTGCCTCTACTTCCTGATTTCTTCATTTTCTAGTCAGAATAGACAAAGAATTGCCAAAGATGACACAACAATCCTTTTCATGTCCCTAGCTGGACAAGCTGTAAAGCTGTGCTTCAGTTTCCAAGTCAGTAGGTTCAGCATCAGAGAAGAGCAAACCATCTTGGCACAGATGTGCAGGTTAGGGGGGATTTAGGTCTGTGGCAATGTAAAAGGGACCATTACCTTAACGCTACCTACAGCATTTCAGATAGGTATACTTATGGATTCTTAGGTGCCTATGCAGTTTTCCAACAGCTCTCAATTTAGCAAGTGTCTAAATTTAAGCCACCACTTTGCCACAGTGTCATCTTCAGCAAAGAATTTGCTGGCACAGTGCACTATATGAGGAAGAGCCCTGCTCTCCTGGTGCTTCAATCCCCATTATCTTTAGATTCTTCTGTACTAACAGGATAACACTCTTTTTCAAGTAAATTTAGCTAAAACCTTGAAAATGTTTCTTCTCCTCCACTGTGTTTTTTTTAAATAATATGGTAGACAGATACTCCTGTATGTGTGTCTGTGAGGTTATGCCAATTTGTTATTAGCCTGCCTGATAAGATACTCCAAATTGTACTAGTGAACAGCGATTACAAATGGTTGTTTTGTCTCATTTTTTGTTTCAGTTGAATATAAATCTCCTAGGATCAAAGGGCTCTATAATCAGAAAGATGTTATGAAAGAAATGTTTCCATCTCCTCCTGCCACGTGCCTTAAGGCTACAAAAGCAGTTCTCTTTCAACCCTGAAAAGAAATAGTAATAAAAAAGCAAACCACCAATTAGAATTTGGAATTGTCTTCAGTGTGAAACTTCATCGCCAAGTCATGTAAAATGGGACAGCAAGAGGGGGAAAACACTGCTGTAGGGAAAGACTGTGCTAATCTAGATGACTGAGGTGATCTCTTGCAGAATTTCTAGGGGTCTGCTGCACAGTAGACCAGCAGTAAATCCAGGAGGTTGTTGCTTTAGCTGAACCATGAATATGTTGAAACAGATTATGTCCTCTGAAATGAATGTTTTTGGGGGTTGCAACTGTTTGTAATTCTGTAATAAGAATTTCAGGTTTGTGTATAAACAATGGGAAAAGTGAAATAAGCAAAGCAAACTAGTATTTTACTTACTTTTGAGAATTCTTTTGTAAAACTTGATGTTTACATGACAGTTAGCACTGTCCTCCTGCCATAAGATATTGAAAAGGCAGGAAATGAACTGTGCAGTCATTTACACCCCATGAAAAGACATCTGATAGCTTAGAGAGATTTCTTGGTTTCCCTACTGACTTGTTTCTAATGTAAGCTTGCTGTCTTTATATTCTGGTCATGTACAGAGTCAAGCAAATGGAGCACTGGGAATAAAAAAAGATAAACTGTAGGGCCAAATCCATTCTAATGTAGCTTCACCACAGTTGGTGGAGTTAAGCCAGGAGATAATTTGTCCCAAAGATTTTGGAGCAATGAAGTACTAAAGTGAATCTTAATAGAGCATTAGAACTGACAGGAGTAGCAGGAATTTATTTGCAATTAACTTTCACTCAGAATATAAAGAAAAATGGGAAAAGGAAAACTTTCCAAAGCTGTAGTGAGCATGCAAAACCTCTGTCTTCTCTAAAAAGGAAGCTGGCCTTTCCCATAGGTCTCCATAAACATAACTCCCTACAAATATACACTGTTATCTCCTGGTTTTGATCTGCTCACTTGTCCAGTTAGGTCCATGCAACTGCTGACTTTTAAAGCTGAGTCCTTGCCAAAGCTGTCCGTGCTCTCTAAGTAAAACAAAACATCGCACATATAAAGAAAAAAAAACAAACGTGTTGCTGATGAAGACAATGATAGGAATGACCTACTAGGACAGATGCACACCCCATCACATAATAAATACATTGTTCCTGCATATGGTATGACATCACAGATGTGCCCAAACACACTTGATGATTTAGCACCTTTTGCTGTGAGATAAAACTGTGCCAGATTATGGCAGAAAACAATCCAGGCAGCTGAACTATGAAACGCTTTTCACAAAGACCACAAGCAAATAATTGAATAAAGTGTTCTGTTCTTTTCAATATTGCATGTTTGATTCTAAAGGACAACAGGTGCTCCATGATCAAAGATCTCCAATTACAAAGATGTATAGGATAGAGAAGCAACACTCTGGGGCAGTGGGAGTTGTGTGGTTTTTTCTCTGATTTTCTTTCTTCTGTTGTATCCTATCAAGGGGCTCTGGGTATTTAGTATAATTCCTTTCCACACAATCCAAGCCATCTTCTTTTCTAGAGTAAGGATGCAAGAAACTTTTGGTTAAGCCCATTCAAGGCTAGTAGTTAACCTGATATTCTTCACTTTGATCTGGGCTACGTTATTTCTCTTTTCTAATGCTCTTTGATAATGACAGAAATCTCAGAGTTTCAGATAAACTTTTCCAGGTTTGGATTCCTATTGAAAACATTTTAGGCCTGCTAAAGTGAATTGGATATATCTACATTAAAGACCACTCCAATAACCTCTAAAGAGAGTAACAACTGTACTAGCTAGAGATATTCGAGATCAAGTATAGTATTGCTAATGGAACTAAAAGTCATCTGAAATCTTAGTTTCTAAAACAGTACAAAAAGGCTTGTAAGGATACTTTCTGTGTGAAGGAAATTCATCAGTACTGAATTAAGAAGGCACTATGAAGAGTATTTGTCTCTGCTCTGAGGGTAGATGATGTTATGTACTCTTCAGACTGGGTTCATCACCATCTGTTCAGACTTAACACTCTTGTTACAGTGCAGTACCAAACTATGGAATTTCTCTCCATCCTACTCCTTTCCAGTTCTGTCCATTATGAACCTGGCTCTGAATGTGTGGAAGTTCTTTTGCTCTTGCTTGGTACAATAATTTGAGAGAAGCACAGACTTTGAGAACACCACCAACAGCATCAGTGAAAGTGACTGCTTTGGTGAGTCCATCTGAAGCCCAACACTGTGACCACTTTTCTGGTAACTGCTGCCCAGATCTGATTCCAGTCCTTAACTCCTCCTTTGGCATGCTGACAGTGATCAAGAACTATGTAGTATGATTTTGTGCTTGTCACAGGAACAAGCAAGGATCAACTGTTGACTTCATCTGGGCTAATGGTTTAATCATGGCAAGTACCTTTCTTCTACTATGAATGCAACAAACTGAGGTGCTAAGAAAACTGCAGTATTGTGTTCTTACCCAGTGGAATTTGCAAACTCTAGGAAAGGCTCTATAAAGACTTAAATGGGAATTAGTTATCTGTTTCTTGCTTGTTCATTTTCCTCTCCCTTTCCCCGTAACTTTGCTAGAAAGAAAACTTTGTTTCACCCTTCCCTTATTCTGGATCATATGGGTCAGAACAGGATCTTGTTGTGCATCTTGTTTTAATCAAAATAGGCAGCGATAGCACCAGCAAAGGAGCCTATTTTTATCATCTGAGAAACAGCTGTAGTTGAACCAAGAAATAAATTGCAGGCCAAATGAAATTTTAGTGGTCCCGAGTATGGTTATCACCTGTCTCCAGAACACATGCGATAGGTCCTCATACACATACACATGTTCTGGCGTGAGATTGATTAGGTGAGGACAACAGTCTAAGCCACACTGAAGAAAGACTGAAAGGCTCAGTTCATTCACCTTCTATTCCCTCCTATTCCTCATTCTAGAAAAAAACACAAGGTGTCTTACTACAAATCCCCCAAATTTCAGCTTTTGGTTTTGGCAGGTGGTTGCACTGAAAAAGTGTTTGCAGATAAACAGGGTGAGAGAGAAACCAGGCAGGCATGCTGGCACAAATGACCCTGTATTTAGAGTAATGCTGCAAATAGCCATAAACAGATTAGCTAAGAAGTTAATTGGAATAGTGTCATCTGAAAAATTGGGGGGAGGGGGAAGTGTGAGTTTAACTTTTTTTCTGATTGCTATCCATAGTCAAGATCATCTCCATTGTCCAAGGGAGGCTTCAGAGACCCTCTCTTCATTTGGGCAGAAGCAAAGCTTCCTGGTAAGAGGGCTAGAGAGATCCTTTCCCATTTACGCTTGTGTGTTCCATTATTCACTACATTATATGGAAGATAAATGCTCCAAAGAAGAAAGCTCTGGTATTAATAGTATCATTCACTATTTGTGAGAAGTTGTCTGTCACAACAGACCTGGCAGAGAAAATCATGGATAGAGGCAGTCTCTCCCCCAGTGAGTTCGTCCTCTAGACGATGACATAGACCAAGGTTCGGAAAACAACGTAGGGTTACTTTTGGGCTGAGGGTGTGTGGAGTACATTCTATCAGCTCTTTGTTAATGACTACAGTGGCTACATCAAGTCCCCACTCAAGTGAGCCACACTCTTCTGACATCAAGTGGGGAAGTTCTGGGGAAAAGCAGACAGTGGTGTTAAGGTAGTTTTGAAGGTTGGCTTCAAGGACAGCACATTCTTCTCCTTAATTCAAAGTCATCTCTTTTAAGAATGAGACTTCACTTTATGCTTTCAGTTTCTTCTTGTGAAGAAGGATTAAGCTGTATGTGAGGCTGCACGTTTACAGTGGCAAAAGGAGGTATGAGTTAAAAAACATTTAAACCTGAAAGTAACAGCTGGACATAGATAAAGTATGAGAACATGAATCTTTCAGGCTGTAGCTGAAGATCAAACGCACTGAGAGAAGTTGCTTTTTCCATCAGTATTTTCACATGGCTCTGCCTCCAGGCTTCAGGCAAGACCAGAAGCAAAAGTGCCAAAATATCATGAGAAAAGCTGCTCTTGCAAAATTTCTGGCCTGACCAGAAGTAGGAAAATCTCATGAAAGACTGTTCTCGTTTGCTTTCCAGCCCCGCTTGGCACGTCCAGGAGGCTAAACCAGGTTCCCCTTGGTTTTGAACCGTATTTGAATTCTTCTTTGGTTTCTCATGTCTTTTGTAAACAGTACTCTGTAAACCTGTGGTATGTCAGCTGTGCTGACTTGACACACTGATCCCCAGACCGGTGCAGACCAGCAGTGATTAAGTGTTTTTCAACCTAGGCTAAAAATTATTTATCATTTACTACTAAGCGGCGATCCTGAGCCTATTGCGGTGGGAGCTATACAAAATTATAGAAAAATACTGTGGCCACAAGAGCTGACTCTAGTAGGTAAGATGGGATTTTGCCACAGTTCCCCATCCATAAAACATGGACATACAGTATTGCTAATATCACTGCCACAAGTGTATACAATTAGTCAGCACTCAACCTACATCTTTTTGAATCTCAATCCAGACCTTAAACCACAAGACCATTCTCTCACTTCCAAATCAATGTGTTACACACTACAAGTCTAAATGCAAACAAAAATATCTGAAAAGAATGTTGTGCAGGAAACTGGCTGGGATTCAGTCTGTTGCCTCAGTGAGTCTGCAGTCAGCCTGACTCTGACCATGTAGGCTTATATGTTCTATTGTTGTGCCTGTGGTAGACAGTAAGCAGAACTGATTTTAAGGTCAACATGCACAGCATCTGGGCTTACTGAAAGAAAAAAAAAATCTAACTCTCACATTCTGAAACTAGTAAAACTAATGATGACCTACAGAAGAAAAAGATGTATTTTTAAAATACATGATTTAGAGAATACATGACTATAAAGTTGAGTACTGTAACTACCAAACAAAGGAAAGAAAGTTGGGAGAGCTTGCTGACTCAGCAAGCCTCTGCAGAATCAAGTTCTCCAGGAATTTTTCCATTAATTTAGTGTCAGTTACTAAAAGCCATATACTTTTGTTCACTTTAGAACTTGCTATTTCAGTTGCTACAATGTAATTGACGTAAGCATGTACTTCTCATTAAACAATCCCCTCCTCCATGAAATAAGCAATTTGATTGATTTCAATGAACTACAGGCACACGGTCCAGTTTCTCTTTATATTAAAGAAATGAGACAAAACCCCCATGCTATTTTCAACCTATATTTTACAGTTATGACATGTAGCCAATAGCAACATGTTGCACTGAAGGTCCAGGGACACACACATTTGCCAAAGAGGACCTGGCTAGGATTTTGAATTCATTTTCATGAATTCCCCGGAGAGAATCTGTGGGGTACTGCAGTGCCCTAGGGCAAACTGGTACAGCCAAAGAATATATTTCTGACTGTGCTAGAAAGATGCCCCATGCAAAGTCCATTAGGCAGAACAAACACAGTTCTGTTTTACACGATACGAATGGATTCTAAGGGCACATTACCGCCTTCTCGTAAAAAAGGATCTTCTTTGTGATTGAAATTCCTGAGCACAGTGCACACTGCAGCTAAACTGGGGAGGTCTGCACACAATCTCTCTGTTGTATTTCTGTGGTGAGTATGTGGTACTGCAGAAGACAATAGCAGATAGGACAGTTCAGTCCTCACTGAACAGTGCATGGGATTATCTTTCAATCTATATTTTTATAACTTAGCAGAATTGAACTGTCTAGGATTTAATACATGAAGCAGTATCAAAGAGCAGCTTCTGGACCAAAAGTATTTAGAAGTAGTCCATTATTTGGCCTAAAGATGCTGTGATGCAGAGCTTCACACTGATACAGTACAAAGACAAAGCATTACTAGTGGATGTTGTGTCCAAGCTGCCGTAAGACCAGAGCTGTCATAGAAAACCTGATGTATTTTAGGAAGGTTTCCAACTTTTATTTTCTGTATTTATTTTGTATAAAGCAGTTGTCTCTTCCACTACTAATATTAGTTAATAAATAATAGTCAAGAAAACTCACTTTCTAGTTTTCCCATCCCTGTGAGACCAGGCACCTTTGTGACTATGTAGAAGAACAGTGCCTAGCAGAGTGAATCCAAGACAAGTGACCATACTATAAATTGCTAGTAGTCTTGCTGCACTTCTGGATAATGGAGGACAGTGGCTGCAACTTGTTAAAAAAAAAAGGGGTGATTAGATTTTGTTAGCTGACCAATGCATTCCTCAGGGTACCACTACGTTTTTCATTTCATCTAGTGCCTGAGAATTACAACTTTCCTCCAAAGAAGTACCAAATTAAGATCTAACTTTGATTGCAAAATAACAAACAATTGCCTCCCAGAATTTCTCTTCTCTGTTGGTTAACCATCCCCAAGTGCTTTAAGCACATATTCTCTGAACTAGCAGAGTTTTGATTGAGGAATATTTTCCATAGATCCATCATGGTTATCCGCCAGCTGTGCTGGTTTTCTTTCCAGAAGTACACAATTAACTACAACTACATGACCACTACTAAAACAAATTACTATTTGCTATATGTTTAACTTCTCTTTCTTGGGTAGCCCTCTCAAAAGTGAAACAGTGTTAGTTAAAGGTGAGAAAATGATGAAGACATAAATATGAGTCACCACCATGATACAACTCTCTCACTAAAAAGATGTACCAAAAGCAGGGAAGTTCAGTGTAACTACTAGTTCTTATTCTTTTCTAGTCCTTAGTTCCTGTCTTAGCTAGCTTAAGCCACAGCTCTGAAAATATAAAGCTGAAAGGGAAATCAGGGCTGGGCTGATTTAATAGTGAGACAGAAATTAGAACAGTGACAACAACTTACACTGGCATTTAGGAACCATTAGTTTGAGTGATGATGTATATTTATGCATGTAGAAGGGGTTCAGGATTGATTTGTAGGCCCTAGAAATGATTTACTGGCCTTAGAGCAAGCCCACAAAGTGTGATTGAAAGTGTAGGAAGCAAATGGGGAGGGAGAAAAAGTACTTCAGAGAAACTTCCGTACCAGAAAAACAAAATGACTAGCATCACAAATTCAGACATCATTGGGCAATCATGAAAGCCAGTTAAATAACTTTTCTCCAAAATTATCTGAATTTTAAAAAAGAGTTCATAAAATAATATTTGCATTTATTTCCAAGCTTCTATTAGTTTGATAAAACAGAAGCTATGCTGTTTCAACTGGGGGTTTTTTTATGTTTTGTGCTTTTCATCGACGCACAAAAAATTTGTAATTTTTCATCAAAAATAATTTTGAAGTGCTGTTCTTCTAAAACCTTTTCTTTCCTAGGGCTTTTATCTATTAGTCTTTATAGATAAACATTTAAGATGTGATATTACCTGCTTGTAATTACACAATATTCCTATAGGGCAGGGGATCATAAGTAGAATCATAATTACACCAATACAAACAATTATATAGATTGGGCTCAAAGCCAAACATTCAAAATTAGAAAGGCTTTTATATTTTGGAAAAATACTAGAACAGCATTGAGTCTTATCATAGTGATGACTTAGTAATTCAGTGTCACAAATTCAGCATTCCCTGAATCAGCCCCATAGGTGAATTGGTTGTAACGAGTGCTTTTCAGGGTCAAAAGCAGTTTAGGGGTGAGTTGAATCTGAAAATAAAAATTCATTGTTTTTAATATGTGGCTGCTGAAGCAAACCCGTCTTTTGTTTCACTTTGATATTATTACATGGACATGCAGCCAAAAAGAGGACTGTAGGCAGTAAGGACTATTAAATCTGAGCAGTGCATGGGATGTGGTAAATACTGAAGAGATCAGCTAACTGATACAGTGATCTCAATCACTGCAGAAGTGGCACAGGACCTTGTTTTAGCATAGGCAAACTGAAGGGCTACAGCTTGATACAAAAATAGAGGTTTCTTATGTGAGTGATTCAGTATCAGCTAAACTTGAGTTTCCAGCATGACACTATGAAAAAAATTACCTTTTCCTTCATCACTGATGATCATGTGCACTACAGCACTAGTTTTTTTGGTTTGGTTGTTTCTAATCAAGGCTAGTCATTAAAAAGAAAAAGAAAAGGCTGCTCTAATTTAGTTCTCTGAGCAATTAGGTCAGCTGTGCAGAAACAAGCAGAAAGTTTACTACTTCCAAGGATCTAAGTGGGTAGTAAAATGCTGGGAACAGAGCATGCATCTGTCGCAGGCCAGCTCTGCAGCACTGCCTAACATCTGAGCCAAGGGTCTTGGTGTCAGCTGAGATGCAGGTATTCAAAACTTGTATTGCCAGCCTTGGATCAGAAAGAAGCAGATAGGTTTCTAGGGAGTGGCACTGGACAAAAGGAGAAATGTTTGGTTTATGTGGAAATGCATGGAAAAGTACAAGGTACAGTAATTGTTCAAGGAAGTTGTCTTGCCCCTTCTGACAACTCAGGATTGGCATAATCATTGTGATTTTAAGTTCTTTCCATCACATGAACATGACAGCTATATGAAGTCAGAGTGCCACACCAACTGAAATTCTCAGCTAACAGTATCTTCTGGCTTTTCCTGTTTGATGCTGTGGACCAGATAATCCAGTATTGCAAACAGATGCATCCTAACAGACTTGAACAGAATCACACTCATTTGCCTTTGAGGGCTGACCATGTTGGGCTTGCCTGCCTTGACCTTTAAAGCTTAACACACAAAACACTGCTGCAAGTTGAGGAGAAGTGGTGAGGTAAAACCCAGCAAAGATGGAGAAGAAACAGTGAAGATCTTTAAAATCTTGGTCCCGTAGTTATGTTTAAAAAGGAGAACTAATAGCAAACTGTCTAACTGCAACACAAAATCTGCAGTGCAAAGAATATTCTCTGTCAAGAAGCTGATGAAAATACTAAAGCCAGTGCAGATATTCTGACTTAAAATGGAGTTCTACTTTAGTTTCTCTTTCTTTCCATTCTCTCTCATTAAATTGGAACAGAGAAAATGGTATTTGAGGTGGTCAAAATGTGTACTTTATATAATTGTTTCTGCATGTGTTCATCCAATGCATTCAGAGCTTCATCATCCCCAGCATCTGAAATGCACTGCCTGCCTCAAGAGAAGTTTCCGTGTCAACTACTTAGATGGGCAAAGTTCTCTCAATTCATTGACTTGACTGTTTTTTTCCCAGAGTGTATTTGAGGGGAAAAAGCTGCTTTTCACAGTCATGATTATCTATCATGACTATAGCTCTTACTTTCTATTTTATGGGACTGGTAGGATGGTAGCTCTGAAGAAGCTGCTTCCAGAAGTGGAAATTGCATGCTGCAATGCATGCAACCCTAATTCTCTACATGACAGTGCACTGTGTCATGGAAAGTGCAACTGTTTTAAGCACAGAGTTTAGGTCCAAGTGACTTATAATATCCTATGAATCACATATTCTAGCATCCACCTTGTTAGACTTTAGATCTCAGGTGGCAAAAAGGTGGCCACCCCATCTTCCCTCACACTGAAAATCTCTTCAGCATGACTAATACTTAATTCAAAAGGCTCCCCCAGAGTCTGTCTTGTGTAGCTGATATGTAGCATGGGAGAGATTAAAGAAGACAGAGTTAGACACTTTTCACTGGTATCCAGTGGCAGAGGAGATCTGATCCAAAAGGCAATGGGCACGAACTGAAATACCAGAAATTCCCTTTAAATACAAGAAGAGCTGTTTTAGGGTGACTGAGTACAGACACAGGATGCCCAAAGGGGTTGTGGTGCCTTTATCCTTGGAGATACTCAACACCTGAGTAGTATTGGGCAGGGGGTTGGATTAGCTGATCTGCCCAGATCCCTGCCAACCTCAGCAGGTTTGCTGTTTTTGTGATTTAATATTCCAGAGTCATGTGGAAGGTCTCCTGTAAAGTTCCTGTATTTTGAAGAGTAACAGGCAGAATAAAAGTGGTATTCAGTAAGAAAAGTGTGGGGAGGTTTGCAAACACCAGGGGGTTTTCAGCTTTATAAGTTTAATATGGATGTGCTGAGCACCTCATTTCTTGATTTATATATGAATGCAAAAGTACATTAGACTAGATTTTGAAGAGGACTGAGTGCACGACAATTTCTTTTTTAAATACCTACAGATCTTTAGTGGATTGTTTTCAGCTGTCTTCACTTTATACAAAAATTTGAGCAAACGTATTTCCTGGTCCCATATTTCTGGAAAACTAAAAATGCTATTTTTGTTGTAAAGAACAGTATCATATGAATTTAGTAACCAGCCATAGTTAAGCAAAAAACCTGAATGTCAGAATTCTGGTAACCCAACTGCAAGTTAAAAATGTACCAGACTGTTCAGATCCAACTAAAACCAGACTCCCACAAATTGATCATAAATGAAATGAAAACAGACTATTTCGATCTACAGGCTAGATGTTTAGTTCTACCTGTATGAAGTGATGCTACATTAGCAGAAAAGGTTCAGCTTTTTGTGGTGGAATACCAGTTGTTCCAGTTCTCTATTCTGTGGGATGTTTATCTGATCAGTCCACATTATTTTCTCCAACAGAAAACCAGGGAGTCAGGGAGTGCTTAAAAGAAAAATCAGCTGACAGATGATCTGTCTTCTGGACATGTACAGTATGGTACTTTTTACAGTGTCCAAATTCAGTTATTTATCTCTACCTTAAGTAAGAAGGAATCAGGAATTTTAATTTTTTTTTAAAGAATCAGTAGGGCATAAATCAACTTTACAAGGAGGCAGTGAATATTTACTGCTGGTTATTCAACTGCTGGCTAAGTCTGACATGGCATCCTAAGAAAACCTAGTCTGGGCTTCTTCAAGAACTTCAAATTGCTTTTTCATAGATCTGAAACTGTACACTTAACTAGTTCTGCTCACTGCACTTTGGCTATGTTCCTTGCTGTAACGTAACCATCCAAGGTATGCTAAAATATCTGGAGAAGAAACCACTGTGTCTTAACTTGCAAGATGTGCTAAGCAGATAAACAACATCTTTTCTAGAGTGATTAATAAAATGGCAGTGATGAATGACATGACAGCCACTGGAGATTAAAAGAAAATAATGGAAAAAAGGTTGAGTTTGGAAAAGCTAGATGAGGCTTGTGTTTCTGGGAACTGGATACAAGGAATATGAGAGCTGTGCTTTCCATTCCCCATTACATCTGTTTTGATGTGCTAAACATCCATTCTTCAGCTTCAATTCTCTCACACCAATGGAAGGCACCTCGGAAAGGAGACTGAATGGGTCAAAATATTGATCTTAGATACTCTGGAAGATAAATGAGGGATTCAACTTTAGCTGCTGGAAAAGGAGAGGAATTGATTGGGAAAGAATTTCAAGAATGGAGGTGAGATAAAGAGAAAGTATGACATGATGCAGAACATGGGGTCAGCAGGGTCAGACCCTCTGTATGTGCTCCAGTAATTCTGCTGGAGTGAGACAACAGCCTGTTTCTGAAAGCTGACCATCCAAAGTTGCTTTTGTCTGTCTTCAGTTCCTACTGAAACAAATAGGTTTTTTACACAGACAGAGATGGGAGCTAAAGTCCTTATTTAAGTAACCTTAGGGTGATGCTGCACAGTGCCTTCTGATTATTTTTCAACAGCTGGTAGTCTTCAGGCAACAGCTGTCTTCTCACTTCTCTCACTTCCCTGGCTCTTATCTCTACTAGCTTCTGCTTTTGGCCCTTATCAGACATCAAATGTATCAGGGGCTTGTAACAGAGAAGACTATGAGGCAGAAAGAAAAGACACGATAAGAAATGTTTATAGAAGAGTGATGCTTTCATAAGATATTGCTCTTCCTCATGTAAAAGAACGGCAAGGTCCAAGGGATTGCACTGAGGTGGTTTGCATCCTTCATGGAAAGGATCATTTAGCCTGCCCCCCTCTAGAGCAGTGACTGATGACAGCTCTGCCACTGGTCCCCATTGTGGTTTCTGTGCACAGCCATCCCGTTGAACCTCTGTGTACAACTACCAGAGGAACTGGTTAAAACAACACAGGCTCTAATGCACAGCCTGCATACTGCGCCCAGCTCTTAACCATCCATCATCACAAGTTAGGACCGTTGTGAACCGCAGCTCAGATAAGAGCAGCTCATGAATAATGAACAGCTTGATAACCTGGGCCAAATACATAGTAGTGAATGTGCACCTTCAAGTGCCTGTAGTTACAGAGCAGTTCCCTTTGTAGGAGGCACAAATTTCAATAGCTCTGTTCAGTCTGACAGCAGAGAGGTCTGGAGCCTTTGCAGATGCTAAACTATTCCTGAGCAGCATCCACGAGTAACTGTGCCATTTGATAGCTGCAAGATTTACTTCCATCATAACAGGTCTAATGACAGTGTTCCACGGAAAAGAATGCAATACTGAAAGACGTGAAGCTGTGGCATCTAAATCTACAGACTGCATCTCAGCAAGTAGGGTTACAGGACTTTTGCATCAGAAGTAGCCTGGCTAGTGGCCCGCAGCAGGGGCAGAACTTGCCCAGGTCTGCAAGTGCCATGGTCAGACAGATCTGGGACCCACTGAGAGGAGGCCACTTCTGTCGACCATTCTGCTTTCAGTCACAAAGGAAACTTCTTGCAGCAAAGCACCACTTTGTGACTCAGCTTAAGTCAAATATACTTGAAATGTGGAAAGCTTGCAATGCCTCATGTGCCTGCAGAAAGACGCCTCTCGGAGTCAAAACAAACCCTATGCATTCTACTGTTATTGGAAGTACAGAAGACACCACTTTTAATTATTCATTATTAATGAATTATTTCATTATTCAGTAATTCTTCAGTAGTAGCACTGACTTTGTGATACACTAGATCTGTTTAGGGCTCAGAGTAACTGGTAACATAATAACTCAATTTCTTCTCACTTTTCCACCAAGAATCTTGACTCGCTATCAATTTTACCTTCAAACCATCCCCCTGCTGCCCTCTGCTCTCTGAAAACACACTGAAATCTAAAGTTTCAGACATTCTAGGAATCTTTCCTGATTCTTTTTTTTCCATTCTCTGAGAAACATGATCCACCAGAAGGGTGGGAGAGCTTATTGTTTTTTCGTCTGACATCTGGATTTCATTAGCAGACTCATGCGTGCTGAATCAGGAATGGGAGCTCAGAAGAAAGCAGATGAGAGTTAAAATTACGTTAATGCTAAAAAAAAAAAATGCCCCCTTTTCTTCTCCAACTTTGCAAACAAACACAACATGCGAGTCATGTTGTGAGCTCAGCCATATTAGCTGTAGCCACTAATATTGGATGTATCGCACCTCAAGCAGCTAGGGAGGAGAACACTGTATTATTTACTTATATATGTCGGTATGTAAAAAGACCCCAATCAAACCAGTAGTTTCATGTTAATACCACTACTTTGCAGGTTTGTAGTGTCTCCTACCTTCTATTTAAATAAATTCAATATAGTATGAAAGGAAATAATTTATCACAAACCAACCACAAAATTATAGTCAAGACTTGCTGCTTAGGAGACTTCTGCAAACAACAGCAGCAAGAGAGACCACTTTTTAAAAAGCTTAACAGGAGTGTTAGCAGTGGCTGAAAAGTCAGACTGTTATTAATGAGCACAGCTTTCACTGCAGAACAGCAGAAATAGTAATACAAGCAGTAACTCTGTATCAGAGCTGTACACGGTGCTATGTTAACAACCTCTGGATGACTGAGAGAGCTCATCTTACTTGCTAAGGCTGATAGCTGCTGGCATACAATATCCACCTTTACAACCTGCTTTATCCTTCTTCTCCCTCCCAGTGTAGGACATCTGGCTCCCAGACCTCGACTGCCACACCATCTAGTCAGACAGCCCTGTCTTCTATGGGCTCCGAGAAAATGAGGGGACTCAAAGTATCACTTGTGTCTGAGTCACACAGAGAAAGAGGGATTGACGAGGAGCTTTTGGTCATCTTTTAGAAGATCTGATGAGTCTAGGATAAAGAATCCAGCAAAATTGCAAAATGGTAAAAAGCCGAGAGGGCAGAGTGATTACAGATATTTGAGAATACCTGAAAGAAAAAAAGCTGGAGAAAAACATGGAAGTCAGGCTTTGACACTCCCCTGCAAGTCACCTCAAGAAAAATTCATATAGCATTGAGACAGGTCTCTATGCCCTCTTGAGGGCCTCACCTACACATTTGAGGACCACATGACATCACATAGGATACAACTGTGTAATATACTTAAATTAGCCACAAATTGATAGAAATTTTGAGTCGCTAATGCAAAGGTGACTAGCACGCTGTAAAACTGCACTATGGTTAGTTTCCTATGTGTAACAGCACTCTATGCTACCTCAGGAGATATGGATACCACCTTTCCTAAGAGAGGTAGGTGCCTGTGGCAGGTGATATGCAGGTAAATACGTATTTCCCACCACACACCTCAGCACAGGGATGAGGCCCTTTATTTACACAAGTAATTCTTTTCAAAGAAACTGGACAATTCATGGGCTTGATTTGATTTTCCACTTTCTCATGTTTTGTGCAAACGCTTTGACCAGTGGCAAGTGCAGCACAAAAGCCACTGCAACCATTTTGATGCTGGTTTGCCCTCGCATAAAGTGTACAGAGAATCTGGCCTGGGGACACCTGACATAACACGAGAATTTTTTTAAATTATTTTTCAGAAAACTTATGAAGGCAGCAGTGAGGTTTGTCTTTTTGTTCTACTCTATCAAACCTTCTTAACTAGAGTTTACAGAAATCTGTTTTAAGTAGCAGAGCTCTAACTTGCTATCGAAGAAATAGAAAAATAAAGAAATACAAAATGCAGGTCTGGAATGACTGCTATTACATTTTGGTTTTTAAAACTATTTAAACCAAAGCCACCTTTCTACTTAAGTGATGAATCTCCTTTGATCTTCTAGGAAAGCCTTTTTGTTTTCCATTTATTTGAAAGAAGCCTTTCTCTTCCCCACTTTTTGCTCTTCTAATTTTTTCAACTGTGTAATAAGGAGTTTGGGAATAAGAGAAACAGGACTTCTATATAAAATCATCTCAGAAGCTATCTCTGCTCTCATGAAGCCTTCTGAGGGTCTCCTTTCCTTAAAGTGCCCATGTAAGACTGACAGGGTAGAGTTAGGGAGGGCTGGGTGTGCACTTGGGCTGGCTGTTCTTGGCTGCCAGGTGGTGTGAGCAGCCTGGCTCAGGTGCAAGTATTGATTTGCCTGGGCTGTTGCAGAGTTTTAACTATAGCTGCACACCTGCAATGTGGTTTAAAATTAGAAATGGACTTGAAACCAGTATTTTGTATGTGAAATCTTTGAACCTGGGAAACATTCAGGGTTACTCTGAACTCATGTCCAAGATTATATCTTGAGACTGTGTCAAAGATTAGTTGAAATGTGTTATTTCTCTGCAGAATGAAAAGAAGAATTATTTACAGGGCTCAATAACACAGAAGATCTCAAAAGGTGCTGCTGTACTCCTACGCACATTTTGCAGTCAGGGAATGAGTTAGAAACAAAGAGTAGCAAGTTTCTTGTGGAAAATCAGTCACAAATCTGAGGATAAACTAGTTATCAAGATTATGTCATTTCCAAAATGTCTGCTGTTGCTGCTAAAATCCCCAAATGTTTCAACTTAAGTGCCTGTATATGGGCTTTATTGCTTTAGCTAATAATTTGGCACTGACCAGGCTCTGAAATAAAAGGCTTATTCTTTGTTTTCTCTAATTACTATACAAACATTTTAGCTTTCCTGCCAAATGAAGGACTTTTGGAAGAAAATTGTCTTAAAACCTTTTTTCTCAATTTTTTTTTGTCTTAAAAAACAAGCCTCTACAAACCTGGGAAACACCTCCTTAAATAACAATCTTCCATCAGTAACATGGCTGATAATTTATAGCATAAAACATAAAATGTTAAGGAATGACGTTTACACTGTTTACCCCAAGCCTCATGTTTATGAGGCTGACATTCCCTATGTCAGTACAGCACAGACTTGTGTTCCTGATCCACGCAGTGCTGCCTTCTCTTCTGCTTCTCTCTCTCTCTCTCTCCCCCTCTCCCTCTCTCTCTCTCTCTCAGCCAGTCTGAAGGATATCTACAATCCTACCAGGCACAGATGACAATATGTACCTGTGAAACTCTGTTCACATCTCATAGGAGACCTTTCTATAGCTATGAAAGGAGCCATATCCAAATATATAAGGCTCCTTCTGCTTTTATTGATATAAGCCAGATACAGCAAAATCCCACCCGTATTTGTGCTATACCAGGGAAATGGAACAGGGATTAACTTCCATTTAGTATCTTAATTTCTTGAGGGAAGTGAGACAATGGGAGGGACAGGCAGGACTGACTGGTACATGCTGACAGCAGGAAAATAAGAGGGGCCCCCTGCGTTAGATTTGTGTCCTCACAATCTACTGACTGTCCCGGGACAACCAGGCAAGCAAGGAGGGGCTGAGCTGCCACTGTTGGCTGCTGCCAGCAGAAACTGCTGATCTGCCTTTAGCCATTTGCTCTTGTTCACTGCTTTTGCTGTTTGCCAGCTTCCTCCTCTGGACAGTAACTTAAAGGGAAAAGGGAGGGAGAGACACAGCCGTTCACGCCCCTGACAGTCACTTTCTCCTCAACAGCCAGAGCGTTTCCCATTTCCATGACACCATCCCAGCCTGTGCTCAGACACTGAAGGCCTTCTGTAACTGGGCATGTGGTTTATCAGAAAATACATCTTCATTTTGGAGAAACAGGGTAATAAGGTTCTGTTAAAAGTGGAAAAGGGAGTTGAAATATTTTTACATTTGGCAGATGTGAAAATTTTTGGAATTTCAAACCAGAAAGACCAAGATATAAATGTTCATTTGGGGTAAATTAAGCTTTTGAAACATTTCCAAACAAATTCTTGCAAAACAAATTCAAACCATTGCAAAGTTAAAAGCTTCCACTTCAGGTGTTTCCTTCAACTTTTGCTTTTTCAGCTGAACAGCTTGTTGAAACATATTTTCCTGGAGAAAATTCCTTTGGAAAAAAATGTTATTTGATTCGTTTTTTAAATATAGATTAAATGAAGCTACCTTATTACAGAAAGTGTTTGTGCATGGACATTTTGACAGGTGCTAAGTTTAGGGGGGCCTCTTTCTGTATTTGATGTTGTAATGCCTGTTTGCTTCTACTTTTATGTTTTAGCAGTACTGTATTTTGCAAGAGTATTTTATTTAAAAACACAGTGAGGAAGGGTTATGGTAGATATTAGAGCTGGGAGACAGATTTTGAAGAACAGTGATCTCTTATTGCAGAGCATGAAAATTTGGTTAATTTTCATAAATCACATTATGATTAAATTAGATGGGGACATTGGGAAGTCACCAAGTCCAACCTCCTGCTCAAAGCAGGACGAACATTGAGTTCATGTCAGGTTTACTATGACTTTGTCCAGTCAGATCTTGAACGCTTCCAAGTATGAATGGAAATTCTACAACCTGTATTTCCCACTAAACCAAAATACTTTTATGAAGTGAGAAAGCATGATTCACTTAATTTTCCATTATTCACTTCTTATCAGTGCAAATGAGGAATTGATAAACTAGTGTGGTTTGACCTGAGAGTTCTCTCTTTACCTTATCTATAAATCAGCTTGTGGAGGGCTGGAAACCAGACCCTACTTTCCCCCTGAAGAGGAATGCTCTCAGTACTAATTTCCAAGCTAAACACCTAATTATGGTTTATCAGGAGTTTTACTGCAAACTAAGCAAATACCAAATTGTTAGTAAACAGAGTTCAGATTTAGACCAATGCAATAGCTATGTTCAGTTTACTTCAAAGGAGTATATAAAAGTCTCTCAGTGACTTGCACAGGATTTGGACCTGGTTTATTGTGCAGGGTTTTTAAATATAAATTATGCGTGTTTAAGACAGTGAACTGTAATATTAGCATGCAGATATGCAACAGCAGAAACACAGCGCTGGGAGGTGCTTTGGGATGTTCTCCGCACTTGTCCCTGGACAGGATCACCAGTGCAAATCTTGATGTCTGTTTATCTACGCTGTTCTGAAAGCCCTCCAATGATCAAGAGCCTTCCCAGGCACTCTACTTCAAGGCCTCACAGTTAGAGCAGCCTAGCTGAAGCCCAGTACTGGACTCATTAGCTGTGGCTATGGAAAACACACTGTGCCCTTCATGTGAGGCTTTCTACATATTTGCAAAGTTCTAATGTGACTTTTTGTGGGAACAAACAACACTGGTTCTTCAGTCTTTCAACACAAGTCATGTTTCAGAGGCCCCAAATTGATTTTTCTCCTCTCTTACTTTACCCTGAATTTCTGTGCCCAACCTGGAGCCAGATGAGGCTTTATCAGTGCTGAAACCTTATTCAGTCTAAATGCCAGGTATCCTTATGGTTTTGCATTTAAACAGTACTCTTTTTCTGATATCCACCTTGTTGCCAGTTATCTTGAAACTACCTAGATAGTGAATATGCAAATGAGATTCAAAGGTGAATAAAAAGTAGTTGGAAAACCTCAATGAAATGAAATCCCATCTGTGGTGAATGATCCAACACCTGTCACACAGCCCATTGGCAACTATCACACAGGACCTGGGACTCTACTCCAGGGCCACTGCAAAGACCAAGCAAGCACTGCTCTCTTAGAGTATTTGCCTTTATCACCTCTGTTTGCATTGCACTTCCCACAGGGATAAAAAGAAACATTTGAACTTGTAGAAGTATAAAGACTGAACCACAGTAATAACAGCTTAGTCGTGGGCCCGAAGGAGGAGTTTGGTTTTGGCTGGACTTCCAGACTTTGGGGAATGTAATGTCAAGTAGCGTGCTAGACAGGAAAGGGGCACAGACACAGTTTACTGGGTATTTTCTGTTTCCTTTTTCACTATCTAACTGCTTGTCCTTTGGTATGTTAGGGTTCAGTATCTTCTTCTCAAGCCCTCAGTTTATCAAACAACTGGACATAAATGCCATGTACTATAGACACAGCTTTAAAACAGAGAACTTTGGGAGCATGCTCTCAAAACAGGGCTCTTCAAATCCCCTCTATTCACGTACAGCTGCCTGAGTTATTTGCCTCTGATAAATGGTTTGAATCCATGACATGTACAGTTTACTGAGAATTTCCAAGACGGTGCACAATGGGTATTTTTTGATCTTTCAGACTCTTAAACAGCTTACATTTCTGGAGGTAAGATGGACGTGACCAAATTAGAGCCCACTATACTTTGATTACAAGATTTCTGCAAGTCTTCACAACAGAAGTAGAAATTCTCTGAGAAAATATATTCAGCTAATCTCAGAAATGCTGAGAAAACTTGGCAGAGCTAAGTTCAAGCATATGAGAACAAAACATAACAGCCTGCAATAAATTTTATAGTATATTTAATATCATGGAGTTGTCAAAGTAGCTCCATGTGAGCAAAAAAGAAATTAAAAAATCTTAGCCAAGTCCAAATCATCTACAATAGTTTAATGCAGGTTCTGAATTAAAAAATAGGAATAAATGAAAGTAGCATGTTGTGTATAAACAGGACTTTTGAGAGCCTCACGTTCTTCCAGTATCTTGTAAAGAGGAATTGTAGTATATGCATAAGTATTTGCAGAATGAACACCTAAAAGCTACAATTTCTTACAGAACTACATGTAGGTGAAGAAATATGCACAAAATGGAGTAATGTATCTAAATGTATCTCAAAGATAGAGAATGAAGAGGCTGGACATAACAGATTTTTTTCCTGGAGTGCCACATGTAGCTTGAAAACAGTTACATATAGCAGAGATTTAACACTTTTGCTCCTTGTAATACAGGCTAACAGGTTCTCTCTCAGCACTGATATTACTAATATCACTGCTACTGCACCAGATGTAAGTTTAACTGTTGTTTTCTTTTGTTGTGTCCCATATTTTCACCTTCACCTCTGCAAGAAGAACACTAATATTGGTGATTCCCATACTGTTTTATTCATACCAGGGATTCCACTGTCAGGACTTTACTAACTCTCTAGGCCAGCAGAATTGGAGCATAAACAGGAGAGGCCTGTACAGCACCAGATTAAATACCAGCAAGTATACTCTGATCAAAAGGTATCATGGAACCTGAAAAACTGAGCCCATACAGGGTGTCAGATTCCTCCAAGAATGGGGACATTAATCTCTCATCCTGTAACTGAGTAACAATAATGATATTTCACTCAGTTTAATACAGAAGACACATTTATTGGGAGGCCATCACACAGTATCCAAAAACCTACTGTCAAAAACTATTATTTTCAGAGTGAATTTTAAGATTTTCCAAGGTCTGCAATCTCCTTTAATTCCACAGCTCTTTGAAACATCTCTTTTACTTTAAAAGAAAGATAAATTCCAAGATGTTTGTGTTTGTTTTGCTTTTTTAAAAAAATTAAGATTTCTGAGCTAAAACCCAGAAAGTTAAATTTTTTCCATCTTTGTAGGGATGCTAGATTTTCCTCATTGCCATCTTAGTCAGCCTTTGGTACCTGGAGGAATCACAGCTGTGAATTCCTTAAATGTTATGCACCTCTGAGATCCTTGCACAACCATAAGGCACAAGACAAATCAAATGAATGTTTCAGGCATGAGAGTTGCTCCGGTCTTGCAGCCAAATAGCTGCCTGCTGAGCCAGCTCTACTGCCAAAGATCCACTGTATCTGACCACAGGGAGGGAGAGCTTCAGGGCAGCATGATCTGGCAGACCAAGCCATGGACTGAGAAGAAAGGACTAAACTCAGCTTGACACTGATTTCTTCCACATCCTGCATGAAACCACAAAAGCAAATCTGTGCAAACTCAAGCAGCCACAGCAATTACCTACTGCTCCCATTGACTTGAATATGTGTTCTCGGGGCACTTCAGTTTTACAGGATCTGCTTCAAAGATCACTGTTGGCAGTGGAAAGACTGCCACTGTTGGCCACATTAATATGGACCCTGCCATGCATTTCAGCCTCAGATTTAAACAGGCAGTGCAAAAAGAGACTAATGGTTTCCCATTACATGTATGTCTGCGGCAGTATGTCTGCACTTCTGTGAGCGTGCACGTGCATTTTCCTCTGTAAGTACAATGTAAAATTGGGAAACACGCTGTGCAACATTTCTCTGTCTCCCAGAAACTGGGATAAATAGTGGCAGTGCATAGGAATTTGACAGCAGAACAGTGATATTTGCCCATTTTATTTCCCCACCAAGTCTCCATGAGGTAAGGGTTCCTTGCCTGTACAGAAATTTACAGGAATTGTCAGAGAGGTTTTTTCAATGAGCTTGGCACTGCACAGTATTTGAATACAGTTAGGACAGAGACACCAGCAGATGGAACTGGTGCTTGGCAGAAACACCACGTAAAGCAGTTTGAAAATTCTGAATACAGAGATGCTTTGCTGGATCTCCGAGCTTGGACTTCTGTTGCCTTTACTGCCCAAATTAACAACAGGAATGACATAAGCAATAAATGAGGTCTAGGATTGTATTTACTTTCCTCAGTAGGTTTTTGGAAAATGGCAAAGATCCAATCACCCAGCAACATCTTAGAATGTGAACTAGGTGTTTTATTTACAAACGTCCATATAGACCATACCCCATTATTGTATACTTTCTGCATATTAAACTTATATGATAGGTCTGAGTTTAGGTTGATGACATCATGGAAGAGCAGTCATATCAGTAACATACTTACAATTTAAAGGAGCAAGATTCATTTTGTATAGGCCACACTTGGTACAGAGGAACTCACTGTTTATATTTTATAGGATTTAAAAATAAAGATACAGTGATAATGGGTGAAAAGAGACAATGTAACTTTTTTTAAAAGGTCTTCTAATAATTTCTACACCTGCTGTATAAAATAATGTCATAAAGAATCATTTATCTTTAATTTTAATGGCCCAGCACTCCTTGGTTTTCGTCCTGGTAAAAAACCCCTTTGGTTACCATGCGTATGTACAGCACCTTTGAGTACACAAATAAGTATACAAAGTTTTGACAGATCTATATACATATGTATTTATATATCTTGCAATCAACCACTAGCAAACCTGATAGGAAAAGTACTCTCATTCCTTACCTTCCTTGCTATTTAAAGAGAAATACCTTATTTATGTTTTATGGCACTGTCAATGATAATTTAAGAGCAATGCTATATTAAGAGCACTGCTTTTAACCTTTATTCTCTACACATTTTTCAGTTCATTCAAGTCAATGAGAATTCTGTATGTGCAAGAGTATCAGAGAGATATGAGTAAGATGTTATTGTCTAAGCCACTGAAACTCACAAATCAGTTTTGGAAAAAATGTAGGCATGCTATAAAGATGATACTGAAGATAAGTGCTGGGTTTTTTATCGATGTAATTATTGCAACAAACAGCTTTTTGCAAATGCAGGCAAATTGGAAATGATGAGTCGCAGTCATAACATTGCTCTTATTTCTAGTAGTTTCTTAAACAGAAAAAACCACTTTCTATCACTATATATGACACAAACTACATGCTAAAATAATATAAGTCTGCTAAATCCCATTTCAATTTTCAAACAGGAAGTTGTGGACACGGTATTAGACAAATTGCAGATACCTGAGGTACTTAAATACTAAAGCTGGCAATTTTTATTATTATTTAACCTCCTAGAATATGATCATTGCTTAAGATATAAATCTGAACTGATACATGCATTTTCATCAACTTTTACAACAACAGAAAATGTATCTTTTCAGTGGTACTAACAGACAGAATTAAGGGAGGACGTTAAGTCCTCAAGTTGTTGCACAATTTCTTTGCTATGCAGAAAAAACTTCATAAAACACCCCATTTCAAAATGTGTTTCTTATTAGGCAGTTTCATAAAAACAAAAGAAAAACACTGTGTGATTTACTGATACACATTGTGTCCAGACCAGATTAGTTTATCTCTTTTCTCTATCCAGGTTTAAGTACTTTAAAAACACATAGCTACAGCCCTTTTTTTTGGTAGGATTTGCTAAAAAACTTTTATTTTTGACAGCACTAGCAAAGCTAAGCATCAAACCCTAAGATTTTAAACAGCACATATAATGTTCAAATTAAGAAATCAGTTATTGTCAAAAGCAGTGGTAACAAATGGGGATTTTATGACAAAAGCCTGATCCTGCCATTGGTGCTCCCTTCTTGTGTACGTTTTCAAGGTTTTGAATGTAACTTGTGTACACAGGGTCATCCTCTTTAGAAATGTCCTCAAAATCAGATAACAGAAGGAAAGTGTGTATGTTTCTGTGAATGCTTAACTCTGCTTTTTTTCAAGAAAGTACATGCTGATTAGACCAGAAAGCACTTGCCTGTGTTAGAAGAAATCTCCAGTTAAGGAGAATCAATTTCCTATCACCTGTCCCTTAACTAACAGAAACAGAAACGTGCACACACAGCAGAAGGCACTGACAAGCTCTGTTCTGGGATGCCACATGTACGTGTAGTCATGCACGTGCAAGGAGATGGAAAGCACAAGAGAACAGCCATGAGAAGGACAGGGGAATAGAGGGGCTGTATACTTTTTGTGAAGAGACCAAGAAAACCTGGCTTGGTTAGTCCTACAGACTGAATGCTGAGAGAGGATATGATTGAATGCTGAGAGAGGATATGATTGCAGTCTATTAATACATCCTGAGATAAACAACAGGGAGGGATAAGAACTATTTCAGTGCAGGACAATGTTGGCAGGAGAACAAATGACTATAAAGTAGCCATGAGTTACACTCATCCTAGAAACTGGAAGATTTCTAGTTAGGAGAAGACTGAGGTTCTGGAGCAGCTTCCCACACCAGCAGTAGCAAGGGCAAAAGACTGAAATGCTTCCCATGTAAAACCTGATCAGTTTTCGAAAGGGGCTATATGATATGGCTGCCTGTAACCATAGGCTGCATGTGGTGAGCGAGCAGATGTTTCCCTGTCCTGTGTTCCTTTACTCATTGCTCCCGAGCTCACAGGACAGTCACAGAGTATGCCAGTAGGAAGTCTTTCCATTTCCTGGTTCACAGAGAAATTGAAGACTTTACAAATGAAATCTGAAAAAAAATTATACAGGCTGTGCAATTTAAGAGAATTAGTGTTCCTACACAACCCTTTATTGTTCATATCTCCTGGATTTCTGTGTGTGCCTTCAATTTTCACTCACATTTAATCCCTAGTGCCTCAAACCATAAAAATACCTATGAAATAAACAATGCATTACTGCTCCAACACTGACACATTCACTTGGGACATCTGTGTGAGCTGCAGCTTGCACATACTGATTGTCAAGAGACCTGTTGCATTCATTTGGTTTCTCACACAGCATGGCAAAGCACAGCCATCCACGCCCAGCCCAGCAGTTTCTCACTCTGCCACATATTTAGTAGTTGGAGTTTCAATCCTCTTGTTAAGTAATGTATGCTATTACATGGTCCTATATTTACATTCTTCTGTAACATGCTAAATTAAGTAGATTAAACACAGAAGTCTATAAACCAGAGTACTTTTGATCTCCTAGCAAAGAAAATGTCACAGTTTTTTCCTAAAAAATTCTTACTCAATATAGATCAAAATAAGAACACGTAAAAGTATTTTCAAGTGCCACACCCAAGACTGCAAATTTACTTTAATTCCAGAGCTTTCATTAAAATTAATGAAAGATATACAGCCAAAGTAATAAAGTTAGTCTATGCATAACAGCAAGAGGAATACACTCAAAGCTCATCTGATGTTAGACTTGATTTCATGCTGACCTTCCTCTGCTGGCAGATGTTTTTCTGCTTGTGTTTTGGTTTATGAATGTCTGACATCTTCAACAGCAAATTAACTGTAGTTAATTTTATGCAGATTAATTCTGCTGCAAGTCACACAATAAGAGGATAGGAGGTTAAAGTCATAATGATGTGGATGCTGGTAATGTCCACATCTGTGTTTTTAGAGTATTGGCAGCATTTTAATTTCCTTGGGACTCTACATAGGATGTTGCTGAAATTATGAAAGTTTAAGCCAGCAACACAACTGCATCCAGCTGAAACTCGAGAAAATTAAGAAACCTGGTACACTGTGGCTTGGGAGCCTCAGGAAAAAACATAAATTGCAGATTGGCGAGTGGTTTTAGTGCACACTGCTTTATACCTCTTCTCAAAGGAAATAATATTGCCAGCTTTGCCACTACAGAAAAGTTCTAGGAGTCAAAGACCATCATGTTTTGTGACGTATAGAAAACCTCCTCTGTAAGACAAAAAAGATTTTGCACCCAAAATACCTGGAGCCTGTGTTACTGCAACAATTGATTCAAAGTTCTCTTCGAATGTAACAATTTCTTCTCCTTTAGCATATGTAACTTGTTATATTAAGTGCCGTTGCCAAACTGACTACACAGAGTGCTGCCTGATAGAAAATTACAGAGTAGCTATTTTTAAAGTTACCAGAATCTACTCACTCGCGTGCCTAGATTAATGTCTTCTGTAATACTTACGAGGCAAATGAAATAGTGTACTTTGTCCATCGGCATTGTGATAAAGAATAGATTAAAAGAACACATGGCTAGCTTGGCACTTTGTCAAGATACTTCTTCAGTGTTAATCACTTCAAAGAATTTCAGTCAAATTCTGTGTTGCTAAATCAAGGAATGAAGAAAATCTTGATGAAGACTTTTTCAGAAGATTATATATTCCTTACCTGGGGGCAGTCTTTGATGTAGTGTCCCTTGTTAAAGCAGAGGTGGCACAGGTAGTTAGGAGGTGGCCTCTTGCTGGGTTTTCTGGCTTCTGAAGAAAGGGATAGGTCAGAGAAATGCTCAGTGAGGGAGCTTAACCCATCCACAATGTTATTAAGCGAGCCATAAGGTGATGCACTCTTGTAGAGACTGCTGCTCAGAGCCTGCAAAAGAAAACAAGTAAGTCACATGCAACATAGTACTGTATTAAGGATTGTTCTGAGGGAGATCTGAATAGGGGATGGAAAAAAATAGCAGAAAAAAAAGTGATTTTTTTTCCTCAGGAACATGGCTGCATATTTGAGGGGAGCAGTATACAAGCTATTAATAAAGAGGTTCCACAAAGGCAGTGCAATGGAGCTGGTCACCCCACTGCTGAGGAAACTACTGAACTTGCCATGGTTCTCTTAGTCCAACCTTTCCACTAAGCAATGATTGCTTTCTTGTGTTTGAGCATAATGCATTCATAGTACAGTTGGATTATGCAGGCAAAAAGCTGAAAGAACAGCTCACAAAACAGAACCCTTTTGTGTCCAAAACTACTTACGCAAAGAATATTGAAGTCAGGGAAAGGAAAAGAATGCCAAGAAAAATGCAAAGTAACTTTTAATTTCCATTATGGTTAATCAGACAGTCAACACAGAGTCCCATGTTCAAATAATAACAAGAAGCATTGAGATCTACATCTGGTTTGGATTTTCGAAGGGGGAACCTGCTGTGATTTAAACATTTCCTGATAAACAGTAAATACCTAGGTTTTGTACTTCACCTCAATAGGATCTTCACTCTCTCAATCTGCAAATCAAAATCAGTAGCTCCTAATTTGCTATTCAGTAGTTTTAGAACAGCAGGAAACCCATCAACACCTAAATAGGTATTCTCCCTAAT
The DNA here is from genome assembly GCA_013399875.1 of Gymnorhina tibicen. Lineage (NCBI taxonomy): Eukaryota > Metazoa > Chordata > Aves > Passeriformes > Artamidae > Gymnorhina > Gymnorhina tibicen. The sequence goes on along the minus strand of VXAZ01001324.1, from coordinate 2,811,999 downwards.
GGAGATAACAAGGATTAATTCACTTTAACCTCTTAAAACTCAAAAGAAACTGCACAGTGGAGATCAAAAAGTAAATAAAAACTCTTTTAAAAATTAACATCATAATGAGCACTGTAGAAATAGGACCAACTATTGACTGTCCTTTCCATCCTCACATGATGGGACACATCTCACATGTTGTTTCCACCTTAGGTCTGCAATGCTATGCTCATGTAATTCTCCTGGCATCAGAGAATTACCGCTGGCTTAGGGGAAAGTGAGGTAAGAAGAGGTCCAATCTGTGCCTCTGTGCTGTAATTCTATTGAATTAAAATATTTCAATGGGGTCCTTATATGTGTTTTCATATGTTTATACATGTTATATATATTTTGAAGACATGCACTGAAATTGATTTAGAGTTTGTGAAATAAATCTGAAATTAAATTTATTACAGAAATCTCAAACATTGAGGGTGTCTGCACAGTGAGTGTTTTCTGGGTGACAGTCACATACCAAAAAAATTGCATTAAAGCTCTAGGCACAAGTACCTGGGTGAGACCCAACTGTCCCTGAGTCCCACCCCACCACAGATGGTGTACAGTGAAGAGAAAAATTCAGCCTCATAATCTGCTTCACCCACTTGCACTATAGTCAAACACAACATGCTGAGCTCCACTGACCCCTCCTGCAAAGCTGAAGCTGGTACACAGCAGCAGGATCAATTCAAGGGGCCCCAGAGTGGAATCTGATTTCACATGGGACTTCACATATGTCCTGGCACTAAAACATCCTGTGTAGCATAGTTCTGTGCTCATGCAAGATGATGTGGCTGAGAGGATAATCAGCCACTTTGTTTCAGGGGTTAAAGCCATAGATTTTAAAAGGAAAAGGTATTTCAAAAACTAATAAAAAGATTTTAGCCATCACACAACCAAAGATACCTCCAATGGTCATGGAATTTATTTTCTAGGATTTATTGGATGCTATTGGAATGAGAAATTCTTGGCACCAAATTTTTAAAAGGAAGGGGAAGTGCTGTGGATGCCAAAATAGTATTAATTAAGGGTCTTCAAGAAGTTCTTGTCTCCCTAGGAGCCACTTTCTCTTATATACACTTGGAAAAATAGAAAATCTTTCTTTTTAAGAGATCCTCTTGCCAAGAGATTCTTAAAGTACTTCACCTGCATTACACCCATCAGTAACTTTGCAAATTCCTTATCATCTGATTTTATAGAAGGGTAGAAGTATGGACACAGAACATGTGAAGTCACAAATTCTTTACCTATTGCCAAAATCTGGAATATCTTCTGGGAATGCAGAGTAACTCCTACTCATCAGGAGGTTGCTATTTTTGCCCCCAGGGCCAACTCAGTAACAAAACAAAACATTATCTATCTGCTGCCTACAGTGGGCTTTAAATTGGACATGCTTTAAATGGCATGCAGTGGTGACTGTTTTCTTTCCTACACGTCCTTTACACTGAGCTATTGCCCTCATTAAAAGGGAGCTATTTGGAACCACGGCTGGATGTTATGTAACTCACTCGTCCACCAACCCTTCCTGGCACGTTTCAGGTCAATACTGAAAAACGAGGTGGCTCACTCTGGCAGCAAACCTTTACAAACTTTTGTTCCAACTGTGGCAGCCAGAAGCTGTGTCAGAGGCTAGGATCCCATCGGACTATGGGCTGCACTGACACTAAATCATAACCTTAGCAGCTACCAGTGGTTCTGTGGCCAAAGTGTGGCACACGGCTCTAAAAGCGGCCACCTGGTTCAGCTGGCAGGGCACTTGTGCAATACATGCCACAGCTGGACACGGCAAAACGTTCAGTCCACACACGGCACCGTGAAACACTTCCCTATAATCATCCTGAGGTCCAGCGTTTAAAAAGGAAGAAACAAATATAACATCCCAGAAGATGACAGTAAAGGAGAAGACAGATGTTGCTGATGTCACTGGTACTTTAAAGAACAATGCATTCCTTTGGAAAATGCCTAGAGGATCCCAAGGTGCAGCCATTCCCTCTGGGTATAGTCAAGCAAACTGATTCAGCTGCTCCTGCCAATCTGACCTGGAAAATGGTCTTAAATCTGTTTCACTCCGAGTCAATGTGAAAAACACATCAATCTGGTACTTGAAAGTTGCTATAAAGAGCACCAGCACAAGTGGTGCTACATCCTGTTTCTAGCTCTGGAAATCTCCAGTTCTTCAGAAGGAGATGAGGAAATAAGCCATTCCCAAAAGCCAAGTTATATAATCACGGTGGTAATGGGAAAGTTCATCTTGGCCCCTGGAATCAAACAGTGAAAGCTTAGGGCTTGTAATGAATGTGATGAAATGGTGATTGACTCCATTTAGTCATTGTAAAAGACAAGGGGTGAAAGAATATTGCTGAGATACATAAAACAGTTTTGGTTTGGTTTTTTTTTCTTTCTGGGGCACTCAGTTGAGCAGAACAGCAATTCAGCCCTTACTAAGTGTTTGCACTGCTGCAAAGGGGATTTTTAAGAAGGGTTTTGAATAAAAACTTTGAATTAGCTTCACACCAAAAGGGGATGTCTGGGGGGATGATCAGAGTGCCAGGGAGGATGTTGATGGTCTCAGACAGAAAATAGAGAGGAAGAAAGAAATGCATTCTGACTCACTCTGGTCTCAAGTGTATTAGTACTCATCTGGGAGGTGGCAGGGAGAGTGCTCCTCTCACAAATTCCACCAAAAGCAATGACTGCTCTGTGTTCACAGTGCACCACTAGCAAAGCCAACCTATTTGTTTAAATGGTAGACAACAGCACCTCTCAAATAGAGTCTCATTTTGAGCTCAAACAGGATAGAAAGGATTTGGCAGTGAAAGGGTTAGTGCTCTCAAGGCGCCCAAAAGACCACACTGCATGTCCTAATTACAAGGCTCATCAGCCCAGCTGCAATGAATTCAGGATTTCCTTATCTTGCCGTACTGGGGGGATGGGGAACCTGGTGGTAAAACTTAGAAACTGCCTTGGTGGGAGGTTCGAGCTGATACTGTAAGTTTGTCTGTTTGTTTGTTTCTTCCTTCCTATGAAACTTGTTGACCTAATTGAATATAAACCAAACTGAAAATCTTGTGTTGTATTTTCCAGAGGTAAGCTCTCTGCTGGGTAGATCTTTAAACTGTATCTGTTGGTGGTGTTGGGAAGCAAAGTTTCCTTTGTTTGCTCAGCGTTTCCAGTTAAAGGGCACATAATCTGTAAGGTTGCAGTGCGGTCCTTTGTGAAAGAGGCAGCTATTGTCTTCTACAGCTTCCTCACTCTGATTTCCAGTTGGGTAACATATGTGAGTGATTCAAGAGTTCCAGTATTTAATTCAGTGAATGACTGGCAAATGCACTTGATTCCCTTGGCTGGGTCCCTGCCTTTCAGAAATATCTTTTGGGATTGATGTGGCAAGAGGTAGAGAAGGAAACACCGGAACACTGGCTTTATCTCTTCAGCTTCTTTTTTAGCAATGGTATAATGCTGAGAAAAAAGACAATTGTTGGGAATATACAACGAAACATTTAAGCAAATAAGCAGCAAGTCTTACTTTCCAAATTTCCTTTTGGTATGTATGGCTACTTCACCTCTAGAGGTATTTTTTTAACAGGGACCAGAAAACACAGAGAGCACAAGAGCCTCTCAGTTATGACATTTAAGTCTGAGCATCTACCAGACCAGCTGTTACTAATAAGCAATGGCAATCTGTTTATGTGGGAATGGTTATCTTCTCATTAGGCATGGACTGGAAAAGTAGAGGCTTATCTGGAAAAACCAGTTTCTGCCCCAAGTTCAGTTTGTGGCTGCTGGACCCTGAAGGCAGTGATACAGAGGTACATATCCACCATTTACCTGGAGCTAGAATGACTTGTGCTGCTTGATGGGGGCTGTATCTGGCCAGTACATCTGTTTGATGCTCTAGAAGTTAGTATGATTGGTGCTCATGGTTCTCTCCACATTTGTTGTAGTTGCACATTCTGAAGTGAGGTCCTGTAGCCTACAACCTAGTCCAGTCATCAATGCTGCCACAACATGAAATAGTCTGTAACTGCAAAGTGATGAGCAAAGAATTTTTGATGACTTATTTTTGCTTTAGTATGCTGCTGACCTAATAAAGCAGACGAAAATAAAGCAGTTTTAACAGACAGAGTTAAGTTTAAGTCAACAGATGCCATAGCTCTTTGAAGTCTGTAGGAAAAGGGTGTTGGGCTGCTCTGTCATCAGTATGGAAAAAGTAAGGTTTTCATACACTGTAAATTGAAAATATTTTCCAGCCTATATGACGGTAACCAGACTAGCCATGCTAATTATTAGCCCTGCACCGAAATATCAAAAGGTGCTAAAGTTATCAGCTTGGCTTTTCACAGAGATAAGAACTGAGTGGTACCTGTGCTGTGTCATGGATAAAACAGTAGGACAGAAAAGTCATTGCCCACACTCAGTTGCTATTTTCATGTTGGAGGAGAGGGAAATCTGAGCTACCCAAACAGTTTATGTGTAGAATACAAAACATAACCCGAGGGCCTATGGCTGTCTTACTTGCTAGTGTCTTAAGCCTTGCTTTTGACGTGGGCTTTATCCGTGGGGCCATGCAATGTGTGTGAAAGTGCAACAGCTGCACCAGAAGACAACCATGTTTGGAGAAGAGCACTTAAAATCTGTGACTTCTCTGTGCTTCGGCTCTTTGTAAGTGGTCAAAACAGTTCCCTGTTTTTGTCCCCAAAGAAAACATCCAATCCTGAATCACAGAATAGAATCATGGAATTGTTTGGATTGGAAAAGACCTTTAAGATCATCATCAATGTTTATGGCCAATCCCAAAGCCTTCTGAAAACAGAGGGATTAAGTGAAAATACTGTAATAAATTTAGTTGTATTAATTTGAGCCAGAAGAAATAGAGAAGTTTAATTACCAAGGCTGAACTGAAAAACCTCAAAAACTGCTCCTGTATGGCTTGTGTCTGCTTTAGCTCCTCTGATAAACTGGATACTTTTACAAAAAAACAGCTTAAGAGTTTGTTCAGTAACATTTTATCACTGGAAAACTGAAAGCCAGGCTCATCACTCAGTGAAGAAAATGTTTGCCTGGAGGAAGAAAAAAAGACTCAGGTTTCTGTTTCCTTCTGAAGTCAACTTTTAAGTCAGCTGTCAAAAAATCTGGTCTTTGGCCTGACTTTAGTAAAATCTGAATTACTCAAGTTCTCATATAAAACCACAGATAAATGTAGATTAGCCAAGTAAACCTTAATGCATTCCTGGCTAGTTAGACTAGCCAAGTATACCTTACTTCATCCTTCTTCTGTGGGGAGTTTTAGGCAAATACATGTTTATGTTAAACTGCTAACACAAATGCCTACTTCTAAATATTTTCAGATAGATGGTACTAGGCCTTTCCTTCTGCAGAAACAGTATCTTAAAGAGACAACTACGAATGCAGTGTGACCTGCTAGTGGTTATGAAGCGAGTCATTGAAGGGCGATGAATCTTTAACCCAGCAGATAGTTCTCTCTAATCTGGTTATTCCAACTCTGACAGCTCGGCTGGCTGTGGCTTCTCAGGCTGTAATTGCTGAGACTCTGCAGAACAGCAAGCGGGTCCAACATACTCCTCTGTGCATGACTGATGTGTACCTTCAATCGCAGCAAGGCTGGAGAGCAACACACGCCGCCACCTCGCCTTGCTTTAGATCTGCTGGTCTTTAACACTTGGCTCCAAAGCTTTCAACGAGTTTCACAGATCTTAAAAAAATCCCACTCCCTACATACTGTACAGTGGTAAAGTTACTCTGACAGTTCAGGAATCGCTCAGTCACCATCTCCAGGCTTGCTGGAGCTCAGGTAGGCCTTTTGGCTTTCTGCTAGTAGTGTGATCCTCCTTATTTCAGCCTCAGGGGAGGGTTTGCTGTGGGTATCAGTGAGGACACTCATTTTACACAATGTACAGGGACCTCACAAAAGGCCTTTAAAGGCAGATGTGCAGGGAGAGAACAGAGATTTTTCTGGTCAGAGGTGTGCAGTCTTGAAGGAATTTTCTAAATCTTGCACCAAGCTTTGCAGTGTTCCTTTTCATCTGCTGAATGAAAATCATCCTTTTCATCTGGGCCCAACAACTGCCCACTCACGTTAAAGAGAAGCTCTAACACACGAGCACTGTATTAGGGACGACGGAGACCATTCCTGTCACAAATTACTTTAACACACCCCCACAGCAGCCCTGGGTTCCCGGGCTGTCCCCTGCCTGCCTGCAGCCGGGTCTCCCCTGGCCGCCAACCTCCCTGACCTTTGGGGAGAGGCCACGGGAGGGCCCCTGCCAGGCCCCTCTGTCCCACTGCCGCTGCCCAAAACCAGTCCCTTTGGTCAGGACGGGGTTCTCCGGCGAGGAGGAGGTTATGAAGGCTGTATAGCACGAAGTGAGGGGAGAAACGGACGGACATGTTTTGATCCCTGCACTTTCTGTTAACATCTCTGCTTCCTGCAGGAAATCTTGTCTCAATCTGACCTGCAGTCTGAAAAACAAGAGTCGAGTTTCCTCTCATTTGGTAGGTCTTTTGACACTCCAAACGCAAGAAAAATAACACCCGGAAATAGATATGTGCCTGTTCAAGACACACTTAGGAAAGCATTTACCTCCTGTGCAGCTCTTGCATGATGAAAGGTTTTGCTAAGAAATGTCCATTTTGGGTTAAGCAGAACTCTAAGTCTGAGACAGTTTTGTTTATATCATTTACATTCAGTAATGCCTTCTTGGCACAGAAACTTCTGCGATGGCTGCCAAAGTTTAAAAGAGGCAAAGCTAAGGTCGCTGTCAGAGGTAGAAACAATACATCATCTGCCCAGAACGGGCCCCTCGCAATGCGCTGAGGGCCTCAGTTCCTGCACTCACGGGAAGACAAAAACCTTTATTAAATTGAATATAGTGAGGAAAATAAATAATTTCTATGTACTAAATGACAGGCTGGAATTTCATTTTGTGACTCCAGCTTTTAGATAGTTTTATCTACATTTAAAGCTACCCTCTTAATCAACTGTGATACAGCACAGCTTGAAGTGTGATCTGAGCAAACAAATCCAAAACATCGCAATCTGCTTCAGATAAATTATAAAATAACAATTGAGTAATCTGGTTTCCAAGCAGATTCGTGGGTTTTTTTTTCTCCCTAAGCTGGGAATGTTAGAGGAATGAATCTATTATTCTACTAACTTCAGTTGCAATGTATGTTGGAAAAGGATGGTTATATAAGAACACCTCTGTATTTCAAGGCTCACTGATGCTCAGACCCTCCATTTTCAGGATGCAATGACTCTACAATAGATCCTTTGCTTTCCTTTCAACCATAAGTGTCCGCAGCCCTAATGACTACTTACAAATAGTTGCCTAGCAGGCTCTCTTAGTGTGAAGAACTACAGGCTGCAACTCCCCTGCAAAAATCACTGAGATACCTGGAACTCCTAGAAGCAAGAGAAATCTATGGGAGCAAGCTGATCCCCTTAAAGTGTTTGCGTTGATGGCAGTTAGCTGGATGAGATGTAAATACAGATTTCCAGGTACCCACAATCCTTCTGTGTAGGGTATTGCACTTGGGTTCATTGCAAAGAGACACCAAATCCTGCCACACGCAGGGAGTAGGTGTGGGTGGCCATTTAATATAGCAGGAATTTATTTCTGCTTTGTGTATGAGCTCAAGTCCTGGATCATGAGGACATTTGCTAATATTCCAACTAAATCTGTCAAAATACAAAATGTATTTCTTAAGAAACAGGTTTGGAAGACCAGGCAGCAGTTCTCCCAGGGTCTACCAGAGGCTCCTTAAAACTCCTCTTAGTCAAAGTATTGGACTTGTTACTATTTGCTTACACCAAAACATACAACCAAAAGTAATGGGCTAGGCTTGTGATAAGTTAAAACTTAAAACCCACCAAAGCTCCCCACAGCTGTGCTGGCCTGGCTAGACAATGAAGGACACAGAGAAAGCCCAGGACTTGTAACCCTCCATTTATTCTGCTTTCCTCAAGTGGATCTGTCTATAATTTTAGATTCTACTTTTAGTAGATCACAGATTGTTTGCTATGGTTCTGAGAATAAGAACTGACCTGCAGGAAAAACAGAGTGATCCAAGTTTTTACACTTACGAAATACTGCCTGTCTGAATTATGTCAGGATTACTGTAAGATTTGAATAGCTTTTTAAAATTTAGTTAGTTGCTTTGATCTACTATAATTACTCTGGAACCCATGCAGAACCTAAGTAAACCATGAGGAAAAGACTTATATTCTCCCCATTTAATTTAATCATTTCAATTGTGGCTTTCTAAAAGAGGAAAAGCATTTCCAGAGGATAGCAAAATGGACATGAGGCTGCTGGCAGTTTTTCTGGGGATAAGAAACTGGGGAGAAGTACAGGTATTAATTGAGACACTCCATTAATCTGTTCAGAAAATGGAAGGTGATACCCAGTATCACTGTTTAGGTAGTGTTTTTATGTATGCATCTAATTTGGGTAACAGGACACAGTTGCTTTTGTTTCTATGCAAATGCATATTATCAGCATTGTATGATTTAGCTTTGTAATATCTGTGTCTGCACCTTTTGGCAACTGCACTGGGTCATTATTTTTCATGCTTCTTAAAGCAGCATGGAAAAGATTCTCTGGTCTTAGATTTAAATTTCACTTAAATCGTGTTTCAGAGTCCTTTTATGGTGCACTTAAACTCTGATCTGGAAAACTTTCCTCTGCATTAATCCTCACCTAGCACCTGTCAGTAAAATGCAATCTTTTCTTTTAGTTGTCAATTACCAAAGTAACAGGACCGTTGCTACAAGTTGTTTGTCATCAAGTACACAAAACCCCCCAAAAAAAAAACAAAACCAAAAAGGCCTGGGTGGGGGGGGAAGAGGGGGATTGGCTTTGGGATAAGAGCAGTTTAGTACACATCTTGGTTGTCTAACTCATTCCATCCACTTCATAAATTAATATATTGGTTCAAGTCAGACTTGGTTGTCTGATCATTTGTGCAGTTCACTGGAGAAGGATCTTCCTTTTCTGTTCTGAATAACTGAGTCTGTGTCTACAGAGCAAAAGAGGAGTGGATGAAAAATCATTACCCAACACACAGTTACATCACCCCTTTGTTTGAGTGCTTTGGCATGGAAGACACTGTAAACGCATAAAATAACTGTAAATGAAAGCTCTGTGTATAAAATATAATTGTAACAAGAATTCTACATCCTTTTGCCTCCAATTATAGGTTGGTGTGTTTTTCTTTTCTATATACTGCCTGACAAGTTTTTTTTCAAGATGTGAATGTATTTGTGAGGCAGAAAAAGCATGCCAGTGCTTCTCTCAATAAGGATTTTGCATAGATACAAAATCCCAAGTGATTTAAAAGAGTCAGCAATGATTTTCAGCTAATCAGGAATAATAAATATAATTGGTCTAACTTCTATTGCCAGATTTAATTTTTCTTTTCTACCTATCAAAAATAAATCAATAGTAAAGCAGAAAGCACATATCCCTCTTCTTGAAGACTTGATTTACTTTCAGCAATTAACATTTTAGTTCTTGCCAGCTTTCCAAACATGGTTCTGATTTTGATGCGAAAGTAAGTAGCTGCAGATTACTACGGTGGATAATACTTTCATTGTAAATGAACTCAGGCCCAGGTGTAAGTCATGTTTGAATTAGTTAAAGCTGGAGGTAGGGCAGGTGTGCTGCAGAGCTACAGCAGCATTTGCTGGGGGCAGGGGCGGTGTGTGGGTAAGGAAGCAACACAAGAGGCTCTGGCTGTCGGGAGTAAATTCAACACATTTTCTTCTTACTTCTGGGAACTTTCTGCTGTTCTTAGTCAGGTAAGGAAGCCAGAGTAAAAGCAACATAATTGTATTTAGAACACTTTCTTTAGTGAAACAAATTTGGCTCTTGTGCATTTCCTCCTGCAACCAAATTGCTATTAGGTAATTCAGCCTCAGTGTCAAGAGTAAGAAGAGTATCTACTATATGCAGTACTTATAAAAACACATAGAAACAAAACACTTAATCCTGGACAACTGAGAAGCCTAAAGCCATACCTAGGTGATACAAATGGAAGAATGTAATTTGGATGGTAATTTGAATTTCACACTTTTTATACAAGATACAGATCTTATTTTCAGACTCCACTTCCTATAGTACATTGACATGTGGGGTTTTTATTTCCCTGGCAAATGTGGGTGTTTTCCAAAGACTACGGAAGTAGCAAAGCAGGAGGCCACGGCCGCAGAGATAAGAACATGGAGCCAAAGAGAATGCTTGTAGACATAAACCTCTGAATTTTTGCATTTCAAAGCATATATCCAATTGGAATTGGGAACAGAATAGTTGTTAGCTCAAATACCTGTTACAGGATCTAAGATTTTGAGACCAGTGTACAGTGGGCTGTGAAAGCTGCACTGTGTGTGCTGAGGCAGCATCATCAAAAGGGCTCTGGAGCTTGGCTGTGTGGGAGGACAGAGGCTGGTGTTGCCAAGATTGCCAAATGCACATTGTCCTCTGATTAACATAAGATATTCAGCTCCCTGGAATCTCTTATGAGGACTGATGTGAGAATTGACATTTAACTTCCTGAAAAGCATTTTGAAATGACTTGCCTGGCACTTTAAGTAGACACAAAATATCTGTAGTGTGCAATCATCCTGAGGCAGAGAGCACAAGTTCCTGCAACGTGGGAATTGTTGTGCTAGGGCCTTTTCAATAAAATTTGGTGAAGGATAAGGGCGCTCCAATGTTGGTACTTACACAAAGAATAGTGAGAAAAAAATTAGGAAATCAATCAAATAATAATCGTTATTATTAAAGGACACTTCCAGGTACTGTAGGTTGTGCTACTCTGTCAATAACTACGCTGAATAAGAGGAGGTAATACTGCGGTTGTTTAGTCTGTAGCTGAGAAAGCAAGAAGTCCTCACTTGAGTGCCTAGCACATTAAGCCCCCTGTGGATCAAAAACATGCTCTGTTTTAGAGTAACTAATAATGTTACACAGAATTAAACAAATCGGATGTGTTTTGGAGCATATGGCAATTTCTGCTAATCTGCATTTCTGTTGTGTTTGCCCTCAGACCATACTGGTTGTGAGCAGCCTCTTGAAAGGCATTTTGTTCCCTCTTTTACATCTTTTAATCATATCTGTTCTTAGACATATTACACTGAATTTAGGGGGTCAATGGCCTGATCTGGTATAGCAATCCCTGTATTCTTCTGATACTATGAGAATGGAGATTTTTTTTTAATCCTATAATTATCCTCCAAATTACTTCATCTAGGCCAAATAACAGATCTTTCTTCATTGAGCATCAGGCTAGTGTGTATCACTCTAATTCTGTGAAAGACAAATGAACAAGTTTATCTGATATAAAATATATTTTCTGTAGAACTGCCAATTTCCCTTCGTACATTTTTGTTCTTCCAGTGTTTCATCAGTTTTTGTTGTTAGCTTATGAATGTCACTGTCTTCTTTGGGAAGCTACCTAATCTAACCCAGTGCTTTAGACCTGCTTCTGTTTCACAGGGATTCGAATGCTATTTTCCACAGCACACTGTAAACTTTTTTAACTCCACACATTTTTCTTTCCAAGCAAGTGATCCATACTTTGCTGTAGCAAACTGAATTAGCTTGTGTGCTCTCACTCCCAGTTAGTTCCCCTCTTCCCTATAACGACTGGATCTGAAAAATGAAAATGGTGATTATTTTCTCATCTAGTATATGCAGTTATTTGTGCTTAAATAAAATCCGGTTTAGATCCAGAAAGTGGTTGCTGTAGAGGTTTCTAGAAGGAATTTTGCTCTTGAAAGACAGAGAGAACAGACAAAAAAGTTTAACTATTATAATACAATTTCTAGTTACTGCTTGCTGTCTCTTCTTGACCAAAGACAGCATTGACCTGGTAGGATGCCTCCTGTTAGTGTAGAAAAATACCTTATGAGGCTCTTGCCCCCTTATTCTAGGTTTTTCAATTATACCCCTCAATGACAAAGCCACAGATACCTGGCTGTGTCTCAAAGGCGTTAAATTCCATGTAACCAGCCCCACAACAAAGCCCCAAATACTTGGCTCTGATGGATGGTGTTATAATGAGGGTGGAGCTCAGTTCAATGGCCAATTTATTGCATCTTAATGGTCTAACATGCTTTTATTTCATATCTAGGACAACAAATGCTGCCATAAAGTTTGGTTTAAAGCAGGTCTGTTTTGCAAAATGAGTCTTGCATACGGAACAAAACGCTCATTGTTGCTTTACTGTTTAAACCTTTATTATTGCTTTTTTTTTCTTGGTACAATGGGCTTTTATGCACCAAACAGCTGTGTTCATCATGTTTATTTAGAAGGCATCCATTGTAGTGGAAAAAGTCTGGAGGACAAAAATCTTGAAGTACAAGACTACTCTGTGGGTGCTGGCACTTTTATTTTTTTTCTGTCCTGTTCCTTTGGTCAGTATGCAAGTCACATACACAGGCACTGCCATGCAGACTTGCAAACCCTGTATAATAGCAACTTTTCACAAGTGCTGTCTCTTATTCCAAGTGTTCATCTCCAGAAATTTTCAATTGCAAGGCAACATACAGGACGCACAACTATTTTACACCCTATGATCCTATCATTTCTCAATCTGTTGCTATTTTGGACCCTCATTAGGTCACTTTCCAAATATTGTGTACAGCTATGTGTCAATCATTGTCACAGCTCGGCTCCAGGCTAAGCCAACCCAGGACAAAACCGTGAGGAAAAAAAAAATGCCAACCAAAGCAAGCACTGTGTAGAAAACAGTCAACAGTTTAACTGTGGAAAGCTATGTGTTGTTCCAAAGATAGCATAAGCCCACTTGCTGCAAAAACAGCATACAGTACCAATGCTCTCCAAAATAATTTTATGCGGTTGAAATATGTAGTGTATACCCAATGGCATCTGCAAATAAACAGATGTTAAAATCTCAAGAATTAAGAGCATGACATTGTCGGAAACTCTTGGGTGGCTCCTGCCAAAAAGCAGCCTAGTTTCCAGTTTCTGGAAAGAACAGAGCATCTAATATATTGACAGAACTTTTTCTGAGCAACAGTATCTCTAGCACCTTCTAAACCCGTGAATGAAAGCTGCTGTATAAGCAGGCAGTGTTAGCCTGGGAAATTGAAGGGTTCCCTACTTCTTTCGGGGTATATCCAGCAGGGCAGATGCATTCCCATGCCACATGAGATGGCTGTGCTCCTTTCCCTCTTTTCAGGCTACCATGTATTAAGACATAGTTCAGGTAAATACTACAAGCACAGAAGTGTCTCTCCAGCAGCCACATAGTCAATGCTATTGTCAAAGGCTGGAAAAAAAATGGGAACAAACCAACACGCTTGATCTTTTAAAAATATTAAAGCATCTGTATAGAATGAAATGGCTTCTTATTTCCTGAGTGGTGAATGCTCTTGGCTTTCTACAGAGCTGGCATTCTCAGTTGCTGCTGCTGTTCATTTGCCTCAGGAAACTGTAATGAGGTTAAAGAGAGCAGAATAAAGCTACAGCTTGTGGATGATAGGAATCCACAGAAATGCAGTGAAGGTGACTTCTAGGATCTGAACAGCACAGCCAGGGGGTGGCTGCACAGGGGCTGACTGCTTGGAGCTGGGGCAGGGACAGGGGCCTGAGGAAGGCCTGGCACACCAGGGAAATGATCTTCCAGAAGAAAGAAGAAAAGTTTGGGGGGGAAAAAATGGAAAGAACTATGAGCCAAGTGGAAAGGGAGTGTGACAAAAGGATTAGCCCCTACTTGCACAGAGTATAGCAGAAGCTGAAAATGAACTCGGGGAACTGTCAGGAAGAGAAAACTGTTTCTCAGAGACTGTTTCAAAGGCTTCCTGAATGCAGTCTCCATTTACTTGTTTCTTCCTTTTTCTCCCAAAAAGAAAAAGGACCTGCTGTGAGCAGAATGTATTCTGACTTGAACAAACGCGGGCCTGAACAGAGTCCCAGTCTGGAATCCATGCAGGCCTAACTCCTGGAGCCTTGCTGCTACCTGGGTACCATAAAGCTTGTACGCCAAAGCAGGAAGGTGCAAAATCTACAATTTGTCATCAACAGGTAGGTAGCTAATAGTTTAAATTGCAGTGCCTGCTAATCTTTTTACAAAAATCTATGTGCTTGTTAGGTCTATATGTTGTTAAACTGCCTATGTCATGTCATGCTTAATAAGACTTAATCAGGTTAAATGGGTTTTGAACTACATCCTCTCAAAAACAGTGCCTATTTTGAGACTGGATGTGCTTTGTTAAATGCTTAAAGAAGAAAGTATTTCTAATTAAAGGAAAAAGCATGTGTCTATATAATTCTGGCTCTGAACTGTTAGCAGTTCTAATGCGAAAGCAGTTGGGGAATTTGATTTGGTTTTAATTAATAACTCCGTAGCTTTTCTGACAGAACAGGAAGGTGGATTTTGACTGTGGATACATTTTAAGTGGATGTTTAACATAAAAGGCGCTGGAAGGACTTTCCAACGTCATTCTGTGGGAAGTGCCAGAGCAGGTTGGGATGTATAGTCCATCTAACCCCCATCAAACAGAGCCGCTGCTGAATGCCTCCGGCAAGAGTCCCACAGTAGGGTGCCAAACTGTACTTGGATCTTTTCTGGAGAGGCTGGGAGCTGTGGTGTGTGAGGTGCCACCTTGCAGTGTCTCCACACATGTGAAATCCCTCCAATGCAGAAGTGCTTGACCTCAACAACTTCCTGTGACAGGGAGTTCCACAGCGAATTGTCTTTGCATACCCTAGTTTTTTAGTTTCCTTCCCTTTGGTTTCATTTAGTCTTGTTCTTGCGTTATGAAACGTGCACAAAACTTTTTTCGCTGTTTTTATCACGTTCCTGTTTATACCTCTCCCTTTCAAATAGCGCCTGCCTTTGATCTCTCATAAGCCATACGTATTCCTGTACCAAGCTTTTTAAGTAACACTTTGGGGGAAAAAAAAAA